>CM053501.1:55999639-56516474 GCA_028627145.1 Eidolon dupreanum | reverse complement strand
CTTAACGCTGTCAAATAGATAGATTGCAAAGGCAGCCAGGCCATGAGAAACTTCCGCTTAGACAAACAGCCTTTGTACCTGTGGGAATCGGGGAGGGGGGACCTGTGAGAAATCGGGAAGGGGGGACCTGTGGGTAATCGGGAAGGGGGGGCAACCGGGGAGGATAAGGGGGTATATAAGGGTAACAAAAACTAGGTTCGAGGCTCTTGCCTCTATCACTGCTGCGACAGTGGAGGTTTGAGCCCGGATTCGAATCTGTAATAAAGTTTTTTTTTGATTCGGCTCTCTGGCTTCTGTGTCAGTGCTCACTGGGAAACTTGCTCTATAACACTATTGGGCACTCTGGATCAGAAATAGCCCTTCAGAGTTGTCCCAAGTTGGGTTTGAATAACCATATCCTTATGCCCATGATGTGGTCATTCATTATATAAGGGACAGCCTTGTAAGGAATGTGACCTTGGCATAATATCTCTGCAGCTGAGATGAATCCTGAAGGTATAGCTAGCTGAAGCCTGGAGCAACAAGACTTTACAGTGTCTACCATATGTCCATCTTATACCAACCAAATCTGGTACTTCACCCCTTTGCTCATTCTGCTCAGGCCACACTGGCCTCCCACCAAGCATGTTCTCCACATTAGGGACTTTAAATTGGTGGTTTTCTTTTGCCTGAGATATTCTTTCAGCAAACTTCACTAACTTCTAGTTTTTGCTCAAATGTTACCATCTCAATGAAGCTTTCCCATATCATCCTATATAACTCAAATATGCACAGAATCACTTGCAGTCTCCCCTGCATTGTTTTTTTCTTTCTTTTTGCCATAGCCCTTATCACTTTCTAGGATACTATATATATTGTTTATTTATTGTTTATTGATTAGTTTCTGTCTCACCCTCCTAAAATGGAAACTTGACAAGGACAGGCACTTTTATCTGTTGTATTTCCTGAGATATTAGCACAGCTGATATATAATTTATATGGTTTCGTTTTTTTTATTTATATATTATACTAAATATATTATTTTGTTATATAGTATCAATACTTACATTTTATGATGCATCATAAATATATGTGTGAATATGTAATGTGTACCTATAAAATAATATTAATACAGCTGATTCTAAATTTAATTTAGAGAAAAGAGTTGGAGAATTAACATCTCAGATTTAGAAGGAGTACTAGTGTTCATTTGGTGCAGCTATTTGTGGTTTTAGTGATTTTGGTTTGGGGAAACACATGAATTCAGCTGCCCCTACTTGAAATATTTTTTTCCTCCCACCTGTGCATTTTCATTTGTTGAAAACCTGCCCAACCATCTAAATTTTTTTCAAATGTTCCTCCTTCTAGAACTTCAACTAAATCTGACTTCTTTGTTATAGAAATATGTTTAATGTTTAATAGTAATTTTATCTACCTTTTTCGCACATGTGAAGATGCTTACAAAACAATTATAGGCTATTCAAAGTTGATGTTTTATTCTTTTTTCTTAAATTTCCAACAATATTACATAATTTGAATATATGACTCACTTTTGGTTCACTAAAATTAAGAGTTCAAGCTATACTATTTCAAGAATTAATATTATTATATATAACAATATATTTATGCATGTTGTAAGCATGTATACCTTTATATGATTATATGTATTTATATGTAATTAAGAACTCTCTCTTGAAACTCAAATTCTCAATCATAGCCTAGAAAATATGATTTTTTGTGAAAATAAAATTCTCTCCAGTTCTCACTTTACTTCTTTACTTCATTTTTTCATTTCCTCTTCTGAAATATTTTTGTTAATGTTTGGCATCCTGAATATTTGAATGAAGTTTTAATTGTATAAAGAATGTTTCCTGTGTGGAAACTTCTTCCAAGTCATATTGGATTTAAATGCTAATGCAAAAAATTAAATAAAAATAAAAATGTAACCATTAATAAGCATTTAAATATAATGCTTTATAATAGTTAAAGCATTTCCCTCATGGTTGCTTATTTTACTTTTGTCATGCAGAATAAAGACAACAAATTGATTTGGAAGGAATGAAGAAATAAATGTAAATCTTAGATATGCTGATTAAAAATAAGAGCAAAAACCTAAAATAAAATAGAGGAAATTGTCTTGAAGTCATTCAGAATTTAGTTTATATCATTGATATTTTTGTTAAATTTTGAACTATTTAAAATTTTTCTGTTTTGATAGCATTTTTGTGTTTTGAAATAACACCTCAGTATAACTGTGAAGACTTATTAAATAATATATATACAGTTTATGGCATGAAATGTTTATTAACTGATAATAGATGCTATATTTATTTTTATTAACGATGATATTGGTGGTAGTGGTAGTATCATGGGAAACTACTAAAATAAATTGTGCTTGGCTATAAGTTACTTTTATACTGACATTTGAATATCAGTATGCTGGATGTTTTTGTTATTCACAAAATTTAAAGATAAGCATATCTTCATAGAGTGAACACCTGATTTGAAAATTAGCTGGTAAATTGGTCATTTCACATCACCCTTCCAATTGCTTTCAATTTTCTACTGGAGAGACTGTCTTTTTAAGAACAATGAACAATGACAGAGTCTTCTATCATAGCTGGATATGAGGGAAATGAAGTCAGGAAATGAAGTTAACTAAATAGTTTAGTTGTACTAAAAAGGTGTTATAAAACAAAAATTGCACCAAAATTAAACAGGCAAGGACACTTCATTCAAAGCTATTTCAGTAGGAAAGGGAAGCCCGAACTCTGTCTCAGCTCAACTCTACGGAAACACAGAGGAGGACTTTTAAGGGTCAGAGTGCAGTGGAGAATGCAGACCATCTGAACTTGCCAGTTGGTTTTAACCAAAGGAAAAGTAAACTTTCTTATACATATTTGTGACAGGAGATTTGTAACTTAGAGCGAGGTACCCAAGGATGTCAAACTCATGCCTTCTGTAAAAACTGAAAGATTGGGTTCTCTTTTGATGTTTACCTTTCAAAGAGGTGGCTCCCACGTGATTGAGAAAGATATTCCTGGTTGGTAAACTATAAAAAAGATTTGAAAAGATTTACATACATCTGAAAAGGACAGAGAAAGAATTGACAAGTTGTTTCTATTTTGCTTTATTTCTTTCAAGTAAATTATTTTAATAAAAGAGAGGTCAGGGGCTAGAGTTAAAAAGAAGGATGTCTAAAATTTTTTCAAGCTGAAAGGAACACTGAGACCCTTTTGTCAATGTCTTTAGTATCCCTTACTACAAAAACTTGCTCAAATATAGATAATAATGTTTTCCAAAGAAGGAATTATTTATTTATAGATTATATATATTTACAGACATTCGCTACATGAATATTTCCTAAAGTGCTTCCAGCCTACTCGAAATCATTTTATAATGAAAAATTAGTTTATATTAAAAATTTAAAAATTATAGAAAATTTCATTCTACATATCATTTCTTTTTTTCAATTTTAGTTGTGATATATTTGATATATTACAATGTATAAGTCTAAGGTGTACAACATGTTGATTTCATATATAAATATATATATTAAAATGATTACTGCAGTAAGTTTAGTTAGCACGCATTACCTCAAATGGTTACATTTTTTCCTTGTAATGCAACTTTGAAGATTTTCTTTCTTAGGAACTTTAAAATATACAATACAGTATTGTTAACTATAGTCATCATGTTGCACATTACATCTACGGAATATATTTAGCTTATAATTAGAACTTTTGACACCTTCACCCAATCCCCTCATCCCCCTCTACCTCCCTCTGGAAGCCACCAATCTGTTCTGTTTCTATGAGTTTATTTTTTTCTTAGATTCCACATGTAAATGAGATCATACAATATTTATCTTTTTCTGCCTCATTTCATTTAGCATAATATCATCAAGTTCTATCCATTTTGTCACAAATAGCAGGATTCCCTTCTTTTTATAGCTAATATTCCTTAGTATTCCATTGTGTGTGTGTGTGTGTGTGTGTGTGTGTGTATGCGTGTATATGTGTGTATGTCTGTATTCCAAGTCTTGGCTAGTATGTGTATGTGTGTGTATGTATACCTAGGAATGGAATTGCTGAATCACGTAGTAGTTTAATTTTTTTGAGGAACAGCCATACTGTTTTCATAGCATCTGTACTGATTTGCATTCCCAGTGCTAACAACAGTGCACAAGACTTCCCTTTTCTCGATTTCCTTGTCTGCACTTCTCTTATCTTTATGATGATAACCATAGGTATAAGGTGACATCTTGTAATTTTAATTTTCATTTCCCTTATGTTCAGTGATGTTGAACACCTTTTCATATACTCATTGTTGGCCATTTGAATATCTTCTTTGCATAATGTTTATTCAGAACCATGACCTATTTTTTCATTGGGTTTTTTTTCTATCGAGGTATATGATTTTCTTAAGTATTTTGGACATTAAACTCCTTATCAGATATGTGGTTTGAAAATATTTTATTCTTGAGGAGTATGGACCTTTGAACACTATTAATTCTTCTAGTCTGTGGATATTAGATATCTTTCTATTTATTCTATTTGTGTCTTCTTCAGTTTCTTTTATCAAAATCTTATAGTTTCAGTATAAGTTTTTTATCTCCTTCATTAAATTTATTCCTAAGTATTTTATTATTTTTGATACTATTGAAATGGGATTGTTTCCTTGATTTTTTTTTCAGATAATTCACTACTGATTTTTGTATGTTGATTTTGTATCCAGCAACTTTAGTTGATTAAATCTACCAAATTTTGGTAGAGTCTTTAGGATTTTCTGTATATAAAATCATGTCATCTACAAAGAGAGACAATTTTACTTCTTCCTTTTCAAATCTGATGAATTTTATTTTTCTATCCTCATTCCACTGCAGAGTGGGCTCCGCAGTTGCCTGAATTCTCTGGTCAAGCTTTCTAGTTCGGCAGGACTGGGTATTATACTCAGCATTAGGTGAGGCTATCTATTAGACTTCAATGCCTGGGCAGGATGATGGAACAGGCCCCAAGGCCAGTATGGCTCTTTGTTTGGAGACCCCAAACAGGCAAAATTGCGCACCAAGTTCTCTGGTCAGTTAATACTACTGGCTTTGTTCTGTAGATGAGCTAAGTCACTGACTGGGCTCTCTCCTCATGTGCCATTGTTAACAGGGCCATACAGCTTCCCAGGTGTTCTGGTTAGCTTTCCTGGTCAGGCAGTGCTGGGGTTTCCAGTCACAGGTAGACAGGGCTATGAATCGGCTTTTCAGCCTAGGCAGGGCAACAAAACAGACTTCAAGACCAGCAGGGCTAGCTGTTTGGGGTCCCAAATCAGGCTGAACTATGGACCGAGTTCCCTACACAGACAAGGCTACGATCTTCACCTTGCAGATGGGCAAAACTACTGGTTGAGATTTCTACTTGAGAGCCTCTTTGAGCAGAAACCCAGTCTGCCAAGATACAAGTGTTAGTTGCTGTAATCCCCATCTCCCTTCTCCATCACAATTTGATCTCCAGTTCAGGCCTCAGAGATTCCCCCGTCAGTCCCTGTAAAGTTAGACCCAAATGGGTCTCCTGGGAAGAGATCCACAATCCTGGGAAAACTGGATATCCACTTTGGGCTCTCTTTTCTTCTACTGGAAAAACTGTAGGCCCAGGGGATCTCTCTTGGTGTAGTGCTGTATTAGGTGAGGGGGCGGGTGGCAATATGATCAGAGTGTAACTGCTCCTCTTATTCTTCTAATATAGTCCTTCTTGGTTTCTGTGCTCCAGAGGAGTGCTTTAGCCTCACTACTATGTTCTAGGATCTTTACAATTATTCCTTGTCTATAGGATAGTTGTTACTTCATCTTCTTGTGAGGGGACTGAAGTCAGGAATTATCTGTTTCACCATCTTAATGACATCACTCCTAGATATTTCTAAACTGAAAGACATAACTCCACTTATAAAAGAATGGGACTAAATTTAACAAACCTAGATTTGGAAGTAGTTTCTCAGTCTAAAACTTTTTTTTTAATCTTTATGTTTGGATAAGTATCATTAAACATGCTTGCATATAAAGGTAACTTTCTGAACTAAAAAGTGAATATGGCCAGCAGTTTTGTTTTCACTGGAGAAATTCATCTCACTAGAAACACATTTTACTAGGTTCAAATGAGCTCAAACTTTTTGGGATGTAAATTAATCTGTTACAACAATTTATGACTTGTATATCATCTAGCCATGGGAATAACAATTTTTTGATTCAAATAAAACTTATGAGAGTATTCAGAAAGCTTATATAGATTAGATAACCTTTGTCAAATAATATCTTGGGATAGTTAAAGCATAGAAGCAGAAATATATATCAAATTTATTTTGAAATAAGGATATATATTAAAATTAAAGGGAAAAAACTAGTTTTTTTGAGTTCTTTGATATTTTCTGAATTCCAAATTCCCTCATGTGTTCCCATTTCTGTCATATATGTATGTCTTCAAAGGCAAAGAAATCTACAACACAAGGAGGTCTTGAAGGATGGACTTGAAGGTTTTCTCTTGAATGATCGATAAGTATTAAGTTTTTTAGAAGTTTTTCAATGTCATTGCCTTAGTGTCTAAGGTAATAAAGCATTGGTTAAAACATATACCACTAAAAATATTTCATTTTTATTTTCTTTAGCACATGGCCAAAATGAGAATGTATCCTATCTTAACCATACTGCTTTCTGATCTAATTCAGTGGAGATGATAGATAGATAGATAGATAGATAGATAGATAGATAGATAGATAGATATAAAAGCCAGGACTATAATTTAACATGACTTTCTTGTTTGTGTCTAGTGAGAATAAACATATATTAATGGTAAAATGTGTTTTTTTTAAAAAAATTTACTTAATTGAGCAAAGCTGTGTTCGAAGTTGGGGGAAAGGAATGGAAGGGAGAATCTGATAATTCATTTCACATCCATATCATCCTGAGAATGCTGGTATATACAGAAAATGATGGATGAAAATTAAAATATTTATAATTTAATTTTTCTGTAGATTTCTTATGTGACTTAGAAAAATATCTGAAGTAAAGGAAATAGTGAGATATCTTTTACTTACATACTCACTATCTCTCTAAAACTAAAATAACCTGTAAATTCCTTTATAGCCAGTTTCAAAACACTAAATTTAGTAGAAAATAACTCATCAGACTTATAAATATAATGACCTTAAGCATCTTCTATTGAATGAAACTGAAGAGGATACTGATTATACAGTACACAGAATAACTGAGTACTTATTGATGGAATAAGATGGTCTGAGTTATTTGTTTTGTTTAAATACCTGTTTCATTTCAAATTCATTAGTGATCTGCATTTAAGATGGGACTTTGAGTGCTGGGGGAGGGGTATAACCTTTTTTCATGGAACTGAGTAATTCTTTGTGTAAGATTGAAAATTGAGGGGATTATTTGCACAATTATTCATTTTACAACTCAGTCACATGAGCAAAAAACAAATACGTGCAGCAGAGTCACTTAATGGCAAAATTGTAATTAGATTCATTGAAAGTTTTATAGAAGTACTTTTTCAATCAAGTAAAATTCCTAAGTTTTGTCTAGTAAAACAACCTCAGATAATTTAACATAAGGCATTTGAGATATTGCAGCTTTGTTTTCAGACCACTCCAGTAAAGCGAATATTGCAATAAAATGAGTCACACTGTTTTTGTTTCCTGTGTATATAAAAGTTATGTTTATACTACACTGTAGTCTATTAAATATGAAATAGCATTATGTCTAAAAATGTACATACCTTAATTTCAAAATACTTCATTGCTAAAAAATGCTAATCATCATCTGAGCCTGTTAGAAAAATAGTGCCAGTAGACTTTCTGAACTCAGGGTTGCCACAAACCTTCAATTTGAAAAAATTCCATATCTTTGATTTCAGTAAAGCTAAGCACAATAAAATGAGGCATGCCTGTAGTCATTTAATAATAGACGTATTTGGTTACATTACCATATACCCAAATCCGAGATGAAGTATAGCTTGCAAAAATACTGAGGAAATCACCAGCTAATAAGCTGAACATAATAGCCTATAAATAGTAATGATGAAAAGTTCGATCTGTTTGAAAGCAAAGGGTGACACAGGAGATATCTGCTCTTACCTTTTCTTTAGGCGTTTAATACATACATAATAAGAAAGCCAGTGACTTCAAAATTTTTGTTATCTGAAATATTAAATAAAAATAAGTTTCTTCCAAAAAGAATTTTTTTCTCATGTTTTATTTTTTTATATCTTGATACTCTGTTTCACTGCTTGTTCTTCTCAAATAAGAGAAGTGTGGAGGCTATTATATAAGAAAGTACAGGGTGAAGGTGAAGAGATGCAGTATGGTATAAGATCATCTTCCCTGTAATCCAGTAACAGAAAGTTAATGCAATTTTCCAGATCCTCCTTAAATGCTTTACATTAATCAAAGTACAGTATGGTCTAGCCTCTGAAAAAATTTACTCTATTTTAGTAGGTTCAAAATAAAGGTTTTAAATATCCAGTTTTTGATATGCTCTAGTTGTGTAAAATCCATAAGCCAGACTTTTTCCTTCTTCAAAATATATTTAATATTTGTGCTCTACAACTTTAATATATGAGCCTAATACAAGAATACTTACAAATTATTTTGAACTGCATATAAATGCAAAGAATCACATTGCAAAGTACTGTTTCTATATGTGTTTTTTCTTAAATCTTTCTTTAATTGACTGCCATTGGCAGAAGACACATTCTAGTATGAAAATAATAGCCTCTGTATACTGAAAATATAAATATATATAGGACAATGTTAATTACACCTAGTGGTAATTATACAAGATAAACGTATGCAACAAAGAGTTTTCAGGAAATAAACTTTTTGTGCATTTCTCTCTTTCCCACATTTATTAGTTTATTAAATAACTTTATGTCACAGTAAAATTCATTTTATTAGCCTAAAGGAGAATTCAGAATTTTAGCAATTAGTTATGAATTGAGTCAGTTTCAGAACTGTAGCTGTTAATGCAGTTATGCAAAATTAGCTATAAAAATGAACCAACTGCTCAGAATTAAATGAAAAAGAAAAGTCTCTCATCAACAGATAGCAAGTTAGTCATTACTATTAACCTCCACAGAAGACAAAGTATAACACCCAAGGGGATATGATGATGTGATTACTGCTTTGGAATATCAACGTTCCTTTGCATTTTCTTTTAACAAGGAATTTTTAAAAGTAACTAACTCACTAGAATGCTTTTAACAAATATTTAATGTTTACTTTGTAGATGAAAATCATCATCAGATGTAGCTGTTTAGTTCTCATCAGTATGTATGACAAAATATAAATCTAACCTAATTCTTTAAGGCATTTCAAAGATTTCCTTAATAATATTTATTTGCTAAGTGTTAGAGCAGCCCAATGAAGATATATTTCATTGACTGTAGCCCTGTTTCTAAGTTGTAGTAGGTTGGAAGGATTATAATTTTGCTAATGTCAATCATAGAGGTAGCCAAGCTGCCACCTCAACAACTCATTGTTCTTTACCACTTGTCCTATTTGCATGCTGACTCAGTGTGAAGTAAAAAAGGACACTTTGACTTTGAGGACATTGCATTTAATTTGCATGTCTTCTTTCAAGATAAGGTACCATAAAGTGTGCATTTTTGAAGAGTGAGTACAAATCAAAAAAGGCTGGACTAGTAAAAAATAATATTGACTTTTTTTATATACTGACTGCAAAGGTAATGCATGATGAGAAAATGGACAAAATTGGCAAATTGTATTATCTGAAAATTAAATTGGAGTCTTATGAAGAAGAAATAAAAGATAAGTTAGATATTTTGCCTTTTATAATCTAAGGCAAATGTCGTTGTAAACTGGATGATTACCTCAGAGAATAAAGATTTTGGAAATAATGTCTTTCAATATCATCACTGGTACTGGCGGTGCAGGTTTGACATTTCTCATTTGGAGTAATGCAAATGTCCTAACTGGTCATTCCAAAAACAAAATCTAATAATAAATATATTCTCTCCCCATTGCTTACAGGATTAAGCATCAATTCCTTAGTGCGATACATAATTCAGCAATTAGTATGTGTGCCTGTCCCTCTTAGTATATACTATGCTACATATTGCCAACTCATTCTGTGACCATTGCAAGTCATACTACAGCCTTAGACATATGTTTATAACTTCTGAATCATCCTGTTACATAGCTTTGTGATTTTTTTTTCACACTGTTGTATTAGGAAAGAGCATATCCATGTTCCCGTTTTTATATAAAGAACCTCTCAAATTTCAGTATTTAGTTCCAGTATATATCTTCTGTGATGCTCTTTGTGGCCATGCTGGTAGAATTTAGCACTCTTTCCTTAGACTTTTCATTATACCTTGTCAAAATTTTCATCTTAGCATTAATGACACTGTTAATTTAAAAATAGTATTTTCTTCTACTAGTCTGTAAGCTTCTGAAAGCTGAGCTTACATTTTATTTGCATTTTTACCCACAACATATATAACATAGACTAGGTGCTTAATAAAGACTATAAATGAATTAGACTGAGCAAAATATTTCGAGAGAAATAAAGGAGAAGGGAGATATTCTGTATATGAAAAAATAGGAAAAAGGCTGATTAGTACATAATATTTTCTCAAGGAAGAAAAGAGAAAATAATTTTTAGATCCCCTTCCCTATGCTTTAGGATGATTCACCAGAATGATTCAGAAAGGATGTTTAGACCTGTAATAAATTCTATATATTTGGTTATAACTTTCCTATCACTGTGTCACCTTGGGGGATCAACATGTATGAGTGAAAACACTGCATGTCTTTTACATTCCCATAGGCAAATTATAGTCATATAACTTTATGGCTGGATTACAGACCAGTCTCTGATTCCAGTCTCTCATATTAGTGCAAGGCATTTTAGACAGTTAACACTAGATTATTTTTTCCAAGTCTTTTACTCCTTTATTATGCCAATCCCTTGGTCCTATATTTTTAATGACTTGAAATATAATCCTACCTCTCCATAAAATCACTATTTTCTCCCATAATTTGTAAACTAAGGCATTAACACCAGAGATTCTGATTTAGGAGATCTCACCCAGGGTCCATAATTATATATTTAAATTAAAATAAGTGATATTCATATACATCTATGATGGGGAAAACATATGTAAAGGTTAAGGTACAGACACATTATTCAGATATCCAAGATTTTTTGTTATCTGGTCTCAAACTAGCTTTCTAATGATATCTTCCACTGCCCCATAAACAATTTAATAGAGGAAGAGGAATCACACCATTATGTGTTAACATCTGCATGTTGTTTTAGCCACTTGGCCAACTTTTTATTTTATTAGTACTAACTGAAGAATTGTAAAAGAACAAGGCGGAGTACAAATATGATTGTAGAGTCAGACAGACCCTATTTTGAATCCATATCCAGCTTTTACTATCTGTATATTACCTCTGGGACTCCCAGTTTCCTTATGCAGTTTAAATAAGAATACAAATAAAGCATCTGTTGAAGTATAAGTTTTATAAGAATTGTTTTTCCAATCATCTAACTATACATATTTGTAAGCTCTTCAACAGCATTTACCTGTTTGTGCATTTATCAGCTTCAGCTTTATAATGCCTTTTAAATAGAATTATAAACTGCAGACCACTTCTTTAGGCTCCTCAAGCTATACATTTTACATTTTTAGGTAGCATCTTTCATATAGTTAGAGAAAGTGATCCTTCCCATCTTTTTGAGGCTCAGCTATGCATAGCTATATTTGGAGCCCAGTAAGCCATGTATATGATAATTACTCAATGTGTCTATGTTTTGGCTTTGAGACAAAAAGTTAAAATTTTGACCCACAGTTATGTGATCAAAATTTGAGAGGGAAGAAAAACAGAGCTTCTTTATCTTGTGTGCTTTCCTATCAGTTAAAATTTTATATTTTGAAGATGACACCTTCCTCAGTCTGTGTTTAGAGTTTATTGCTAACCTAGCCAGGAAAATTAATGACACAAGACAAAGGGGTTGAAGTTATTTGGGAAATAAGTGTCTCGTAAAAGACTCGGAAATAAGACAAATGTCTTTTGAAGCATCACTGGTACTAGTCAGCATAGTGGTGGACATGTGCATTAATGTCTTATGGGACACATTTGAAATGATTATAGACTCTCCTTTGACATTATTGTGATAGTACAGAGACATGCAGGAGTTATATTTTATTTTCTTTGTTAGTTTTATCGTTGCTTATTATGGGTCGATGATGGACCAATGTATTAATTTTGGGGAAGCGGAAGTTAATAAAAATGAAGTAATCTAACATTGCTACTTTTTGAATTTCCACTTGAATAGTCAGTTGCTCAAATGTCATTTAGGTATCAGGGAACACACACACACTAGTTTAATTTAATTTTTTTTTAATTTCGAATGTTTAAGGATGAAAATTATCTTTGAACATAATCTTAATTCTCATTGCTAACAATCAAACTTGATTCCTGTTTCTTCCTGAAATAAATCTTACCAGTTGTCTTTGTTTTAACTAATTATTTTAGATAAATGCATTCTTAATTTGCAAAGAGGATTTAGCTTTTGCTCTAAATATATGTATTCTTAGTTAGAGTTTGGATTTCCTCTCCTATCCCTTATTCTGACACTCTTACACTGCAAGGAAAATGAACTTTACCAATTTCTTAAAAGTAAAAGAGTTAACATATTTTGGTCTGTTTTTTTGTTTGTTTTCTTGAGTGTTTTAAACCTTGAAAGACTTGCATGATGATAATTTTATAATTGAATCTGGTTTAACTGGGTCAAAAATTGAATTATACCTTTTTAAATGTGTGGCAAGATTCTTACCAATGAAACTTGTGTTTGATAATGATTTGTATGGAAGTGAAAATACTGAAAACAGTGCTGTTGGCCTTTGGCTCAAGTACAGTCTACGCTAATGGCTCTGTAAATATTTGTCTCTCTCAGAGAAGAATCTGAGCAGAAATTCCATTTAAAATTTGAAAAAGGGCATAGGGAGCTATTTTGAAAGTGGAGATTTTGAGAAGTAAGCTTGTCAGCTGCTCTTCTGCCCCCACTTTTGAATGAAATTTCTATTATCTGTTACATAGGCTACCTACACATGGTTTTTATTTTTCAAGTACCAAAAATGCATTCCATGAGAGCCTGAAAGTGGGAAAAACTACTAAAAATGGGTTTTATCAGTGACTATAAACAGACTATTTTGTTTTTGTACATAAACATAAATCAGCATATGACTAAACATCAGATTAAGGAGTTAAAAGACACAATGTAATTTTCAGAATGCATCACATTTAATCTAGTGCTTTATTACAAACTTCTCTTTAAACTTATGAGTTGTGTCACTTCAACTGCAGAAAAATGTTGAATTACCCAGTGAAGAAGAAAGTTTTCAATTAAATATGGCTAATTGTTTTCTCTGAAGGTTTTTCTAAAAGAAAAAATTCTCACATATTATATGTCTAGATTAGTCATCCATGGCTATTTTATTACTTATATTTGCATGGGAAAACTTCATTTTTAAGTTTATTAGATCTAAGTTTTGCATATTAAAAAAGAAATGATATTTTCATACTGTTTATTTACATCAGCCAATTTTAAGAGGAGTAATTATGCACATCGGTGAAGTGTCCCATTAATATTTGCACTCTGTATTAGGTAGTACAGAGAACCAGAACCAATAGGAAATATATATTAATAAATAAATTCATATTATTTTATATTAATAATATATATTATATGTGATATATATGTAGCAATATGAAGAATTGGCTCACACAATATGGAGGCTAGAAGTCCCACAATCTACTATCTATAAGCTGAGGACCTAGGAAATTTAGTGGTGTAGTTCCAATCTAAGATTAAAGGCCTGAGAACCTAGAGAACTGATGGTGTAAATTCTAGTCCAAGTCCATCAAAAGTCTGTTGATGTAAATTTCAGTTTTAGGGCAGGAGAAGACCAGTATCCCAATTTGCCAGTCAGGCAGAGAAAGTGAATTCTCCCTTCCTCTGCCTTTTGGTTCTATTAAGCCTTCAATGGATTGGATTATGCCTACCCACATTGAAGGGGGCGGCAGGCGGGGTGGGGGGAGGTGATGTTAATCTGCTTTACTCATATCACAGCTTGAAATTCCTGTCTCATCCTGAAACACCCTCACAGTCACATCCAGAAATAATGTTTAACCAAATATTTGAACCCCCCATGACCTTGTCAAGTTGACATATGAAATTAACCATCATACATTTTCATTATTGCAGAGTTCTTATGAGCATCACATGGAATAATGAATATGAAATACTTTCTATACTCTAATGTTAAGAAAGATCTAAATATTGTTATTTTTATCATTATCAGCCATTATAGCAATAATTCATTTTCAGTTGTTTAGGACCAAACCAAAAAAAAACATTGCAAAAAAATAAGAAAATTATATTTAAAAGGAGAAAAATAAAGAATAACTGTGTATACCAGGAGGCACTTGCTATCAAAATATTTACTTTCTATGAAATGTAAGAGTCCAGAATTCTATCAGATTTTCTCCTTTTCTCCCTCAGTACATTAATTATATAGTTAAGTCTTTGCACATATCAGCATTTAAATTAGATTATGAATTACTTGATGACATACTTAGAGTCTGTATCATTTATTTTTAAACTGTCAGTATATGCCAGATTAATGATATATCAGGACCCAGTGAGTATTTGTTCAATAAAATGCATTGGTCATTAGAGGACACAAGGATAACACAGAATAAACCTTTGTGCCATTAGAAAAAGGAGAGCTCTCTCAGAAAACAATTAAATGAAGTGCTTCTTCCTTTAGGGCTAGTGTAGTACTGCCAGAGTTATTGTTTGGAGATTGGAGAGAAATCTGGATTTCACACTTTTTAGTAGGTCACCTTTGTTCAGATTGGCATTAAACACAACACCTGCAGACATATGTGGTAACCCTGGTCACTACTTTGCTATTTCCTCAAGGACCATCTAGTTATATAGCAATGTAAGTAGCATCAATTAGGCCATGGAAAAGAAGCCAACTTGTCTCTAATTATCTACTCATCAATGTGGTTTAATCACATGATGAATTTAGTAGTATATATTTAAAACCCTCTGTGGTTAGCCAGGTTTATTCTGGTTGCATAGTTATTGTGAACATATACATTCATTATAAAAATTACCAAGGATAGCCAGTACAGAGGGAACCAAGCTAAATTCATTAAATATGTAGAACTCAAAACAAGCCCCATGCTTAAATAGTTACTTGAGACTTAGGGAGCTGCAGGTTTCTGAATCGGGATAATCAGAACCCCAATATAAATATGGATTATATTACTGAGAAGTATCTATATTGCTTAGAGCTTCAAGGAATAAAGTGTCCAAATTCTATGCTGTCATAAGGTTTTATCATTTACCATCAATGCAAGTTATCAGTCAATACGCATTGGGTTGCCAGAGAAAACTTAATTTTTTATGAGTACATTTTATGAGGTGTAGTGCTTGAAAACTTAGTATTATTCTGTAATTTGGATCTGCCATGCTATTAATGTTGCAACTTAATCCTAGTGAACAAGGTCTGTTACTGCTGATAGATGGGTGCTAATGCCAGTGGCCCCATAGAGAGTCCTAGTCCAACTAGAACAACAAGTTGGAATGGCTAGCATCTCTGCTGATAATCAAAATGCCCCAAATCACAAACTCATTCTAAAGAACAAAACTTTTTTACTTCTTTTTCAAGGTTTGATACTGTATATAAAATCATGTGTTGTTTTTTCCCCACAAACTATGTCTCTTCTCTGTCTTTACCTCTATCTCACACATGCAATATTTTCAAACAAATAAAAAATTTACTATAATTATTTTAGCTCTAAATATAAAACTGCAGTTGTAGAATTTCACCTTTCATTCTATAATGCAATAAAATTAGTGTTGATATTGGTGTTAACTTTTTTTTTCACATTTTAAAGAATAGTGATACTTAAATTTGTATATATATATATATATATTTATTCCCAAAGGAATTTAGAGACTAAAATAGAAAGTTTGAAATATGAGCATGAAGAAATGCTCATTTTAAAATATATTAAGAGAGATTAAGAATAACCTGAAATTGTCAATTTTTTGTCATAGATACCATGTTTTCCCTGAGCCTTTAGGTAGGATGTAATTCGCAAATTCTAGATATTACAAATGAATCACTAATAGGTAGGATCAATCAACCTAAGTACAAATAAAAATAAAAATATTTTAATTAACTTTTTATTTTGAGGTAATTAAAGATCCACATGCAGTTGTAAAAAAGATAATAGAGATTCCATGTACCTTTTTACCCATTTTCTTCCAATGGTATTATCTTGAAAAATTATAGTATAATGCCACAACCAGGATGTTGATATTAATACAAGAACATTTTCATTACCACAAGGATCCGTCATGTACTTTCATAGCCACATAAACACTTCCCTCTGGTCCAGCCCTTCCTTAATCCCTGGCAACCATTTTTATAATATTATACAAACAGAATCAAACTTTAAGTGCCGGAGCCAGCCGGGCAGAGTCGAACAGTCCTGAGTGGGGGAGCGAGGGTTAGGAAAAAAAGACAGAAGAGAGAAAGATCTCGGGAGGGCATACAGTCAAAGCTGCAGCCTCCAGTTTATTTAGCACCCTATACTTATACAGCTTGAGTACGTGACAAACTGCTCAAAACAAAACCACAAGTATCCAGAAACAATAGCTGCGATTAACATGAATTAACATAAGGCAGAGAGAAAAACTCCTCCCTTGGAATTTCAGGAACTGATGCTTATCCTCCCTTCAGGGTTTCAGGAACTGATATTTCCTTACAAAGGGCTCCCAACATTTAAGTAACCTTTTGGAATTGATTTTTCACTAGACATAAATCTCTGGAGATCCATCCAAGTTGTTGCATGTAACTATAGTTTGTTTCTTTGAACTGCTGCATAGTGATCCATGATATGGTTATTTTTCAGTTTATTTAACCACTAGGCCATGGAAGAAGTTTGGGTGTTTCTAGAGAGAGCAGACTTTTGTTGGAGTAACTTTGTAGACATGGGTGCTGTTTCCATTGCTAGCCTTCGTCCGCTCCATCTCAGGGATACATAAGGCAAAAAGAAAACTCAGACAACTCACCATTGTGTCATTCCATGCCTGCTTTCTTCCTTTCAGAGCCTTGTGTTTGGTTCATATATGAAGTCTAAGGATTTTCATTGTATTTAATGTGAGGAGTAAAAAAGCATGTTTACTCTATCTTCTGGAAGTGGAGGTTAAGGAAAGAAATTTTGATCAATCATAATTAAAAATTAACCCAATCAATACATCTTTAAAGCTTATATCAAATACAATATAAATTGCAAGCAGTGAGCACAGGAAAGCACTGTCAGATCCTGCGTCATTCCAAAGGGTATGCTAATGTTATTGTTTATGGTGACATATGTGTAGTAAACTGGAAAAAATGGGTTTGCTATTTAAATACTTATTTTTAAAATATGAATTTGATATTTAACAGAATGTAATAGAAAATTTCCAACTCTGTCTAGTTATAGACTATTTTTACTGGGCATGGGAATGGCCAGCAAATGTTTAAAATTTTTATGTTTCAATTTTTATGTTTAAAATTTTCAGCCTTTTGATTATTTTCATTCATAAAAAAATGAAAATATATTATAATAAAGATTTTAAACATGGTAAGGAATGAATTTTCTGTTTTCCCTAATAATATAAAAATAGTTTGTAATTTAGTTCATTTAGCAGATATTTTTAATTACTTATCTGTGTATCACAACTTCAAGACTAATTATTGTTTTCATGGCACTTGGCAGTGTTATTAAGTGAAAACAGAGTTTGGGAATTGGATGATTGTTCTTAAAAACTGTTACTTAGGAAAGAATTTTCAGTAGTGTAATTTAATGATAATAAGAATATGGGATCAAGAAAATGGCATTTGATATTTCAGAATAGTAAAAGAGACTGAACAGTAGTAAATGACACTCTTAAAATTTGCCATATTATTCCAGCTATGCAGGTTGAATTTTCAGCAAGAAATTGCACCACAGTTTCCCAGTAGCAACCAGCAAGATTTCCCCAGATGCTATTTTAAAATTAATGTGGATATGTACAGTAGAGACAAGATGACATGTGAATTTTAGATCCTTCAAATGTATTCTGTTTTGACAAATTCTTCTCTGTGCTGTTAGGTATCCCACTTTCTACTATTAGAATCTCTACATGGCAAAGTTAGAGAAAGGGGCTCATTGGATTATTAATAGCATTAAATTTATTTATGGAATTCAGCATTATCATGAATTGAGTTCCACCCTAAACTGTGAATTTTGTAGACATATTTTATACCAATTTTTAATTTTTACACTGCTGTAGCATATTCTCATAAGCATACTTTATCACCAATTTGCCATATTTAAATTCAAATTCTCATATTACATTCTTACTGAAAATTATATGAGACCATATGAATATGCAGATTACTGATTTATTGACACTGGGTGTGAATAAAACATTGGGAGAAACAATAGAGATGCATTTTACCTACAGAATTTCCTGAGTGCCTAGACTTGCATTTTATTTTTTGTTGCACAAAGCTTTGCTAATTCCCATCAGGGGTGTTGACACTAAATAGACTAGGGAGGAAACACTGCTTCTAAACACTATTTTCTTCATTTGCATGTGATTTTATCACCATAATAACATTGCCTTAAGGAAAGGATTTTGGTGCTTGAGCAACTGGTAATGGCCATCTATTATTTAGCCTTCGCTGAAAAGTTAACTCTCTCTCTCCAAACTCTGGTCTCTTTCTAGGTATCCTACTCACAATGTTGCTAGAATACAAAATATTCTGTACATAAACTAGATTATTATTGGTCTCTCTCTCTCTCTCTCTCTCTCTCTCTCTCTCTCTCTCTCTCTCTCTCTCTCATCTCTGTCTTTCCTTATAAGTTTTTATACTATTTCCTAAATTTAGCCATTTTTTTTACTAACCTTATTATCTTCTCTTCTACATAAATAGCTTATTCTTGTAAACATTACTGTCCATGCAACAATTCACAGATAAGTTAATAGATGAAAAGTATTAGTTTCAAATCAAAAAAATAGTGGTTTCTGTGTTTGTCCATTTCTTTTACTTGAACAAAGTATTAAGGATGTTTAATATTTGGACTATTTGTAATTGCTTAAAACAACTGAATTCATATAGCTCATACTTAACAATTCAACTCAGAAGAACATATAAATAACAGTTTATTCTGAGGCTGTATCTTTAATCTGTTGTAATTCTCCTGCTGAATAACTGAGCCATAGCCTAGTAGAGGACCACACACATCATTCAGAGAGCTATTAGTAGCCTATGATCATAGCCTTTAGGATGCCTGTGGAAGCTGAGAAATGCCACTTCTGAAAATATCACAGCTCTCTGGAGAAAATTTATACTTTTACAATCTTTACAGCTCTACACAATGGTATTATTATATGACTTAAAACAGTTGTACTTTATTTAAATAGAACATTAAATTAACATTGAATTACATTAGAATTTTGGTGAAAGTACATTTGACATCCATATTAATTCCAAATGCATTCGTTATGATTAGTGCTATTATAATGAATACAAATGAGTTAACAGTGGCATGATACTAAAAAAAAGTTTGTATTAAAAGGTAATAAGAGACACAAATACTGTTATATAGTGTTCAAACTATTTTTTGTTGTTTTCAACAATTTGTGCATTCCCCCTAAATCCTAATAGCAAAGTTTCAAAAACATATACTGTTTAACATGAATAAAGAATTCATAATGGATGAAGTATCTTCTTTAAGCCTTGTTTTGAGGTAATGATGTGAAGGCTCCCTTCACTCTACATAGCGCAAACTTTTCTGAGCCTTTTAATTAAACTAGTTAAAAACCTCAGTTGTTTTGGAGCTAAGACATATTCCAACAGCAGGTAGCCATCTTCCAGCCACATCACTGGCAGGAGATATGGCAGATTAGTGGGCACTGCCATGTTTGCTTTGTCACTTCTTAACGTGCTGCTATTCCTATAGCTCCCCTACAGTGAAATCCCAATGCAGTATGCAGTCTGTGTTACCACATATGCTGCCACACATGGAACTATATTTCATACATGTAACTGTTCAAGAGTAGCATGTCCAAATATGCCGTTGTCCCAGATGGGACAAAAACAGAAATCTAACCAAAAAAAAAAAAAAAAACAGAAATCAATGAGTTCTTGATGTTCTCCATGGATCCCTTTCCTAAAAGGTTATAAAATCAATCAATGAGCAAGCTGTTTGCTTAGTAACATAATAAAAATTAATGAATGGATAGTAGTCAAACTTATAAAAATAATAGCTATGAAAAATGCTAAGGGAAAAATAATATTTCCGTACTTATTAGATCAATATTCATTAAACTGCACTATGTGCCAGACCCTCTGGGCTGGAATATGCTTGTTGACAAGGTCAGACCATCTCATGGAGCTTATGGCATAGTGAGGGTCCTATTGACTTCTTAATCATCCTTTACTCAGCTCAGATACCACTTTTCATTATAAGTAAAGTGACTGCATATACTCTGCGCCGTCTTCAAGTCTTTTAGAATGGTTTTATTGATTTCTAATTTATATAATACCAGCTGTTTCTTAATTATATAAGTTTATGTTGAAAGTCATTGCTACTCAGAGGAAGTACACATGACAAGTAGTCCAAGAGGATGGTGTTACCCAATATTTAAAACCTCATGGCTGTTAATTTTTATATTTAAATCTTATTATTTAAGATATTTTTGTTGTTGTTGTTCTTTGCCCTAAATGCTTTTGAGACATTCTTAAACCTTAAGTGACTTAAGGTTGAAATGAAGCATTATTCAGCTCAGTTTCACTGTTTTTTATTCAGATTAAAAATTGTTTTGGAGGGATTGAGGACTTGTAAATTTAAGTCCCCAAAGGCACACTATGTTAAATACTTATACAAAATAAAAATGCTTATTTTAGTGGTCACATTAATATAAATTGCTCACTTATAGATGGCACTGCTATGTCAGCATCTCATGTTTTGTAGTTTCAAACCGTTCCCTCTCCACTTATTCTTCCATTCCCAACTTCAACAAGTTCACTTCACATATTCCCTCCAAAACAAATTATTTTGATTTGATCTTTGCATCTTCTGGGACTTTGCTCAGAAATAACATTTTTTCCTGTATCTAATCTCTCTTTTAACTGACATCCTAGAATTTTTTTTAAAAAAGTTTGTGTGTTTATTTATAAGTACAATTTTCATTACTCCAACATAGCGGTTGCGTTGCTACATTCTAATTCTTAGTTAGCCATCAAGTCCTACAAAAATAAACCCAAGCTTTTACAGTAACTTAATACAGAACCAGTATCAATAAATGATAAATAGGTAGGTAGTAGTAGGTAGGTAAGTAGGTAGACAGGTAGATAATAAAGGTAACAAGGTAGCAAAGAGGATATATCCATTTTAAGCTGGATTTCTTTTTTGCTGTTATTACCAAGTTGAAATAAATATGTCAAAAATATGGAAATTAACAGTTATAAAATATGTAGATATTACCAAGTTTGAATTGAGTTAATATGATGATACATATTTTATAATTGTTTTCCGAGTAAACATACCATATTGACAATATACCCATCCAAAATAGTGTTATTTATAAAATATGCTATCATGTGGTAAGGTTTATCGCAATTATTTTTATGTTATATTAGGGAAGTTGTGTTTTAGATTTTCTGTAACAGGAGTGAGAAAAACATCATCATCCTATGAAAACAGTACCCAAGAGAATCAACTATAGGACTTCTTGTACATCTTGTTAAATGGATTCTTTCCTTTCAAATTTCAAATAACATGTCATATCTTAGTCACATCACCACCAAGCCTTTAAAATGGAACTGTTTAGTTGATCAGTTCCAGATTTGCAATAGACTTATAGAATAAGCAAGAAATTAAGATAAATTTTAAAAGCATTATGATGAAATGGAAATGCCACTAAACTACTTGTATAAAATAGTCTGTATTCCAGACTACTTTCTACTGTATCCTTGAAAATACACTTACACTTACAACTCTAAAATTTTCTACTACATCATTTCTAAAATATATATTTTCTACAGAATATGTTAATTATAAATATATTTTATATAATAGCATATATTACACACATGATATTATAGAAATATTAATAGATTGTATGATATAGTTCTCATTTTTTTGTCTTTTTATACTTCTTACCTTAATGTAACATACTCAGAGATACTCATACTAAGATTGCTCCTTAGTGTCATGACAAATGATTGCTCCACTCACAGCCAAATAGCCAAGTAAAATTACCTACAGAACAGTGATTCCAACAGTTGATATCAGTTGATGAAATCCATTAGTTTCATATTGATCAGCAAAGTTGCCAGTTTAGAAGATATGTAATGTTCACAAGGGAAGTCATTTAATACCTGAAATTATTTTCACACATCAAGATTTATGACATACAGTATACTTCTTTGTGATCCTTTAAAAGTTGATGATTGGTTATGACTCTTTCTAGGGGATGAGATACTTGTTGTTTGTAGAAGAAAAGGGGGGTTGATGAATCTAAAAACATTAGAAGGGGGAAGAGGAAGAGAGAGTTCAGAATAGTTCTCTTCTCCAGCTGGTCAGAAGAAATAGTTTTTAGTTTCTATCAAGAGAAAGGCTGTAGGCCCAGTGGCATAGGCCATTTTTCATGAAGAATCTCTTGAGACATAGAGCATAAATAGTCTTTGCAGTTTATTGTGGAAAGTACTGGTAGCAGTGGCAGATCAAGTCACCTCTTCAAATAGCTTGTGATAAAAAATTTTATGAGGGAACCATATTAGAAGATTGTGGGCAGAATATTTGAAATGAACAAAAAGCAATCATAAATATAATTAATATATTGGATAATGGAATAGATATTGAAGTTTTGCAGTTATGAGTCCATTTTTAGGAAGAATTTTATTTTCTTTTTGACACTTATTGACATTATATGTATACATATTGTTTAAATTCTATTTGTAAGTTTTTAAGTAGCAAATAATGGCAACAATGTTATATAATAAGCATTAAAATAAAAATAGTAGTATAACATTTGATTATATTTTGAATAGTTCATTTAGAATCTTTGCATAGGTAGGTATAAATATATTGATATTTAACCTTATTTATGTTCTGTGTTTAGTATCAAACATAGAGATATATTATGATTGTTTAATGAATGGGCTCCAGAGTCAGACTGCTTAGGTTAAAATCCCAACTTCAACAGCAGATGTATAACAGAAACCATTATTCATAATTTTTCTGTGCCTGCATTTCCTTATTTGTAAAATGTTGATTATAATAATATTTTAGCATAAATATTCTTGGTACTTTAGTAATTTAGTACTATTATTTAACACAGAATTGTTATGAGGAGGAATAAGATGAGGCATGTAAAATACCTGGAAAATATTAATTCCTCAGAAAATATTACAAATAATGATAGAGGTTGTGCTTTGAGTTAAATGAATCAGGACACACTATCCTCTTTTTTTTTTTTTTTTCTATTCTAGAGCAATTCAAGTACCAAAAAATTTTTATATAGCGATTAATTTCTTAAGTTATTATGCAAGATAATGCAGAAATATTTGACATTAATAAGGTAAGATTCCTACTCTCAAGGAAATCTAAAGCTGGTTGTTTCTGTTTATTGAAGAAGTAGGGGAATGGATATGTTAACAGTAGATTAGAATATATGTCAGAATACTTTTAAAATGTCAAAATATATGAGAAACATCACAAATCCAAGGAATAAAACTCTAAAGGTGCAATTATAATAGGAACCAAATTTTATTTTCATCTTATTAATAAAAATTAGATTATTTTAATAGGGTGAAATATCTGATAAGTGGAAATATTTTTATGAATAGTATAGAAACATCCAAAATGAAAACAAAAGATTGAGCTCCTTTTATCAAATCAACTAGACAGATAATCCTACCAACCTTCCTCTCTACCATCATTCTAATTTTCTTATCAGCATAACTGACCAATTCATCTAAAACATTTGAAATTATAGTGTTTAAATATAACACCACACAGAAACACATATTGATTTACTTGGGTATCAAAATTTAAATTTACACAATATTTTCCAAACTGACATTCTGGAAAAACTAGCCTGAGATGTGTCTATGAAAACTGTTAAAATATGCTTTGGAGATACTGCATTAAGTCTTCCTTCAGCCCTTGTAAAAGTATGATATATAGAGGCTTATTATAACTTTTTTAGTGTCCTGAAGTTATTGGTTCAATGCATTTCATTTTGCCCCAATGCAATTAACATATAAGTGGTTTTTCTGTAGGTACAAAGGACAGTGCTCACAGAGCTCCATTAGTGTTACTGATTGATGTTTTATCAAGGTGTATTTTTATTCAAGTGTCAATAAATGTTTTTAGTCTTTAGCAAAATAAATTGAAAGTTCATCTAAATATGTCAGTTTAGGGATAATCATATTACCTGTACTCGTATATATTATAGAACATATGCAAAGGGTCTTTTATTGGAAGATAAGGTTTCAACTTGAAAATGAAAAAGTACCCATCTGTCTCTGAAACATTCCTCTCAATCTTCCCTTCTAGTTCTCAGCTTTTCAGTTCCCTGCAGTGTGTAACTGGGTCAATCTCTACCGCCTACCAGCTTCTCAGGCAATCTTAATAGATGCAGAAATTTCAATCAACAGACTTAGGACCCTTGCTCTCAGTAGGGCTTTGATGAAATGCTTCTCTGTGACTTGGGTTTCCTCAGTTGAGTCGTGATTTCCAGTCTCCTTCATTTCTTCTGAACTGTTTTCCACTTCCAATTAGGACAGAAGCAGCGTGCTTCAAAGTAAGGATTGATGAATGTTCTATTGTCTCTAGGTCAAAGCCTCTTCCAGGAATAGATTTTTCTCATGCTCTTTTCTCCTGAATTTCAGCTGCTTCTTTTCTAAGTAGCCCTATGCTGAACCAGCTCAAAGACCTGACATCCTACCTTGCTCTCACCAGTCTTCTTTATGAATTTAAGATTTAATCCAAACACAATTGGAGTGACTAATACCTGTAAAGGTATACGCAGGATGCCCTTTTCTAAACTCTAGTGTCTTTTAATTGTGAATAGTGATAAATAATAAAGATTGAACTGTGACTGAGTTAGACTAGCCAAGAGAACTTTCTGGCTCAACTAGAAAAGTGCTGCTAGTGTCCCCTCTGCTATGGGTCTCTTGTTGTACATAGACTTCTTCTCGGTGTCCTCTGTGAAGTAGAAAGAAGAATATGTCTTACACAATGAGATAATGCCAAATACCAAGTAAATTTAATGACATTTTAATATTACCGAAACACATGTATTTATATTTGATATATAATGTTTATTCAATTAAGTCATATAATATACTAACAGAGCAAGAAAAATTTATTGACTCAAAATAGGAAAATCAAAATAAAACTCATGCTTTCTAGAGGACAAACAAAAAAATAAAACGTTGGCATACTGACACAACTCATTTTGATTAATATATGTATGTATATATTCTCAATAAAGTCATTGTCATTTTAAATAAATTGGAGGATGACTTCACCAGTTGAACAATAACATATGAAGCTTTTTAACACTTGATCAAAAGCATTTTGAAATTCATATACCTGTACTAATTGATTGATTAAAATATAAATTGTCCAAGAAGTTTAATGATTAAAATACAAATTGCCCAAGAAGTTTAATAAAAGAATAATATTAAAGTGAATGTCAGTATGAATTCTTAATAATGAAATACTTTATGGTTGTAATTATCATTCAATGCATGTATGTGAACTGTATTTTTATGTGGCATCATTCTGAAAATGGTTCATCTTATAAATTTTATACATTTGTTACATTAAATAGTCAATTCGAATAGTATTTTTTTGGTTCCCATTCACAAGTGAAATGAAAGTAGATTACAATTTTGAATAACAATACTAACAAGAATTATTATCCACAGGAAACTTTAGTTGTTTATAGCAATAGAATAAATAATTTTATCCAAATTAATTTATGGCCTACAGTTTTTCTGAGGGCAGATTTTGGTAGTAATTCTAACTCCCTCAAAAAATATGGCATTTTTAATGTAGATCCATATATGAATTTTTCCTTAAGTTTCACTAGGTTCTCCAAGATAGTTGTAGATTTATAAAGTGAAGGACCATTGTTTTGGGTAGTTCATTTATTCTAGAATGCACTTCAGAATTTGAATACACAGAGTTGTAGTCTTAGAGAAATATATCATTTCTCGTTATTGCTTCCCAAATTACATACTATCAACCCTTTAGTCCTCAGAATGGCTAGGTGGTACATGGAGTAACTTGAGGCCCCAGGCTGGTTGTTTCTGACTACAAGTAGCCATGTCTCAGGCTTTTTGGACAATATGCTTTTTAGTCCCAAATAGCTGGTAAGCATGATGCAGTGCCTTTGACAACCTATGTTTTGGCCTAGTATGCTGAGTGCAAAGAGCTAATACTTATTCGGTGGTAAGTTAAAGAACATGCCACTGTCCACTCTGGACAAAGGCTCTGTCTGTATTGGTTGTCAGTTATTACACACGTAAATGTCTCAAAATGTAACAGCTTAGTACAATAAACACATTATTTCAAATAGACTGAGTGTTGAGAATCCAAGAATATCTTAGTTCAGTGGTTCTGGGTCAGAGTCTCTCATGAGGTTGCATGCAGTTAAGATAATAGCTTAAGGCTGCAGCTGTCTGAAAGCTTGACAAGCTAGAAAAATTACACCACCATCGCTGCCTCACTGGAATGAAGTAGCTAAGTCCAGCCCACTCAATGAAAACAGATTACATAAGGGTGTGAAATCAGGAGTTGGGGAATCTTTGGAGGCCATCAGCTCTCTCAAGCTTACGTAGACCAACTTCAGCACCTTACTAGTTGGACCTCTGAGCACAGATGGAGCTCCAGTCTTACTTCCTACACCTAGTAGGGAACCCAAATCATGAGAAAAACTATAAAAGCACAAGTATACCAACATTCTGTCTGCTCATGGGGTATCCATGTTCTACAAAGACAAGCTTCTCAGGCTTCCTCTGAGGTTATAAAAGGCAAAATAAGGACAAAACAAAACAAAGCATGGATCTTAATAATTCCCAGAGGAGATTTAGCCTGCCTTCTCAGACACTCACTCTCCTTTTTGACATGCTGGTATATGGTACCCTGTATCAGTGTACCCTGTCATTTCACTCAAATCTCTTTCATCCCAGGGGAGACACATTGAATATGGCCCATTCACCTGCAGAGAGGAGGAGGGACAGTGTGCCTTACTCTTAGGCTCCTTCAATTTTGAACTGCTTGGATCTCTTGGTTTTATCTCTTCAAAAATTTTCCTACAATCTTCTCTCCTTGTTGGGAGGGTCCATTCACACATATTTTAGGGCACTTGAAGTTGTTTCATAAGTCACTGCTATTGTCTTAATTTTCAAAAGGGTTTTCTCTCCATTTTATTTTTTATAGCTTTATAATTATATATACAAATTCACTAATATTCTGCATGGTTTAATTTACTATTAATGTAGAGTAATTTTTTTCATTGAAAACATTTTTTAAATATTTAAAAGTTTGATTATTTCATATCTCTATTTAAAATGCTCAATCTTTTCATAACTTGCTCAGACATAGAAAATATAGTTATAGTAACATCTTTATGTCTTTTTCTGAAGTGTATAAGAAATAAATGTACATTTTATCATCTGTGTTGCCAAATTATACTATCATTGGATTCACTGTTTTATTTTTTACCAAATTTCATAAGTTTGGGGGGGTAGGGTAGTATTCAAATATTTTTCTGATCTAACCTTCTTAAATTTCTTCTGAGAATCTAATATTAAATTTTTTTATTCTGTCCCAAGGTACTTGAGGTTCTGTTAATTTCTTAAATATAGTTTTACTCTTTATTCTTCAGATTGGAAAATTGCTATTGATATACTTTAAGGTTTACTAAATGCTCCTTCTGTCATTTGTATTCTGCTTTTGAGTCCTTCTACTGATTTTTTTCAGCTGTCCTATTTCCCATTTCTAAAAGTTATATGTTTCTTTTTTATAATTTATAGTTCTCTGCTAAGAGATTTTCTCATTCTATTCATTTCAATCATGTTTACCTTTATTTCATGGAGTATAATTATAAAGAGGTGCTCTGAAGTATTGAGTAATCCCAATATCTCAGTCATCACAGAATTATTATCTATTGATTGACTCTTCTCATTTTTATGGTTCTTCATGTATAAAGGATTTTTTAAATTGTATTTTGGGCATTTTGAATAATATGTTGCATAGACTCAGGATCTTATATAAATTTTCAAGAGGATTTTGATATCTTAGGAAATAAAATTAGTTTAGTTCATACTACAAATATGATCTTACTTTCCGAAGGTGGCAATTCCAAAGCCAGTTCAGTTTTCAAAACCTTGGTATGTTGCTTTGGATCTCTCCTAAACTAATCCCTAGGGATTAGACTGGGACTTGGGTGGTGACTTATATTGTAGTTTTTTTCCCTCAAAGTCTTTGCTATGGTTCTTCTAAGTATCTTGAAAGTAATCAAAAGCAGATAGTTTGGCCAGAAAAATGGAGTTCCTCTCGGAGTTTTTGCTACCCCACCTCTGTCCATTTCTCCTACTGATAACAAAATCTCTGAAAAAATGCCTAACAATAATAAGATAAAAATTATTTTCTATCCATAGCTGAGCTCATGAGAAATTAAAGGCAATTTCCATTAGCTAAGAATAAAAAGGAAGTAATTACCTGAATTCATTAACTAGTAAGAGGAGTTATACCTTCCTTTCCTCCCACCAAACATCATAGATTCAGATTCCAGAACATTCCCAGGTGATTATTTAAAAGTTAAATGCTATTGCAGCAGGAGGAATTCAAGGACATTAAGAGATAGTAATGTTAGAGACAAAATGTCATTTATGACCCACCTACTAGTCTACACATTTATTCCTGAGAGTATCTGAAGACAGTCTCTTAACCAAAATCTTAAGTCATGAATTGCTTCTTGTAGTACCAATGTCTGAAAATTTATTTACTGAGATGATCTTTGTAGGCCAGAAATATTTATTGGAGATGCTACTGTTGAAATGGGTTTTCTGATTTCAACAGGATTGTGATGTGGCCAAAGGCAAGAAGACACTTAACCACCAGAGACAACATAAATGTAGGTACTATAGTAGATAAGTAGAATCAGCATAGTAATCAGAATGTATGACCCACAAATATCTTAATTGATTTCTGTAACCGAAAATTGTCATGTCTGGAAGAGAGTTGTTTAATTTAAATCATCAAAATGGAATGTTTTTTCTCAACTAATTCCAGAATGGATTCAGTTGATACCCATGACTAATGTTCAGAGTACATACCCTTATCAAAGGACCATTTAACTCTTATTACTACTTTCCTACAGGGATCTGCAGCTATTTAGTTTATACTGACTGTCTTGCCTTCTGAGATAGAGAAATCATCTGGCTCTGTACTATGATTAAATCTATCTGGAAAATTGAGCATTTCACCATCCTCGTGACCGAATGCTAATTTTCTACATTAATAATATAATAATATAATCTGAGGAGCAAAAAATATTAGTTAAGTGTGTGTGTAAGTAATATAGCAAGCTGTTCCTTCAAAGTGATGGTTAATAGAACATGTACCCTCTACCATTAAGAAACTAGCACAATCTTTGGTGAGTTTCTCATAGTTGATTTTGCTCCTCTAATTCATCTGCTGGGTGATAGAGAATCTTCTCACTTTGAACAAATCCAAGGTAAGGAAAATAAATAGTCCCAACATTTTCAGATACATGTTAAACATTAGACATTTTGGTAATTGAGATTATGATACACTCTAATAAGAAACTTACTGTGTGGGTCCTCTGGTTTTAAAGCAAGACATTTTCTTTTTGGAAAATATCAGTTTTTTTTTTTTTTTTTTTGACAAATGTGTATTGGATTTTTACTGGGCCTCGATAGAGACTAAAACCCTGGGATACTAGATGGTAACCAAAATAGTCTGCATTATTTTGTCATCTAGTCATAAAGTCTGTCTTTTATGGTGATAACTTGGTGTCTAGCAGGTCACAACAAGTAAATCTTGAATATGCATGTAAGTTAAGTGAGTAGGATATTCATATTCACAGAATGACAAACTTCGCTAAATTTTTAACTGCCCAATAATCTGGCACCAGCCATTCAGAAATCTGCTATAGAATTCAGGTGTTGTTTTTAAAATATAAGGAAGAAGGAAAGAATTACCAGAGGTATCTTTAAGCAGTACATCTTATTTTAACAATGCTTTTAAAGAGAGATAAGCTTAAGTGAGGATCTATACTAATTATGTTTGGCAAGATATCCAAGGCTTAAAAGAAGTATTATTGTAAGTGACCAGGAGATTGTGGGAAAAGTATGTGAATAGATAGACTACTTAAATTTTCCCAGAATCAGAAAATATTTGATTTTTATAAAAGCCCACTGTGGAAGATTTAATAATGAGATGTAAAAGATGACCTACTTTGTGCATAACAGATTATACTACAGCTTCTGAAGGGATGGATAAATGGGATCATGAAAAGTTATGATTGTGTTGGTACTTTGGAGGAAAGTCATGGATTCAACAAAATGTGTTTCACCTTGCAGAGACTAACATGGTTGCCATTACTGAAACTTGTCTAATTTCAGCAGCATTGCTCTGTTTGGAGCACCTCATATAGTGTCATATATCTAGATGACCTGACAAATAGCAGGTTCTACATTGGTAATCCTTTTCTTCATAGAGAGAGAGATGTTTTATTTTTACTCCAAGTCTAGATTTCTGTTCGCTTTCTTTGACTTTGATACTACCAAAACCATCAAATTCTGTTTATAGTGCATGCTTCCACATGGCATACACAATAAGCTTTAATTTCTGTGAAAAGAAACCAGCTTCGAAGCTAAAGAAAAGAGGTTAATATGGAATTTATTGTGAACTGTCACATGCTGCATCACCCCAGATCACTAAGCTGGTCATATAGAATAGAAGAATGGCTTTTAAACATACATTTTTAGGTAATGTGGTCAATTAAAAACATTATGATATAAGTTCAACTATAAAATACCACCAAGGATAAATGAATAAATAAGGCAAAATCTTTATACACACATAGTTTAGCTCACAAGAAATTCAGACATATTGTCACCAGCCTTAAAAAAATTTATAAACCAAAGTGATAAACTGAGCTCAGTATTATAGCTGCCCTGGATATACTTGACAATCTTAGTAATCAAGATGCTAGTATTTTAATGGTTAATGTGGCAACAACAGGCAAGACCTTAAAAACATGCAATATGGAAGTTAAAATTGAATAACTATATATGTTCCAAACCCTTGAAAGGCTTCCTTCTCAGTGAAACAGACAAAGAAAAAATCTTTTCTCCTCTAGAAACAGATTCATAAAAGTCTCCAACAAATTGATAAGAGTTTGAATTCCTACTCTCCTCAAAATTTCCCAGTGTCCTTAGACAGGCATAGATTGCTGCTGGAACAAGGAGACTTCACTCAACCTTGAAGCTGGCATAGGGATGAGGGAGAGATGGGGGACATGGAAGGAATGCGTGATTCTATCCCAGTAAACAAGGAGGCTTGTGTCTCAGCCAAACCTGCTCCATCATTTTAGGTGTGCTCGGTGCTTTATATTGGGTGATAAGAATATCATCTTCATTCTTGAGAATCCTTTAACTCAGCAGCCACAGCCATGTTGCTTTCTTGCTTTGGATGCAGGAATGTGCCATCTTGTTGACTTGGACCAACTGTAAGAGCAGCAATTTTTTTTTAGAAATTTGATTTCACCCTGAGATAAGCTAAATAAAAAATTAGAGATTCTCATGTTTCTCTTTGTCTGTGGATAGGGATTAAGAGAAGTGGAGAGTAATGCTATATTCTTATCCAAAGTCAAATGTTTCATAAGACCTGAGATTCCCCATATAACTTAGAGAATATTGTCTTTCTAAAATAAGTTGTGTCATACTGTATTTCTGTTTTTCACCTTCATAAAAATAGGTTTCATACTGTGAATTCAATTTAACTGTAAGTGGTATGTGGGACACTTCACAAAAGTCATACTGCTAAGGATCAATTTCACAGTTGGAATTAAATGCGTTTTAATGGTAATGAAATATATACATAATATAAATATCTATATATAGATATAGATATAGATAGATATATCTGTCTCATGACTATCATTTTTGGAAATAAAATGTAGATTTTGAGTAGGAAGACTAAAAGATCCTATTCTTAAAAAATTAGTACCTTTTTTTTTGCACAAAATGAACTAATAATTTTGTACTAGATTCAGATGAAATCTACTACTTTTTACTCCCCTAACCCAATGTTAACATTCTGTTCATTATTTAATACATATGAATCATGTAAATATATCTGACAACTAGTTTACCTTTTATTCATTTGATTTAACATACTCCTTTCCCCCAATTATTTTTTCTGGAGTAGTTAAAATATTTTCAGTATATAGAAATAGCACATTATAATTTGTTCATTTCTAACTACCACACACGTTAAACTTTGTGAGACGTCTTTTAAGTAATCATTGTTTTCCTTGAGGAGCAGACAATAAAACCTCATCTGTCTCTCTGGATTTCAGAAACAAGAATCAAGATAACAGATAGATGGAGATTGAAATGTTAGACTTAAGGGTAAATTTTATTGGAGAATATGGATTGAAATGTGTCGCCAGTGAGGCCTTTAATCATAAAGATGCTTCCTCGTCACCAGAGCAGTCAAAGAACTACAGAATTTTCCCCTAGGCAGAAATTATATTCTTCTTACCATATATTGGAGAGCTGACCAGGCTGAGCTCTTTTTGTGGGCATGAAAATAAGAAGCACAGAAGGAGTGGAGCTGAGTAACAACAGTTCCTTATTCTCAATTGACCATCAGGGAAGGAATGAATGAGCAGTGGAAGAAGCCATTACTCTGGACCTCTCCCATGGAAACATGAGGTCAACGAAAAAAGGCTCACTTAACAGTAAAGTTCTTAGCAATTCCATCTAAAGGGAAGATGTCATAAAGCATAAGACCGTGTAAGATTTCAAAAGATATATATTTACACATCAGTTTTGTAACTAACTAGCTTTGTAGCTTTACCAAATCATAACTCATTATGTTCATCTATAAAACAGATATAACAATTCATGCTCCACCAAATACAATATCCTACTGGATTATTAGTAAAATAGAATTATATATGTTCACACACAGTAATAATGCATTGGGTTTTTGCTTATATTTTTATAGTCCAAGATCTAGTTTGCCAGTAGTGAATAGAAGTAACCATAATGTGATTGAAAATAAGCTGAGAAGGGAGAAAAGCTGGGTGAAATGTAATTCAAAGTAATTATGGATGTGGGCATATTTGAGGCAAGAGTTGAGATCGTAATATTGTTCCATTGATTTCCTGATGCTATGAGTAATGATCCTCACTGATATATAATTTTCCCATAAGGAGATTAAATTTACTGTATCTTTACTGTAATTGTAATCATTGAAAACATGAGATTCTATTTAGCCATTAAAAGATAAACGCCATTTGCTACAACATGAATGGAACTTGAAGGCATTATGCTAAGTGAAGTCAGATAGAAAAAGACAAATACTGTATGATCTCATTTATATGTAGAATCTAAAAAAAAAAAAAATAGAAACTGAAAGCAGATAGGTGGTTGCCAGGGGCAGGACTGAGATGGAGGGTGGGGGCAGGGGAGAGGGGAGGAACTGGGTAAGGGATGTCTAAAGTTACAGACTTCGTTATAAGGTAAATAAGTTATGAGATGTAATGTATAGCATGATGCCTATAGTTTACAATATTGTATATTTTAAAGTTGTTGTGGCAGTAAATCTTAAATTCTCGTAATTGAAATATACATAATGGTTGACTTAGTTTAGGGGAAATCTCTAACCCACTCCAGTTTACATTACCGCAAATAAGGAAACTTCTCTCTTCTCCATTTACTCAGGATGTATAAGAAGGTTTGCTTAGGGAGAGTGGAAGAAAAAAAACTTTCCTCTTTTTTTTCTTGTTTATTCTCTTCTAAGGGAGGAGGGAAATGTTACTAATCTTAAAGGTGAGAGCTATTGACCTGTTTTGGTTTAGGTCTCCCCTCAGACAAAACCTGACAAGGATTTAAGTACAGGGAATTTACTTGAGAGGTGATTCCAGGACACAGAATTTAGATAGTAAGGGAAATAACTCCGGGAGAAGAGAAAAGCCAATAAAGTTTATGTTAATGAGCTGGTAGCAGTTGTGAGGAACCAAGTGTTCAGCCTATGGAAGAATCCTTGTAGATTGCACTTTATAAATTGTCTTACTAGAGGACAGAAAGGATGCCATTTCTCTTTCAGGGCTTGCTCCCAGAGAGTTACTCCCCACAGTTCTAGGGTGGGCCTTCATGTAGTCCTGAGGGAGAAAAGCAGAGACTAGTTGATGTTAGATGCTGGCAATGAACATGGAGCTATCAACCAGATGTTGATAGGTATGTTACTGTAATAAGGCTAAGGGAATATGCCCCAGTGCACTGTCAGTTTTTGCTCCAGAGCATCATTTTGACGAGGGGTCTGATTTACCATTATATTGAAAGACAGTACCAAATATCCTTGCTTTTTCTCTATTCCATATTTTCCGCTGTGTTCCAATTAAATTTTAATTCAGGGTGAGTGTTAGGGGGTGAATGTGTAGGCCATGCTCTCTAATACATTTTACTAGTTGTCTGAGTTTGGGAAGTTATCAGGAAATTGGCTAGTCATTAATAAAAGATTATACTTTTGATTGCATTTACTTGTGTTGCCTTTACTCGGGGAGGGTGTGGGGGGAAAGGGGGTAAGACTTAGCTCCAAAAACTTTCAAAATAATAATATTTTGTGAAGCAATAAATCTCAGACATCTGATAAACTCTATCATGTAGTAATTTTGTAACCTTGGAAAGTTACCTGACTTGAACTGTGGTTTCCTAATTAATAAAATTGAAATAATTCATATACATGTTTATATTTTGTATATATGTAAAAATATGAGATATATAAAAATTTATATATAATATGTATATATGCTATATGTGTGTCTGTATATATATGTGTGTGTGTGTGTGTGTATATATATGTATACATATATTTTTAGTAAGACAGTTTATTAAAAACTTGATTCACACTGTATGAATCAAGTTTTTAATAAAAATTTTAAAAATAGTGGCTTAAAAATAGATAGAATTTTTCTCTCTTTAATATAAATGTCAGCAAGATAGTAGTCCAGGGTAGCTATGGCAGTTGTGATCCATAAAGTAGTCATGTTCTGTTCTCTTATCCTTGCATTATACTGTATTTCCATTCACAAGATCACTTTATAAGCTAAGATGAGCCCTCTAAACTAATCCTTCATAAATATATTCTGAAAGAGAGAGGGGAAGAGACAGGGGCAAAGGTTCATGACAGACATTGTATGAGAAAGATTTACACAATACTACTTTCTTCATATTGTTCAAAATTTTGTCACTTGATCATACCTTAGTCGTAAATGAAGCTAAAAAATGCAGTTTTAATTTTAGGAAATAATGTGTCCAATGAGCATTTAAGAGTCCTATTAAAATGAAGGAAAGAAGGACTAGATATTGGGCTGCCACAATGAACCTAATGATATTTATATGAGGAATAAATGACAAAAAGCTTATGAGCACCTTAGCATAGGGCCTGTCACAGAGGAACAATTCAATATAGCTTATTTTAATAGTCATCATATTTATCTTTATTATTGTTATTACTAAAAGATTTCATTCACGCAATTCCAAATAGCCAGCATATTTATCAGCATGTCTCTCTTTTTCTGTTCTAGTCTTTCTGGAGAATGTGTAGCATTGCAGAGAGTAGACTGAATTATACCTAGAATGGGAAAATAGAATTAATTTAAGAGTCTTGATACTTATTATACATTGCTATCAAAGGAAAATATAGAAGGGAAATATCTTTATTGAAGAGTTTATGCATTTACTCTCACTATATTTTTTCTTTAATAACTGATTTTTTGTTGTATATATGTGTATGTTTATATATATGCATATATATCTATACATATATCTATAATCATGTCATTTCTTTTTTAAATATTAGATAAGATGTTATTCTGCCACTCTTCTTCCTACATTTAAGAGATATATTTTGAGAAATATACATATTAATATCACAGTCAAATTCGTTACTGTATAGTTTCATTGCTGTATATAGTAAATTAAATTTTTATCAGTCTATAATTTTTCACTTTTATGACATTTATGACATTTATTCTATTATTGTAGCTCTTTAAACTTTTAAAATACTTTAGGAAGTTTTTGATCTGCTTTCAGAAATAAGTGCTCAATTCTTCATATTTGAAGAGTAATGTAATTATGATACTAATTACCCACATATCTAAAGTTTTAAGTTTAGATAGCCAGAATTAGCAGATTGTACCACAGTAAGCTCTAATATGTATGTATGTGTGTGTGTGTGTGTGTATGTATATATATATATATATGTATGTATGTATACGTATACACACATACATACTTTTAACATTTGAGATTAACATTTAAATAACATAATATTAGAAAAATACTTGTGAAAAGATCATTGAATACTATTCTTTGGGGTTTTGATCTTTATCTTTTTTATTCTCTTCAGTTTTGTATCATATTAATAAAAGTAATGTTTATAAAATAACCAAAAGAATTTTTTAAAACCTGGAATTAATTTTCCTTTCAACATAAGGCAGTCTTTTTAGCAGGCTAATAACATTTGCGTTCATAATTGTATGTAAGCAGTGATAAACAGTTCAAGCTGGAAAATGGTCTTTTGAATCTGAACTAGAATAAATATTTAGAGTCAACAAGTGTGGGAGAAGAGGATTCTCCTATGTCTAGAAACAAAATTTTATAAACAAAAAAAAGAAGCATCCTTGAGACTTATGTACTGTTAATTTCTAAGCCTTCCATATAGTCACCAAAGGGATGTTTTCACGTTGTTACATGGATGTGTAAAAGTACATGTGCTCCCACCTCATTTTCTTTTTTATGGTTGTTCTTAATGTAAATATTAAGCTAAATTTACCTTCATAAAATTTGTGGATTGTAGAATGTGTTCATAGCAACTTCTTTGAGTGTGACAAACTCGGCAGTACCTAGATGCAGCTTGGCTTTTGACATATGAAGAAATTTTGAAAGAAAAATACCAAACTCTCCTCGTGCTCCGTCTCTTAAATAATGTTATAGTTGTTGGTTTCCTTCTGTATACCAGACGTTGTTCTAAAGGTTATACAGACTGTCTCAATTCAATATCCATAACTCTTTTAGTCTCTTTCTCCTGTTCAGCCAAATGCTGAAAAGAGTCAGTCACCTTTAACCTCTTCATCTCTACCCAGTCACAGCTAACCCACTGTGACCTGATTGCCAATGCAAGCACAAAACAGAAACAGTTTTTGTTGAAGTTACAATAGCATTCTAGTTGCCAAATTAAAAGGGGGGAATATTTTGATCCTCTACTGGATCTCTCTCATGCATATGACATTGGTAATTACCTTGCAGTTGCTATTTCAAATATTTGCTCAAGAACATATTTCCAAACAAAGATTTATACATGAATATACAGAAAAGCTTTACTTGTAATCCAAAATGTAGAAATAAATATCCATCAGCAGAAAAAAAGAAAAACAAGTGGTGGTACATCCATACGATAGAATAATGCTAAGGTCATGAAGAAAAAGAATAAAATGGATACACTCAAATATATGACTGAATATTGAAGATGTTATGATAAGAGGGAGAAAAGGTAGATACAAGTAGTACATATTGCATTATTTTCTTTGTAAGAAATTTTAGAAAATACAAATTTAATCTATAGTGACAGAATGATCAGTGGTTACCTGGTGCTGGGATGTCAGGGAAAATTGACTACAAACTGACATGAAGTGACTTTGAAAACAGTTAAATTTTATTGTATGTTATTATGTCTCAATAAAAAACTATTTAAAAATTTAATTCGTTTGGTATCCAATCTTTGCTCCCCTCACACCAATTTTTTTTTTCATTCTTCTATATTAACCTGATGATGACTTCACAATCTGCTCAACCATTCAAGACAAAAGCTTGGTAATCATTCACTCTAATCCTTTCATTCTGTCTTTCATTCTGTGTCCAGTTGCCAAACCCTTTTATTTATGTCATATGAATATTTCTTAGATGTGTCAGACCCTTTCTCCCAATAGCACTCCTTTTAAGGTACACACTCGGTTCATGTGGAACTCATGTTCACCCACTACTGATCGGATTTAGACAGAGCCTATTTTAATGCTTTATCAAACTGGTTCTAGGTTACGAAATTTAAACTAAATATATTTAGTTCCTCTTCCCATATTTCCTCGGAATTATTAAAAGTGGCATTCCCTTTCACTAGGATCTTCCTCGGGGTAATGTAACTCTAGAACTTGTGAAAAATGTTTAGGGCCAATAAGTAAAACATAATTTCTTCCCTCAGATTTGATAATTAAATGAGAAACAAGACATTGGAAACATTGGAGTTAAGATCAATATTCCAAATTTATTACTGATAAACATATTTAGAGATTGTGACTTTTGCACAGTAGCCAAATAGGCTCACTAGTACTGTCTCATATTTAAGCAGATTTACCTGTCCAAGCACTGGCACCTTTGTACAACTAAACAGCAGGCCTCCTATAAAAGAGCAGAGACTACCACTGTGAAATGATGGCAAAACAAAAGAAATGACAGATTTGACAGATCTGTGGTCAACAGGTATGAAAAAAAGGATTACTGAGTTAGGTATATTTATTTCCTTCTTCCTGGGACATTTGTTAATTAAATCTCTCCTCCCCTGAGTAATATATTAATACAGTGTGGATATAATAAGGAAATATTCCTCCCAATGTCACCCCCTTGGAGATTGCAGAGAATTGTGAAAATATGAAGAATGAGGAATAAATTCCCCAGCTAAACAGTTGTTTCTGCCCCTCTCCCTGGCAAATGAGAAAAAGGAAGAACCCGTATGGGAATGAAGCCAACACAGAGAAAAGATTACCAGAGAAATTAAACTAAAAAGACAAACTCCTGATGGATTGTTTGAACACCTTAAATAAGTTTGGACTGAGTAGTCCTGTTCCCTGTTCCATGGCTCCCTCAAGGAGGATGATGGGCTCTAATACTGTAGAAGAGAGAAGAGAATATGGCTGGAGATCTTTGATGCAAAGACATGGCCAATTTTCTCCTAATACACAACCTCATCTGCCAGCCTAAATGCTTGTACATTCTGTACGCAGGAGGCTCTATCTGCAATTGACAAGTGTCAATTTGAAGTATTCCACTTTCACTGCTTAATTGCATGGCAGGAGATAAAGCTGAGCATGCTGGAGACTGTTGAGGTTCCCATGATGGTGTGGAAAGGGCTTACTTACAGTATAAGATCATGGACACTGTACAGTTTGGATAACCAACTGATGGTTCGCAATAGTCTTTGCTGAGGGGAAAAAAATGTAGCTTTGCATTGTTGTTAATGATGTAAAGATTTTTAAAATTTAAATTATATATATATATATATATATTTCAAGTTTAAAATATGTTAACAAGTAGACATAACACGTACATGTTAATACTGGTGAAAGCAAAGATAGGAAAAATCACAAATCCAGCATACATATTGCTGAAATTTGAAGACTACTGCCACTCTATATTTGTATTAAATGTATTTGAATGACATGGGTTAATTAAATTATATAGGTTTTAAGTGTACAATTCAATAATACATCATATGGATATTGCATTGGTGTTTACCACCCAAAGTCAAATCTGCCATCACCATGTATTTGACCCCCTTTACCCTTTTCTGTCTCTCCCCAATTTTCCCTCTGATAACCAGTAAACTATTGTCTGTGTCTGAGTTTTTGCTTGTTTGTCTTATTTATTTGTTGTTTTTAGTTTTAAATCCCACATATGAGTGAAATCATATGGTTCCCAACTTTTTTAATCTGACTTATGTTGCTTAGCATGATAATTGCAAGATCCATCCATGTTGCACTTGGCAGTATTTTATCTTTTTATGCCTGAGTAATATTCCATTGTCTATATATGCCACATCTTCTTTATTCAATCAACTATCAAAGGGCATTTCAGTTGTTTCCATGTCTTGGTCACCATAAATATAGCTGCAGTGAACATCAGGGTGCATATATCTTTATGGATAAATGTTTTCACATTTTTTGGGTTGATACCCAGAAGAAGGATTGCTGGATCATATGGTAATTCTAGTCTTAATTGTTTGAGGAACCTCCATACTGTTTCCATCGTGCCTGTGCCAATTTACATTTCCACCAGCAGCGCATGAAGGTTTCTTTTTCCTCACAATCTCTCCAAAACTTGTTATCACTTGTTCTATTGATGATAGCCATTCTAACAGGTGTGAGGTTGCAGCTCATTGTGTTTTTGATTTGAATACCTAGTGAAGTTGAGCATCTTTTCATATATCTGTTGGTCATTTGTATGTCTTGAGAGAAATGTCTGTTTCCTCTGCCCATTTTTTTACTGGATTGTTTTTTTTTGTTGTTGTTGAGTTTTATGCGTTCTTTATGTATTTTGGATATTAGACCCTTAGGTATTGTTTGCAAATGTCTTCTACTCAATTGGTTGTCTCTTTGTTTTGGTGATGTCTTTTTTTGTTGTTGTTGTGTAGAAGCTTTTTAGTTTGATATAGTCCCATTTATTTATTTTTGCTTTTACTTCTTTAGCCTTTAGGTCAAATTTATAAAATCCTCTCTTAATTCAAGGTCTATGAGTTTAGTGTGTATGTTTTTTCCTATGTAATTTATTGTTTCAAGTCTTATATTTAGGTCTTTCACTTATTTTAAGTTAATATTGGTGTATAGTGACAGATAACAGTCTAGTTTCATTCTTTTACATGGACTTTCCAATTTCCCCAGTACTATTTATTGAAGAGGCTTTCTTTTCTGCATTATATATTTTTGGCTCCTTTGTCGAAAATTATTTGCCCCTATATATGTGGATTTATTTCTGGGCTCTCAATTCTGTTCCATTGGTCTGTGTGTCTGTTTTTCTGCCAATACCATGTTGTTTTGATTATTGTCACTTCGTAGTATAATTTGAAGTTGGGCAGAGTGATACCTCCAGCCTTGTTCTTTTTTCTCGGGATGACTTTGGCAGTTCAGGGTCTTTTGTGATTCCATACAAATCTGATGATTTTTTTGTTCTATTTCTTTAAAAAATGCCAATGGTATTTTGATGGGGATTACATTAAATCTTTATAATGCTTTAGGTAATATGGTCATTTTAATTATGTTGATTCTTCCAAATCAAGAACACAGAATATCTTTCCATTTCTGTTTATCTTCTTTAATTTCTTTTAATAATGTCTTATAATTTTCAGTGTACAGGTCCTTCCACATAGTTTCATTAAGTTTATTCTTAGGTATTTTATTCTTTTGTTGAAATTGCAAAAGGAATTTTTTTCTCATTTCTTTTTTTCTGAAATTTCATTGTTAGTGTATAGGAACGCTATGAATTTTTGTACGTTGAGTTTGTATCCTGCAACTTTACTGTATTTGTTTATTTCTAATATTTTTTTGGTGGAGTCTTTAGGGTTTTTTATATAGTCATATCATCCTCAAAAAAAAATAACAGTTCAACTTCTTCATTCCCAGTTTTGATGTCTATTATTTCTTTCTCTTTCCTGTTTGCTCTAGCTAGGACTTGTCTTGTTCCTGATTTTAGAGGGTAGGCTTTTAGTTTTTCACCATTAAGTATGATATTAGCTGAAGGTTTGTCATAGATGGCCCTTATTATGTTGAAGTACTTTCATTTTATACCCATTTTATTTAGTGCTTTAATCATAAGTGGATGCTGAATCTTGTATGCTTTTTCTGCATCTATTGGTATGATCATGATTTTTATCCTTTATCTTAAGTAGTGTTTCACATTGATTGATTTGCCTAGTCAAAGCATTTTTGTGCCCCTGGAATGAACCCCATTTAATCATGATATGTAATCTTTTTAATGTATTTGATTTGCTAGTATTTTGTTTTGTATTTTTACATCTGTATTCATCAGAGATATTATTCTCTAGTTTTCTTTTTTTGTGTTTATCCTTACCAGTTTTTGGTATCAGGGTAATGTTAGCCTCATAAAATAATTTAGAAAGCATTGCCTCTTCTTTAGTTTTTTAGACGAGTTTGAGAAGAACAGGTATTAAATCACCTTTAAATATTTGGTAAAATTCAAAAATGAAGTCATCTGGTCCTGGATTTTTACTTTTGAGGAGGTTTTTGATGATTGTTTTAATTTCCTTACCGTCGATTGGTCTATTTAGATTTTCCAGTTCTTCATGATTCAGTCTAGGAAGGTTGTGTATTTCTAAGAACTTGTCCATTTCTTCTGAGTTATTGAATGTGGTGGTATATAATCTTTTCTAGTATTCTTGTATGATGCTTTGTATTTCTGTGGTATCTGTCATAATTTCTCTTTCTCTTCTGATTTTGTTTATTTATGTTTTTACTCTTTTATTTCCTTAGTGAGATTAGCGAGGGGTTTGCCAATTTTATTAATTTCGAAGAACCAGCTCTTTGTTGCATTAATTTTTTTCTATTATCTTTTCATTCTCAATTGCATTTAATTCTGCTCTAATTTTGATTACTTCCTTCTACTGATTTGGGGATTTATTTATTCTTCTTTGTCTATTTTTTTTAAGATATAATGTTAGGTTGTTTATTTGAGATTTTTCTTGTTTCTTGTGATATGCCGGTAATGATATGAACTTTCCTTATATTACTACTTTTACTGTATCCCAAAAGTTTTAACATGTATTTTCATTCTCATTTGTTTTTATGTATCTCTTGATCTTTTCTTTTATTTCTTCTATAACCTCATTGTTTTTTTAGTAGCAAGTTGTTTAATCTCGGTTGTGGTGGTTCTTGTATTTTTTTTTTTTTTTTTGCAGTTGATTTCCTATTTCAAAGCATTATAGTCAGAGAATATACTTGGTATGATTTCAGTCTTCTTAAATTTGTGCCCCAACATGTGGTTTATCCTTGAGAATGTTCCATGTGCACTAGAGAAGAATGTATAATATGTTTGAGATGAAAGACTCTATAAATGTTGATTATGTCCAGTTGGTGTAATGTGTCATTTAAGGTTGATATTTTCTTATTGGTTTTCTGTTTGGATGATCTATTTCTAGCTGTCAGTAGGGTATTTAGGTAACCTACTGCAATTGCGTTTTTGGTATTTGGTAGATTATTTTTTTGCCTAAGCACTTATGGGAATGAATTCTGCTTCTGAAAAAAAAATATATATATATACATATGTGTGTGTGTGTGTGTGTGTGTGTGTGTGTGTGTATGTATGTATTATTAAGACTGATCCCTCTTTAGCAGGTTGGTAAGAAGAAGTTTTTCTTTTGTTTTCCAGTAGGTGACCGAACAAGCCTCCTGTACTGCCCAGACCTCCGGGATCTCTGCTGTGTGGCGAAAAATAAAATGCCCTTTTTTCCTTGGGGAGATGTGTGCTTTTCTGTGACCAGGTTGCCTCAGTCCCAGGGCTTCACCTCTGTGGGAGAGTGTGGTGGGTGATGGGGCTCCGAGCCTCTGAAGATCTTATGCTGCTCCAGCAGCCAGATGCATTGTTGTGCTTTATGAGGTGCCTCAAGGATCAGCCTGGATAGGTGAGGGTGGGGTAGGTTGGGAGAGGCCCCGATGTGCCTCTGGCTTTGTTCTCCTCCCAGTAGTGGTGACTTCCAGGCCTCAGATGCCTCTCCACCCCTGTCACTGGGAACAGCCAAAGTGTATGACTGCCACTCAGTTCCCAAGTTGAGTGACTCCTGCTCTGTAGCCACGTATTCACTGTTGCATTTTCCTTTGTGCCTGCTGCTAGCTCTGGAAGGGTGCATGAAGGTGAGCTCTTGGAGGATGAGGGGAGGTAGCCAACCTCTATGACTCAGCTTTTTAGAATACAGCTGCCACACCTCTTATTCTGTCTTATAGTATATACTGAACACTCAGGCAGGAATGCTCCGGGGTACAGAGAATATGTGGCAACCTGATTCCTTCTCTCTCCCTGAATCCCACACAGGGAGCTCCAGGCTGTATCCATGCCACCTCTCTTGGCTCCTCTCCCTTTCCTCCTATCTTGCTAGCCCTATTAGCCTACCTTCAGATGCTTTGATGCGCATGTCTCTCAGAAGTGTCTGTGTTAGGCTGGAAATCTTCTGTTGAATTACAGCTGTTCAATTTGTTGTAATTTCAAGGGGAGAGATCAATGGGACTCCCCATACCGCCATGCTTTTGATGTCACTCTGCCACTGTATATCTAAATAATAATTTCAATAGCATTATATGCTCCCTATGGTACATAACAAATTAATATTACTACTCATAATTAGATAATTTTGCTTTTGTTGCCTATAAACTATTAAACTGATTTTATATAAAACAGTATTTTTAGTCTCACAGCCTACAATTATATTTCTATATCTTGTATTGCCTTTAAAATGAAGAAAACAAAGCCTAAAATGTCACTGATATATCCATGGGGTGGTAATGGGTACTGTAGGAGAACATACCGTTCACCAGAGTGCATATATGAATTTTTAAACTTTATAATCTTTATTTTCTCATCTAAAAATATTGGAGAATAATGTGGGATTCCATGAGAATTACAAGTAATCAATTAATATGTGAATAATTCTTATAACAGTATCAAATAGATAATCACTACAAAACGTTTCTTAAATAAAATTAAGATTTATAAAATTTCTCCCTCAAACACATGCACAACTTCCAGATTGATATTTTGAAATCTACAAAATATTTTGAAATCTACAATATATATGGAGAGGAATTCCCTGATCAACATAAAATAGTAGTATATTTATTTTTCAAAAAATATTTACCAAACATATTTTCCCTCCACAATTTTAGATGCTGTTTTTTTTCCCCTGCAAGATATTCTCTAGTATCTACTGCTTATCCAAACCCTACTCTTTAAGCAAGACTCAATTTGATTCTAACATCCTCCATGAACAATATTTGATTGCTCCAAACTTGCATGATTACTCAGTATATTTATACATATGTGTATATTTGCCTTTTCTCCTTAAGTAGCAAATTATAGTCCTTTGAGCTTACAGTCTATTCATATATTATGTTGTATATTCAGGATTGAATGCAGTACTTTTTATTGGGAGTTTTTCAAAGAGTATTGATAATGATACTACCACAGATGCTCTGCATTTTACACTTTCAGAATTTCCATGGCTATTATGTGCATAATTAACTTTAAGTGAAAAAAAGCAAAAATATTTTTTAAAGATTGGATTTAGTATGAGATTTATTAAATGTGACTTAAAAAAATTAACAGGATTTAGAGTGTAAAATTAAGGACGAAACAGATAATGAAAAAAATGTAACAGTGCTTATAAATCTTCATCTAGAGAAGAACCATACTAAATAAAGATTACCCTGAATGTTTATCAAATGGGCATATATGAAATCATTTACCAAATATTTAAAGAATACATGCTATTTCAAGAAAAAAATGGGTTAATCTAAGCACATTACCACACACTATACTAGGTCCCCAAGCACATTTCAGTGAAAGTAAAGTATCAATACTATGCAGACCACATTCTAATAGGTCAGAAAGAAACCTGGCAAGCAAAAGGGTTCACCACTTTTGGGGTTGGGTTAACACTTAGTGTGGTTTGACGGATGGCACTGAAATCAGTGGAGAAAGGATGGACCCTTTAATAAATGGTATTGGCAAAAGAGGATACCATATGGAAAAAAAAATAGATTTCCCATCTCATTCTAAAAATTATGTCCAGATGGATTAGAGATAAAAATGTAAACAAGAAAATTTTAACAACTTACAAGAACATAGAGCGCAATTTATTTCTGACTTGTTATAAGGAAGAATTTCTTAACCAATGATTAAATGCATAAAGGGAAACATAGATTTATTTCAAAATATTAAAATTAATATTTTAATAAAAAATTAGGGAGAATTGCTAAATATGTAAAATTTTTTTTAATTACTAAAAATTAAGACTCCCACAGTTCAATATATAAAGACAAAACTCAATGGAATTTGGATGAAAGATACACAAGCAATTCACAGAAGCTGAGCCATAATGACTTATAAATATATGAAATATATATATTCATATACATACTCAAGCTCAACAGTAATAAAGTTAAGAAAACCTGACCAATAAGTTCCCATTTCACATCAATCAGATTAACAAACATGTAAAGTCCATTAATATTAGGTATAAGTGAGGGAGTAGGGAAATAGAATCCCTCAGTATTGTTTTTGGAAGTGAATATTAGGACGACCACAGAAAAGAAAGATTAGAAAAGTTAATGTGCATTTTTTAATTTTTTTATTTATTTTTTTTATCCCAGCAATTCTAATACTAGATGATAAAACAACTCTCATACATATATTTAGGAGGCAGGTGCAGATCTTTTATTACATTGTTGTGTGTAATGGGAAAAAAACATGAAAAAATTTAAATGTCTTTGAATAAAGTAATAAACTCTGGTATATTCATATAGTAGGAATCTATGAAACAGTTAACAAGAATGAACTACATCTATAAGTATCAAGATGACCAATCTCAAAAACATAATGCTGAAAATAGCAAATTGCAAAATAATATTTATGGTATGATAGCAATTATGCAAATTTTATAAACACACAGAATGATACTATATATTTTAGGGGACATATCTAGGTAATGAAATATATAATCATGCATATTGAGAAAAAACAACTTCAGGATAACTGTTCAAACAGAGAAGAAAAGAGTGAGATAAGGCAGGTGATAAAACTGGTTCCATAATATTTTGTTACTTTAAAATATTCTGAGGCAAATGTGCTACAAAATAATACTATACATCTAAATACTGAGTATGTGAGGTTTATTGCGTATTTAAAAGTAATGAAACCATAAAAAACTTTAAAAGATGAGTTCCTAATTTGTGAATTTAGAAACTTACTGTTAAAGGCATTAATTTAGAATATTTTTTTGTTTTTGCATTTATAATAGTTCACAGAGATAATTCACATTGCAGCATTCAGTAAATATTTTCAGGTTTCCTGTGTTATTGAATCTTTTAAATTTCCATAGTGATGAAAAGGTAAATAATACTTGTTCTGTTATAATTAATAGATATTGTGCCAGATTTCTATGTTAGCTATTCCTCCCAAGAAACCTCAGATGACTAGAAATACGTTTTGATTAGTAGAATTGCTAAGTCCATTACAGTAGTTCCCTACTGTATATAATATCATGGGTATATTTTTATTCTTTCGAGAAAGTTTGTCTATGTAATTTAATTGTATTTAGTGAGATATAACAATCATTATTATTTATTTACATGAAGAGAAACATTTTATATAACGTTTTCCTTGGAAAACATAGAAGGGCTATTTGTAAGGACAATGCAATTACATACTTGTAATAATTTTATAGAATTTAAATGAAGTTAAAATCGAGCAAATATCCATAGCAATAAGGATTCTTTGATTCTTGGAACTAAACAATAACAGATTACTTTTTAAAAAGTTTTAATGGATTATGTATTTATCGTATGTGACTGGTTTTAGTGGCAATCTGTATTTGATGAAATATCAAAAATGAAAATTACAGTGACTGGCTGTATCCTTTGAGATAATTTACACAATTAATATAATTCTGCAAGAATAGCATGAAAACTGAATTTTGAACAGTCACTGTGTTTAGGTGAGTAAGAATACATTCCAAATCATCAATATCTCTAAATTTGGAATTGCTTTAAGTCAATGTTATTGCCAAGGAATGTAATTGAAAAACTCAAGTCATGGATCATTGAGGAAAAGGACCAGATTCATCAGAATGGCAGATAAATATCTGGGGACATAATATTCAGTGTATTCCTATAAAGATAGCAATAAAACATTAATAGTAATTGGAAAAGATAAACAAATGGAAGTTATAAAAAAAGAGTAGCAGAAGGTAAGGCTAAGAGATTATTCTTTGACACATCCTTACCCTTTTTGTTATTTTTTTTTGCCATCAAAAATTCATTTTATTATCTACCCAGCATTTTTTTAACTTGCTGCACTTAAACTATATTACTATAGTCAATTTCAACATAAATCTATGCAAATTATTATACTATTTTAGAAGATGACAAAAAGCAGAAAACTTTTGTTGTTTTCTATTATACTTCATCTGAGTTCAAATCAATATTAACTCGTAAATCCTCTCTATCCAAAAATTATAATACTTTAGCTTTCATAGGAATCTCTGCTTTCTTAATTCATAAAAGTAATTATTAATGATAGTCCTATGGTTGTAAATTAAAGTCTTTATTCTGCTGTTTTAAAAGCCATTTCTGCTGATTTCTCTAATTCCTTCCTACATGCACAGGCAAGTGTCATTCACTCTTCTTGTCTACACAGTAACAGCATAGCATAGCATAGCAACTGAAAATTTCAAGGCCTTTTTATAATACTATTCTTTGAATAATTTCAAAATGATGTCACCCTCTGAAATCCAAAAGAATACTGCTAGTAGGCCTTTTCTCCTTGCTAGAAATTTAGTTTGATAATCTCTTAAGAAGTCAAGAACTTAGATTTGAAGTTCAAAAATATTAGACCTCCATTTATAGAAATATTCAGAACAGCAACAATAAAAGAAATCAAAGGATAAGGTAGTTTCCAATCTAGGAGACAGTAGGTAATACCACTTCCTGCTTTCTGGATCTTTTAAAGAGGGGTAATGCAATCAGTGCATTCAGACAATCAAATTAAGTCAGTTATAAGTATTGAATACTGTACACAAAGATATATGCACAATAGTCAAGTAAGATTTCTTTTCAAAAGCTACAAAAGAAAATATGCTTTGAAATTAAGTTAATTCATCCTAAAGTATTAACTTACAAAGATTGTTATCAGAGATGATGAGAAGTTAAGAGTGGAAAGTGAAGGTCACATATATAGCAAATTCTTTAGTAAATTGCCTAGAAAGTAGTATTGCTAAAGATAAAATATGGGCCTCCCAATTAAATTTGATTTTCAGATAAACAACAAATAGTTTTAATATAAGAATGTTCTATGAAATATTTAGAACAGACTTATACTAAAAAACATTTCTTGCTTATCTGAAATTCAGATTTAACTAGGTTATTCTATAGTTTTATTTGCTAAATGTGGCAAATCCATTTACAAGGAGATTTGAGATAGAATTATACAATAAGTTAATTGATTATCTTGCCTACATTAAAGGGTAAAGTTGACTAACAGACTGAGAGTAGTGGAAATAACTTGTACCTTTTTTTTTTTTATTTGAAGCATCACAATATTAACTAGGAACTTTAACCAGAAAATAATATACTAAACAGCTGTGATTTATAAGCATATTTTAGAACTGTAATACCTGAAATGTCTTATTTGTAGATATTTTCTCTTTGTTCAATAAGTAATAGCTTATTCTTTCAGACTATTAAATGCATAGCTTATTCTTTGGGACTATTAAAATTATACTATAGTAAAATAAAAATACATTTAAAGAAAACGTTGTGTTGAATTAGGAAGATAAGAACACAGTGGAGAGCTGTAGTGCTTTCAGATTTGAAAGATAGAGTGAGAATATGTCAGCAGGACAAGTTGCCCCAATTGAAATGAGATGATGTAGTTGGATATTTAACAAAGCACAGTAGTGAATGTGAATTCACATTGAGGATTGAAATGAGGAAAGTTCTTGTCATTTTCATTTTACCAGTTAAAGTCAGTTTCACCTTGTGAAAAGTAGAGCACAGATCTTGGAAATTAAAATCCTTTACTAAAGCACAAGCAAGTCCGGGGCAGTCAATGGCAGTACCAGATTGACGCTCATGCCTGTTAATCAATGTGACTTAACCCTGATTTGGGGGAAAATTCTCTTAAGAATGAAATATCAACCATGTGCACTTCCCGTATTTCTGCTGAGGGTGACAATTATTTCTTATCAGTGATGCGATGGAGCATTCCCAAGTGAAAGATGTGCAAAAATAATGGCTGCCAGTGGAGGGGAAAGTGATGGGAGCTGGCAATAAGCCAGTTCTAAAATGCTGCATCACACATGCTGTCTGCATATAGTAAGCAGGAAAGCAGTCATCATACATGCTGGCTTTCTAATACTGGGTCAGTAGCTTTTTTGTGAGACTTGTATAATTTGTTTAACCTGTCAGCTTTCTTTCTATTACATAAGAAAGATTCTAAGGTCTTTCCAGCTCTTACCAATGCTATGTCAGTGATAAGGACCCTTATGAATTAGAATATTTAACTCCCTTTTATGAGTTACTTAGGCTCATGAGCATATAAGCACCAAAATTTATTTTCCGGAATAATATGTTATGGGATGATATTCTGAATATATCTCAGGCCCTATCCTATCTTTTTTACACAACAAGTTTCAGTCACCTTAAAAATATGAACAGTACTTATATGACTTAGGTACATAGGTTTCTTTTAATAGAGTTATGCTATAAGTTAGATATAAAAACATGCATTTTCATCTCTTGGATTATTTTGAGCCACAGCCAGGGATGAAACATTATGCAAGGATTCCACACTATCCTCTGTCTGAAACCCTCAACTTAATGCTCTAGAATGAAATGGAAGTAATGGTTAGTAAATAAAACTCTTGTGAGTGGTTTTAAGTTCAGGCAGATAGACAGGTAGTAGTTATGTGAACTTGGGGCAAGGTATCCTGTCTCCTTGTGCCTGTATTTAAACACAAACATAATAGTTTATCAATCTCATAGGATCGTTGTAAATGTAATTGTAAACAGTTAACACAGAGTAGTCAGATAGTAAATAGTAGCTATTGTTACTGTCATGACTGCTACTACTATTATCAAAATAATTATTTTTATTAGAAACCTGGGAGGAGCTTAAGTAAGCTTATTAGAAGTCACTTCTACTTTACTTTTTCATGTCTGCTGAATCCTCTAACACAGATATCAATAAAATGAGACTTAAATAAATTGATGAAGAGAAAAGGAGAGCTTTCTACTTTATAAATATTCATGGGCTATTTATAAAACATATCTCAATGTAAGGGAGATAACATGAAATATGGTTTAAATAAAAAGAAAGATAAATGGGGAAAGCAAGTTTTTTTGCCTGTACCAGTACCTATGTCTAACAGACAATATGCAGTCAGTGAATAGATTACTTTAAAAATTTAATATTAGATATATAATAAAATTTTTCTATGTAAGGTAAACACCTATATATACATTAGCTAAATGTAGAATGTTAATGTAGAAAGCCAAGTTCATCATGGGGATAATACTGTATTACATAAACTCTCTGTCTTGATTTTGCCTTATGACAATTTTCATCTTGAAAGAGCCTTCCTCTAGCCAAGAGAAGACAATGACTAAACATCAGGTGTTAAAAAGCACCATCTGGAAGTGTTAATTTTGAAGAAAAATCTCCTGAAAGACCTGACTAGTTTCAAATATCTCATATACAGGGATTTCATGTTAAATGAAATTCCCATTAGTAGACTAAATTCTTTGCAATATGATAATATTTCCAGAAGCTTTCCTTAGTAGTAAGAACAATTAGATAGCCATTGGGAATATGAAGGGCTTTGAGGAACAGGGAAATTTTTAGCATGAGAATGGAGACATATCTAGAACACAAGAATTGAAAGGGGACATTGGGATTAGTCAGATAGCATGAAAATACTTCCAATGTGGAGTAAATCATAAAGACAGAGGAAGTGAAGAGAGAATAAGAAAATGTATGCATACTTAATTTGATTTAAAACCTAGTGTCAAAGACTTCTAAAACATTACACCATGAACTTACTTATTGGGAAGATGGAAATAATTTTGAGATCTATTTATATTGAATAAAGGTGGCTTGAAACTCTTAACTAAACTTTCTGATTCCAAAATATATGCATTAAATACTTTTTTCAAGTTTATTGCTTTGGCTGAGACCTCTAGTACAATATTAGATATATGTGTGAATTTGACATTCTTCACTTACCTAATCTTAGACAATAATAGCTTTCAGTTAATAGCTTTAAAGGTATTAAGTATGCATTTTTGTAGATGTTCTTTATCATGTTGAGGGAATTTGCTTCTAGTCCTAGTTTCTGAGGTTTTATCATAAATGATATTGAATTTTATCTAATACAATTTTCTACATCTATTAAGATGCTCAAATATTTTTTACAAATTATTTTGTCAATTAGTGTGGTGACTTACATTAATTGATTTTCAGATGTGAAACAAACCTTCATTCCTTCAATAAAACACATTTGATTACAGTGTACTGTTCTTTTTACATATAACTCATTCAATTGCTAATATTTTTAAAGGATTTTTGCCTCCTTGTCCATGACAGTAGCCATTCATAGTGTTTTTGTTTGTTTTTTCCTCATATTATTTTTGTTCTGTTTTGTTATCATAATTCTAGCTTTATAAAATAATTGGAGAATTCTTTTCTCCTCTCGTATTTTCTGAAAGACTTTATCAATAGTTGATATTACTCTTTCCATTAACATTTGGTAGAATTCACCACTGAAGTTTTTGGGCCCAGGGTTTTCTATACTGGAATGTTTTCTAACCTCAAATTAAATCTCATTAGTAAATTTAGAGATATTCAACTTATCTATTTTAGGGTGAACTTTGTTATTTTGTGTCTTTCAAGAACTGTTTTCATTTCATCTAAGTTACTAAATATATCTGCTTAAAATCGTCATTATTTAATAGCTGTAGAACCCAATCTATAGCTTTACCTACTCTTTTATTCAAGATATTAGTAATTTGTGCATTGAATAATAAACATGACATGGCAAAAGTTGTTAAGCAATGTTTAGTGAAAAAATGGCTTCAGAAGAAGATGGGTTGCAAAGCTAATCTAATAATCTAATCTAATCTTCAAACTCAAGTAGAAAGACAATTAAATTCAAAGATGGTAAGAGAAAAAATAATGTGGATAATAGCAGACATATTAATAAAATAAAGTAAGAGAAAATCAACAGAACTAAAGTTTGTTCTTTGAAGAGATTGATAAAATTAAGCAACTCCCAGTAAAATAGGTCAAGAAAGAATACATAGGTTTATTTGAAGAAGAGAACCTTAACCTACAGACATTAAAAGGATAATAAGAAATAATAATGAAATTTGTGCTAATTTTAAAGAATTATAATCATATAAACTATGTTCTTTAACCATAAAAATATTAAAATAGAAGTTGTCGAAAGACGAGTAGAAATTCTCCATATAGTTACATATATTATACAACACTCTTTTAAATTTAAAAATACATATGTAGAAGAAATTGAAAAATATTTTAAATTGAATAAAATTTAAAACAACATATCAAATTTGTGGTATGTAACTAAAAATAGGGCATGCAGATAAATGTATAGCATTAAGTACTTAGAAAAAGAGACAGTTAAAATCATTTTTTAAATTTAACAGATTTTCTTTTCCATTTTCTTGTGTAATTTGATTAGAATCAAATTTAATATTTTCTTTTTGATGTCTCTGAAATGAAGAGACTTCTTTCATGCCCACGGTTACTGTCACCATTAATTATGTCTTTTGAATTATCTTTTCTCTGTGAATGTGTGTTTTTTTTAACTTTTCTCATCACCATTTTCTAGTGTACATGAATATTCAAAGGAGTGTAATTTCCTGCACCAACTTTTTTACACCATTATTTCCTCATGTTACTTAGCTCTTTTTAACATGGTATTAATAATACCAAAATATTAAAGAGGGCATAAGCAGGAAAGAAACATTTCCATAGCGATAATAAGGATCAGTTGCCTCTTTACAGCTCTTCAGCACTCACAAGAGTACAGTAGAGCTATTGGACCTTGCATTCAAAAAGAAAACAGAGTACTATGAATAGCAGCAGTACCTTCGCTTCTTTTTCGGAACACATTCTTAAGCTTCACATCAACTCTGACTAGCTACCTATTCAATGATTTCTCACTCATGCATTATTCACTTAGTAAAATAATCTGTTTTTGTATTCCTTTGACCTATGTTTTATTAGATATAGGAAATGAAAGAGCCATTCATCAAAGCCATTGTTAAATACCAGGAAAATTATTGTTATTCAAATAACTATGTTAAAGCAAAAGAAGTAAATGAATAGATCTTCAGAGTCAATGCTTTCTTGTACAAAATTAAAAAGCCAATTTATAAACAACTATGCAATGTCTACATAAACAACTATATGATATTTTCTCCTAGGAATACTTAGCTGTGAAAGAAAAAAAAGAAAAAACACTTTTTACAGTGTTGACTATAAGTATCCTCTTGGATTTGTATGGAAGCACAAAAGACCCTGAATTGCCAAAGCCATACTGAGAAAAAATGAAGCTGGAGGCATTACTCTCTCTGACTTCAAGCTATGCTACAAAGAGACAATAAGCCATGAGCAATGGCATGCAGGAAAAAAAAAAAATAGTTGAAAATAAATTTCTATTCTCTGTATATTGCTTGGCTTATTCATAAAAAATACCTTTGTTCCAGAAAATGATTTGCTCTTTTCTCTGGATTTTCTCTGGATGTTGAGCACCATTACTTCCATCTCTTTGTAGGTAAAACATTTTTTTTTATTTACTCCTATAATAGCCTCTGACACTTTTTTTTTTTCTACTTCACAGATTAATCATTTTTTCTTTTCATGTAACTTCTCTTTGTACTGACCACTCTATTTAAAAAAGAAAAAGCTATTAGAATCTTCTAATATCCTGATATACTACAGCTAATTTAACAATAAAAATACCTCAACAAACAATTCATCCCAAAGATTTCTGATACTATCATGAGATATAATAGCCAAAAAAAAAAAAAAAAAAAAAAAGCAAAAAAGAATGAATTGATCTTGATTTGTGTATCCTCCATAAATCATTTCCCATCAACCATATCCTAGTTATCAAAAAAAAGTTGTGGAGTGACATCAGAAACATAGTGGAATGAGAGATGTTCCCAGATCTCTCCCCTTGAAACAACAATAAGCAGAACATCTAAAACTAAGCAGAAGGAATCCAACCTACACACAAGCACATCTGAGCAAGGGATATGCACATAAGAGCTACCACAGGAATTGAGAAAATAACTAGATCAGCAGAATGAGTTTTTTTAGCAAGGAGACTGAAACCCTCAAAAAGAACCAAATAGGACTTCTTGGGATAAAGAATACACTGAAAGAGATGAAAAATAAAATAGCAAACTTGTGAATGAGAGTTGACCAAATGGAGGAAAGGATCAGTGATATTGAAGACAGAAATCTGGAAATAAATCAGAAGGAAAAAGAGAAATCAAAGAATGAAAAATAATGAAAGAGAAGTACAGGAACTAGCTGATACCATCAGGAGAGGAAACATAAGAATAATGGGCATTATCAAAGGGGAGGTAAAGGAGCAAGGATTAAAAAGCATTTTCAGACAAACAGTTGATGAAATTTTCCAAATCTAAGGAATGAACTGGAGCTTGGAATTCAAGAAGTTAACAGATACCCAAAAAGGCCTTCTCCAAGACACATTGTATTAAAATTATCAAAAATCAATGACAAAGAAAGAATTTTCAGGGCAGCCAGGGAGAAGAAGACGGTAACTTGTAAAGTAAAACCCATTAGATTATTGCCCAATTTCTCAACACAAACCTTACAAGCAAAAAAGGAGTAGAATCAAATATTCAAACTATTAAGTCAAAAGAACTACAAGTTAAGAATAATGTATCTAGCAAAGCTCTCCTTTAGATATGAAGGAGAAATAAGTACCTTTCCAGACATACAAAAATTGAGGGAATTCTCCACTACAAGGCTTGCATGACAGGAAATACTGAAAGGGGTCAGCTCACTTAAAACAAAATGACAAAAAAAAAAAATGTACGAAACTATTAAGACGACTGGCAGACAGATAGAAGCAGAGGAGTGCAACCATTATTAAGAACAGGGCATGAAAAGCTTATACAATAAGATATTTGCTATAGCAAGATTATAATGAACATTCATCATACATAGGAACAAATTGGGACAATAACAGAAAGGGCAAGGATTCAAAGGTTCAAATTTGCAAAGGCGGATGGTGATAAGGCACACTCAGAAGAAAATGGACGACTGTGTGTGTGTGTGTGTGTGTGTGTGTGTGTGTGTGTATATATATATATATATATATAATTATCCTTTACATATTTGTAATGGTAACCATACAGCAAAGATTCAGAACTGAAGTATATAACATAAAACAAGAAGAGCCAGAGGCAAAACCCACAAAAGCCAACCAAAATAAAGAAAACAAACAATAGACAAGGAAGCAATGGAAACACTGAGCTACCAGAAAGCAAAACATAAAATGGCTATAAGGAGACCTCTTATTTCAATAATCACCCTAAATGTAAATGGATTGAACTAACAAATAAAAAGGCACAGAGTTGCAGAATGGATCAAAAAAAGAAAACTCAACTATATGCTGCTTCCAGGAGAAACATCTCAATTCCAAAGACTCAAAGTGAAAGGGTGAAAAATGATATTTCAAGCAAATGGCATTCAGAGAAAAGTGGGAGTAGTGGTACTCATATTGGATAAAATAAACTTCAAAATAAAAAAGGTAAAGAAAGATACTGAGGGACACTTCATAATAATAAAGGAAATCATACTCCAAGAAGACATAACACTTACTAATATCTGTGCTCCTAGTCAGGGAGCCCCGAAAAGTGTAAAGCAATTATGAACAGAACTAGAAGGAGAAACAGACCAAAACATTATCATAGTAGGGGACTTAAATACCTCATTGTCGGATACGGACAGATCATCCAAACAGAAAATCAATAAGGAAATAACATCCTTAAATGACACATTATAACAAATGGACACAATTGACATCTACAGAGCCTTTCATCCCAAAACAGCTGCCTATATATTCTTCTCTAGTGCACATGGAACATTCTCAAGGATCAACCACATACTGGGACACAGAGATAGCCTCAACAAATATAAGAGAGTTGAAATTATACCAACTATATTATCTGATCATAATGCTTCAAAACTAGATATCAAGTATAAAAAGAAAGCGGGAAGAACCACAACTACATGGAGATTAAACAACATACTACTGAAGAATAACTGGATCAGAGGAGAAATTAAAAGAGAGATCAAGAGATGCATAGAAACAAATGATGATGATAGTACAACATATCAAAACTTTGGGGACACAGAAAAAGTGGTAATAAGAGGAAAGTTCATATCATTACAGCCTATCTCAAAAAACAAGAATGATCCCAAATAAAAAACCTAACACTTTATCTTAAAAAAAAATAGAAAAAGAAGAACAAATGAACCCTAAAGTCAGAAGAATGAAATAATCAAAATTAGAGCAGAAATAAATTAAATTGGAAACAAACAAACAAGAAAACAATAGAAAAAATAAATGCAACAAAGAGCTTGTTATTTGAGAAGGTTAATAAAAGTGACTAACCCCTAACTAGACTCACTAAAGAAAAAAGAGAAAGGACACAAATAAACAAAATCAGGGATGAAAGAGAAATTACAACAGACACCACAGAAATACAAAGAATCATACAAGAATATTATGAAAAGTATATAACACTAAATTTAATAACCTAGAAGAAATGGACAAATACTTAGATACAGCCTTTCTAGACTGAATCAAGAACTGGAAAATCTAAATGGACTGATCGGCAGTACAGAAATGGAAAAAATCATCAAAAACTTACCAAAAAGTAAAAGTCCAGGACCAGAAGGCTTTACCATGACTTCTACCAACATTCAAAGAAGATTTAATAACTATTCTCCTCAAATTCTTCCAAAAAATCGAAGAGGAGGCAATATTTTCTACCTCATTTTATGAGGCCAGTGTTACTCTGATACCAAAACCTGCTAAAGATGACTCAAAAACAGAAAACTAGAGACCAATATCTCTCATGAACACAGATGCAAAAATCCTAAATAAGATACTAGCAAACCAAATACAGCAACATATTTAAAAAATTATACACCACTATCAAGTGAGCTTTATTCCAGGGCACAGAGATGGTTTACCATATGCAAATTGATTAATGTGATATACCACATAAACAAATTAAAAAATAATAATTATATGATACCAATAGATGCAGAAAAAGCCTTTGACCAGAGACAGCATCCATTTATGATCAAAACACTTAACAAAAATGGTATAGAAGGAATGTACCTTAACATAATATAGGCCGTATATGACAAACCCTCAGCCAACATTATTAAACTCAATGGTGAAAAACTAAAAACGTTTCCTCTAATATCAGGAACAAGACAAGGCTGTCCACTATCACCACTGTTATTCAAAATAACATTGGAGGTCCTAGCGAGTACAATCAGGCAAGAGAAAGATATAACAAGTAGGAAAGGAAGAAGTCAAACTGTCGCTATTGCAGATGACATGATTCTCTATATAGAAAATGCTAAGGACTCCCCAAGAACACTACTAGAAACAGTAAGCTAGTACAGTTGTTTCTGGATACAAAATCAATGTTCAAGAATCCATGCATTCTTATTCTCTAATAATTGTTAAAAAAAGAAGGGGAAAAATTATTCCTTTTCCAATTTCGACAAAAAGAATAAAAGACCTAGGAATAATTTTTTTAAAAAAAATGTTCAGGGCCTATGTGATGAACACTCTAAGACCCTTTTAAAAGAAATCAAAGAAGATACAAAGAAATGGAAAGATATTTCATATTCTTGGATTGGAAGAATCAACATAGTTAAAATGACCTTATTACCTGAAGCATTACACAGATTTAATGCAATTTCCATCGAAATCCCATTGGCATTTTTTAAAGAAATAGGACAAAAATCACTGGATTTGTATGGAAGCACAAAAGACCCTGAATCGCCAAAGCCATACTGAGAAAAAAAAACAAGGCTGGAGACATTACTCTCCCTGACTTCAAGCTATGCTACAAAGCGACAGTAATCAAAACAGCATGGTATTGGCAGAAAAACAGACACACAGACCAGTGGAACAGAATCAAGAGTCCAGAAACAAACCTATGTTTATATGGGCAAATAATTTTCTACAAAAGAACCAAAAACAGAGGAAAAAGGAAATCCTCTTCAATAAATAGTGCTGGAAAAATGGGAAAGCTACCTGCAAAAGAATGAAACTAGACTGTTGTCTATCACCACACGCTGATATTAACTCAAAATGGATTAAGGACCTGAATATAAGACCTGAAACAATAAATTGCACAGAAGAAAACATGGGAGCCAAACTCACGGACCTTGGATTTAGAGAGGATTTTATGAATTTGACCTCAAAGCAAGGGAAGTAAAAGCAGAAATAAATGAATGAGACTACATCAAACTAAAAAGCTTCTGCACAGCAACAGAAACCATCAACAAGGTAAAGAGACAACCATCCAAATGGGAGAAGGTATTTCCAAGCAAACCTCTGATAAGGGCCTAATATCCAAAATATACAAAGAATTCATACAACTCAATAACAACAAAAAACAAACAATCCAATTTAAAAAAAAATGAGCAGAGGACCTAAACAGACACTTCTCCTAAGAAGACATACAAATGGCCAACAAACATATGAAAAGATGTTTGTTTCTCTAACATCACTAGCTGTTAGAGAAATGCAAATCAAAACCACAATGATATACCACCACCTCACACCTGTAAGAATGGCTATTATCAACAAGACAAGTAATAACAAATGTTGGAAAGGTTATGGAGGAAAAGGAACCCTCATACACTGCTGGTGGGCCTGCAAATTGGTACAGCCACTATGGAAAACAGTATGAAGGTTCCTCAAAAAAGAATTGATCTGCCATTTGATCCAGCAATCTCTCTACTGCATATTTACCCCAAAGGCTTGAAAATTCATATCTGAAAAGATATTTGCACACCAATGTTCATAGCGGCAATATTCATGGTGCTCAGGATCCGGAAGCAATTGAAGTGTCCTAAAACAGACGATTAGATAAAGAAGCTGTGGTATATATATATATATATATATATATATATATATATATATATATATACAATGGAATATTACTCAGCCATAAGAAGAGATGAAATACTGCCATTTGTGACAACATGGATGGACCTTGAGATAATCATGCTAAGCAAAATAAGCCAGACAGAAAGAGTTGAAAACCACATGATAACACTTATATGTGGGATATAAATCTAAAAGCAACAAACAGAGACTCATGGCTTTGGACAATAGATTAGTATTTACCAGTTACCAGGGAGGAGGGAAGTAAATGGAGTAAAAGGGGTCAAATAGTTAGAAAGAAATCTAACTATGGGCAGTGAACACACAATGTAAATATATATACATATATATGTGTATATATATATATATATATACATATATATATAATGTATAAATTTATGTGTATATATAGAATTATATATATATATATATATATATATATATATATATATATATACACACACATACACACACACACACACACACACACCTTAATGTTAAATTGTACACCTGAAACTTACCGGATTTTGTTAACTAATGTCACCATAATAAAAATTAATTTAAAAAATAAAAAGTTACTTTTAATTAAAAATAAATTAAAAGTTACTTTTTATAGATACTAACATTTCATATAATATATATATTATATATATATATATTTCATATAATATATATATATATATGTGATGGCGATACTCAAATAGTTCAGCTTTGTTTCTCTCTCATCTAGTAGACATTTTGGTTTTTGTTAGATTGAATATCCAGTGATAGACAAATGTCATTCCAAGTATTAGATTTAAAAAATATCTAATACAATTAATGCTTTGCTATATATAAAATTCACAACTGAAAATAGGTTTTAAATTGTACAGATACTGAGATTGTTCATCATTACAAATAATTCCATCTGGCAGGGAGTCATAAAAACCACTTCACACTATGACTCTTGATGTGTTGACTATTTCTTACTGTGATATATCCTTTTATTGTAACTGGAAACCTCAGGAGGTAGATAGTGTTCATAATTGAAAACAATTGAAAAAAAATCACACAATGTTATTTGGAAGTCAAAGTTATGATTTGCACATTTATTGTATTGAAGTAAAATTAACCATGTACGAAAAATATAGGTGTCAAAGTTAGTAATATTTTAATAAGCCATGAGCAATGGCAAGCAGGAAAAAAAAAGATAGTTGAAAATAAATTTCTATTCTCTGTGTACTGCTTGGCTTATTCATAAAAAATACCTTTGTTCCAGAAAATAATTTGCTCTTTTCTCTGGATTTTCTCTGGATGTTCATTTGAGCACCATTATTTCCATCTCTGCACTTGTATAATGTAGTCATTCAAACACTGACCCTTATCAGAATAAACTGCTGTGATTTGGATGTTATCTCCACCTCTTAATAATTACATGACCTTAAATAAGGATCCTAGTATCTTCCAGTCTCAGTTTCCATGTCAACAAAATGGGATAACAATATTAGCCATGGAATAAAATTACTATGAAGACTTAGATCATCTCTGCTAAGTGCTTGATATTGTGGTACAACCAAGTGTACACCACTTAATAATGACACCTCATGCAGTGAGTAAGTCAGTCAGTCACTGCAAAAACAGTATCACCTCCATTTTCAGGCCATTTCAAGTACCAACTGCCACAGCTCAAATTCTTCAAAAGCAGAAATTGGAATAGAAGAAACAGAGCCAACATCTACGGAGGATCAGTACCAGTGAAAGGAAAGCAAAAAGCAGGATTAGGTGTAGGGAAAAGTCTCATAAAAGCTTTGGTAAGTCTGGCAGAGAGCTCCAGAGCCTATCAGAGCTGTGTCAGATAGAAATGTCCCATTTCTTATACTCTATCTTGTCCTGTCTTCACATGTGACATGTACCAGAGAAAGGATGACCTAGTGCAAGTTGGCTCTCAGAAGAGGCTGGCTACTGTAGCAAATACTTCTTTGAAGGGGGGCTAGGTAGTACATCACTATAACACATCGAAATCTTCTCTTTTGGAGATTTATATCTTCTATTTTAATACTAAAAATCTCCAAAGTAAGTGGAACAATCTCATGCTGCACCTCTCCCAATCCCTTAGGCAAAACTAACCATTTGTCTTTTAACGCTTATCTATTTCCAGATAATTTTATATTATTTTATCTTGCTTATATTGGTATTATCTTTTTATTTTGTTTTGTTTTTCATCACCCTCAGCAATTTTCTATCTCTTCAATACTTTTATCAATATATAACTATTTATATAACCATATATACATATATATGTCCTCCCTCTCAAAGGTCCCTGTGTATCATATTTGTTTGCAAGTTTTCAAACAGACCTCTTACACTCTGATAAACAATACATCTGCATACTCCAACAAATTTTCAAACATTCTAATTATAACAAATACACCTCACAGTTCTCCATGCTCCTACTCTCTAGGACTGGGGCAGAGCTATTTCCAGGTATTTTATTTATTATCCCTCTGTATTAAAGTCCTTGTTTCCTGGATGTCTTCCCTGGTTATTCTCTTATTTAGTTGTTTCAATTATCTAACAACTTCTAGAAGAAAGGCATATATAAGAAGAAATGTTTGTATTATTGCATGTCTGAAAATTTTTCCTTCTCTCACAGAGGACTGAAAGTTAGCTGAATATAATTCTAGGTTTAAAATCATTTGCATTAAAAATTTGGGCTTATTCTACTCAACTCAGAAACATTTTCTACTGCTGAGTAGTCTAAAGTCATTCTAGTTTCATATTCTTTGATATGACATGTGTTTTTTTTCTCTTCCCCTATCTGGAAACAGGATTTTATCTTTGAATTTAATGTTCTGATATTAAAAAATTATATGCCTTGTGTGATTTTTTTTAAATTCATTCTTCTGAGCATTTGATGTGCCTTTTTAAAAAAACAATCTCATAAGCCATGTCCATCAGATCTCAGGTATTTATATTAATTTTTCTTTTTCTGCTAATTTCCCTACCTCATTTTTTTAATGTTTCTTCTTTTGGAATACCTTCCCCCTCATTATTTGGACATTTTCTATTAATATTTTTCCTATTTTTTATCACTTTTATCCTACTCTTGGAGATATTTTCTTAACTTTTATCTCCAACCTTTGATTCTTGTCTCTTTTTTTAGTTTATTGAGTACCTACTATATGTTTGACCCTTCTATATGTTCTGAAGTTTCAACAGTTAACAACAAATCCCTGCATTTATGGAACTGACATTCTTATGAGAAAGAAACTAAACAAGATAATTTTGTCATCTAATATTCAGTAAGATGATAGAATGTGTTGGATATTATAAAAATTTTAAAGAGTGGCAAGGATAAGCTCACTAAGAAGATGCCTTTTGAGAACAGATGTCAGTTTTAAGCTAAGTTTGAAATGTTCTTTAGATAGCTGAGTAGGTGTCTAATAGGGATATATATTTAGTTAAAGGGAAGGAAGCAGTAAAATATATCAATTCAGGAAATATCAAAATATAGTTTGAAGACATGAGACTAGTTAAAATTATCTAGATGGTTAATGTACATAGACATAATAAAATGAATTTCAATGATTGATTACTGTGGGATGCAGAAATTGGAAAGTCAAGAAGATTAAAAGAATACAACAAGAGTTCACATTTTTAATTTTAAAAAGCATTTTTCTATTGTTGAAAGTTAGAATATTATCCCTACCTTAACAACAAGTAAAAGCAGGATAATATGCAAAGCCATAACTTTTTAAAAATTCTTATCAGAAAAATTGATGTTTTATATCTACAACTAGCCTCATATCTAAAACAGCATCTGCAAAGAGAAGCACTATTTGATCACTGCTGATTGTAGGAGAGAAATGCAGGGCTGACAACAAGCAGATAAGAATCAGTCAACAATTCATCATGAATTGCTAAAGGCCATGCATTGGCTAGTATGAGAATATTATGGGATGAATTGTGTTCCTCCCCAAATTCATGTATTTAAGTTCTGACCCCCAGTACCTCAGAATATGTCCAAATCATACTTAGAAACAAGGTCTTCAAAGAAGTTTTTAATTAAAATGAGGTTTTAGGATGGGTCTTAACCCAATATGACTGGTGTCCTTATAAGAGGAGGAAATTTGGACACACAAAGAGAGACACCAGACACATGCACACACAGACAACCACATGAATGCACAGCAAGAAGCAGCCACATGCTATGCAAAGAAAGAGGCCTCAGAAGAAACCACACCAGCCAACACCTTGATCTTGGACTTGTAGTTTTCAGAAGTGCAAGAAAATAAACTTCTGTTAAGCCACACAACGTATGGTATTCTGTTACGGCAACACTAGCAAACCAATAAAGTATGAAATCCCTGGGAACCTCAGACATAAGAGGAATGTGCCCTCACAGATTTGTTAGAGGCCTTTATCCAGTGTTCACAAGAAAAATTGAATGCAAAGAGAAACTAAGAAAGCCTCCTTCAGCATGCAGGCCAGGAAGAAAGGAGTGGCTACTGTACAGGCTTCACCCAGAACTTCCCCTAAGGGATCCAAGCTTTAAACTACTAGAAAGGACACAGATAAAGAACCATTGCAACTGAGAAAAGGGAAAGAAAGAACACCCTTCGTTTCTGATGAAGGGCTGGAAACAGTTAAGAGCCTTGACCATTAGAAATCTGAAGTCACCTACCAGCTGGGGAGAGAAGGATCACTAAAAAAGTATTTAATAGGAACAACGATATATTAAATTAGCTATATGTGGTTATCATCAGACTCATCCCTTTGTACATATTATCTTTAAACCTATAAAATAAATATGATTATTCCATTTACAAATGAAAAACAGGTTTACAAGAATTAACAATTTTATGTTTAAGCAGCTAGAAATTAGCCAAGTTTCTATTTAAAACTCTTTCTGCCTAACCTAAAGTCAAGTTCTTTCTACACCATTTTGCTTCTCAGTAGACCTCTTAAATCTATCACTCTTAGTCTACTTCTATTACTACATTCTGTATATATCAACAGATTCATAAAATATTTTTGTTCCCAGACCTCATTTGGAGGTCTTGGAAATCAAAGATAAATAGCATGAGACATATACGTCTATCTTCAAATAGCTTACTTTCTGTTGAGCTGTTGAAACTTGCTCAAAAATTATCTTGCTTCACTCTTACCATTCCAGTCACACTTATACCATGTGATTAGACTTGGAAATTGAAGTTTTATTATTTTTTAATTTTTTTTAATTTAAATATAGTTGTTATACAATTTTATGGTGGTTATATTAGTTTCAGGTGTACAATATAGTGATTCAACATTTTTATACCTTACAATGTGATCACCTCACTAATTCTAGTAAACATCTGTCACCATGTAAACATCACAGTATTATTGATTGTATTTCCATTTTTACTATCCCTGCATTTTCCCCTTCTGGTAACCATTTCTTTGGTCTCTGTTTCTATGAGTCTGTTTTTCTTTTGTTTTATTTTGTTAATTTTTATATCCCACATATAAGTGAAACCATATGGTATTTGTCTTTCTGTACCTGATCTATTTCACTTAGCATGAAACCCTCTAGATCTATCCATGTTTTCACAAATGGCAAGATTTCATTCTTCTTTATTGGTTCATAATATTCCATTGTATATATATACCACATCTTCTTTATCCATTCATCTATCGATGGACACCTAGGTTACTTCCATATCTTGGCTATTGTAAATAATGCTGTAATGAACGTAAGGCTGTATATATCTTTTTGAATTAGTGTTTTTGTTTTCTTTGGTTAAATACCCAGTAATGGAATTGCTGGTCATATGGTGTATCCATTTTTAGTTTTTTAAGGAATCTTCATACTGTTTTCCATAGGTATTGCACCAGTTAGCAGTGGAAATAGAGTTTTGTTATATCCCACAACTTAGAATATGACAAAATCACAGCTACAGTTTCCTTTTCTTTTCTGTTAGCATCCTCTGTGGACAACTTTTGAGAATTTGTGATATTGAGTTATAAATTAGTCCCCCTTCTCTGTACACACATACTCTAAACTGAAAATGCTATCTTAATTCCTCAATCATCATTCTGTCCATTACCTTCTATGACCTTAGACTTCCCTAAGACTGAGATCTAGCTCAGTTATCTTTCTCCTACACTAGATCCTACTCCCTATAATCATTTATGTCTATTGTTTTGTATGGACATGTCTTCCAATGTTAAACTGAAATGGGGCCACCTGATAGAAACCTATTAGCCTATACTCACCAATAGGTTTTACATAGTAAATGACATAATCTCCTTTTGATATTAAATAATATGTTTGTACAAATATAGAAAATAACTACATTTGTATTGTATATATTGCATCTTTTGTACTGGAAAAACATTGATAGCCTTGGATTTCAAAAAGTAATTTCAAAAATTATACTAGCTATAAAATTGCAACAATAATATGAATAATAAAAATAAGTGATGATTTATGAATAGATGAAAACCCACTTATATCTAAATTTTAAATGAGAATTTATTTTCCGTCTGACCTTTCCCTTCTGTTTCTACATGTTTCATGTCCTCTTCTTGCTTTTCATACCTCATTTACTTTTCTGAGACCACTTCATTGGCATTATAAATATTCTTTGACAAGAGGTGACTTACTTTTCATTTCTATGCTCTATATTTTCTTTCTTGAAAAATTCAGTGAGTAAAAGTGCTCTCCCATGAATGTTCTGTCACTAGAGAAACCTAGAAGAAAGGTGCACTCTTTCATTTTCAATGGCCTTTCCCCCCATTCTCCTGGATCTGGGCCTCCCTAATGATTCATGTTTTCTTTTCTACAGATTAGTAGCTACTTTTATACAGAAATACTCATCTGGGAACCACTTTATTCTCTGTGAGCTTTTCACTATAGAGTTAAAGGCAGTTGGCATACATTACTGCTAAAAATATGCAGCTTAAGAAAGGAAGACCCAAATAATTGAAAGTAAAGCCACAAATCATTTTTCACTCTTTTTACCTGTTTTCCTATTATAAACAGTTTATAAATATGAAATTCTTTCTTCTGGAACCAATTCTAACTGAAATGTTTTTTTGTCATTTATTTCTATTTTGGTTTCCTTAAAGCTGTGTCTGCTTTTTTTAAAGTCATATAAGTATGTTAAACGACTAAAGTTAATAATTGAGGCAGTTACCGAAATATTTTGTATGCACACACACACAAGCCACACACACACTTGAAGGCAGCAATCTACTCCTGAATAAAGTGCTAAACTGTCTTTTCAAGTGGTATGCAAAAGCTTTATGTTTTAGGATTATTTTAATAAATTTGCATAATTACCTTCAAACAAAACTTGTAGTCCAGAAAAATAAGTCTTTACTTCATTTAATTGCTTTTGAAGAGAATAAGAGATAAAGCTTAATGACTTGGTGACAGTATCACCATTGCCAATTCCCTCTACTGGCAGACATTTAAAACTAAAATACAAGCCTTGCTCTTGCTCACTACTCACATCAGCTGGAAATGAGGGTCCCTTTTAGTAATGAAAATATTCCCTATAATCACAATAGCAAAATAAAATTTTCATATTTGAAAAGAATCAAGAAATTATTTTTATCTTATGAATGTCTTTAATTTATTAAATAGTATAGCTTATTATATTTCCTTATATTATTCAGTTAGCTCTTTTACTCCAATACATTCTATGATGTTGCTATTCAACTAAATCTGTTTTATGCAAATATTGAATTTAACATTTGATAGTTATCCAAATGTACCTATATTCACAAGTATTCATAAATTTGGTTTAAATATTAGAAGAATCTGAAACACTCTTCTGTGAATCTTCTGAATATGATACAACTCCTAAATACTAATGTTTAAGTGAATTATTCAATCTAATATTGGCAAATGAGAACCTCAATACAGTTGGAATTCAGTAAAATGGGTTCTAAATATCTTAATTCTTCAAAGTGGAAATTAATATAGTTTCCATATTTTTAGTGTTACATTTACTAAACATCTCCGAGCATAAATGTTTTTCTAGAGTCGGAAATATTTTCATAGGCTACGTTTCTGGAAATAAAATGTATTTTTAAAAAGATCTGAACATTTTAAGGAATGGTATATATTTCCAAGGTTTCATTTTCCTACCAGCTTTTTATGCGAGTAGTGGTTGCGTATTTAATAGAGCTGACTCCACTGTCAAGTGTTCTCTTCCGCATCTAGTATATGGCCCTTATATTTTAAGTAATTCTTTTAACTGAGTAATTCACAGTAGAACAGTCACGCTGACTTCAGTCTTTTCTTTTATTAATTTCAGATTTTGTTCAGGCAAAATGAGTGGTCACTTTATGATTTCATTGTAAACTATATATGAAAGGTTATCCTTTATTCATATCATATATTCAACATTTGAATCTGAGTAATCACGTTAATTTAACAGAATTCACTTTTCAAAACCATAATGCTTTCTTCTTTACCGTGTCTAATTGGATTTCAATTGGTAGATACATAATATCTTTACAAATGTGATGCAAAAGAGGTTTTCTAGTTTCTGTATTTGATAATTTTAACATGAATCATAAAATCCTCATAAAAACAAAAATCAAGAAAAGTATTAAAGAAAAAAGATAAAAGGATGAAAATTATGTTACACTGTGCCACAGTAACAAAACAAACAAGAATGATCATGGTATTAGTAAAATGTATCTTGTTTACATCTGCCCTATATTATTGCAGAACTTAAAAAGAAATTAAAAATGTAGTAATAATAGATATACCTGTTGTATTAGCCAGGGTTCTCCAGAGAAACAGAATAGGATATATAGAAATAGATATAGATATAGATAGATACAAGTACACAGAGATTTATTTGAAAGAATGACTCATGGAATTATGCAGGCTAGTAAGTCTAAAACTCACAGACCAGGCTAGCTGGATGGAAACTCAGGCAGGATTTTTATGTTAGTTTTGAAGGAAAATTCCTTCTAGCCTGGGAAACCTCAGCTTTTGCTCTTAAGGTCTTCATCTGATTAGATGAGGCCAACCCACATTATTGAGAGGAATTTCCTTTGCTTAAAGTCACCTGAATATAAATATCAAGCAATTTTCAAAATATCTTCACAGTAGCATCTAGATTATCATTTCACTAAACAATTACATACATAGCCTATTAATTAAAATTTAACTGTTTCAACTATATCAATCACTATAAATCACATCCAAGAAGAGAGATAATTTGTTGGGTTAGAGAGATTTTGTAATGACTATGTTTTCATGTGAATAAATATAGTTTAGAATACATTTTAAAACATTCTTTTATGTCGTTACCCCTTTAAAGATTGATATGACTTCAATTAGAAAAAAATGATTTATCAAGACATTGTTAAATATAATAAATATTTTTCAAGGTATAACACTCAGAACTGAAAAAACTAGAGAAAAATAAAATGTTTATATTTATACCTATAGGGACTCAACATTCAGGGTGAGAATATATATTTAAGGTAATTATTTTTTCAGTATTAATAAGAGTTATATTTTAAAATATTCTAGTGTGCAAACTATTAATTTTGAATAAGTTTAAAATTGCTTATCAATAAAGGACATATGTATAGTTGGTAAATGGAATGTTTTTTCTTTGTGTTTCAGTGTTTTGTCTGAAGCCATTTCTATTAGGAGAATGAGTGATAGTTTAAGTGTGAAAATATGTTAAATAGTAGTGCCAGGTCTTTTTCCTAGGGTGGTATAAAATGTGGCCTGAACCAGTTTTGCAACCCTAAGCCCATTGCCAAGTTTCAAATTATCTCAATAAGAAAAGAAAAATTGGAAATTTAGCTGTTGTGTTAATAGAAAGGAATTCGCTTAAAAAGAGATATAGTCTTAAAAATGAATTTTCTGTCTTTTACAAGGAGAACAGGTCTTTTATTTCTCCAGTCCTCTATGTGGGGAAGAACAAATTGTACTTTCTTCCTCAAACCAAGTAAGAGACTAGCAAAGGACTCCTCAGAGGTACTTGTCAAAAAGTATGCATCTTATTCCTAGATAAATTCCTGTAAACTACAGAAACTTGTTGACCACTGTCAGAACAGAGCACAAATGAGTTCTTTAGAGCTTAAATGTATATATGATTAAGTTACCCTAGACAATAGTATGAAGAAAGAGGGCTGCAGTTAGAGTGAGCTGTATTTCTTCAACAATTTGATAAGAGTGAACATTTTCCATGTTTAAATGTACACAACAGAGAATAGCTGGGCTAGTCTCATTTTGAGAAGATCCTTCATAAAATGAATGCTTGTCAGGGTAAAGGGACACCTAAAGTACGATACTATAGAGAAGGAACTGAGGGTATGTCATGAAAAGGTGGCCAGGGAGTGTAGTGCCCAAGTGTGGTTCAGAGTTTCAATGGGTGGAAGGAATGGGGAAAGACCAGGAGAGTGTCCAAAGATTCTACAGAAATGCCCTGAGAGAGAAAAAACAGTGATTGGACTCCTGCTGTAGCAGAACATTGAATAGCCTCCAGTGGTCAAGGGAAGATCACAAACAACTTTTGCTAAGTATAGTGGCTTTTGTCCCTTTACATCTAAATATTACTTCTCCCTCACCCTAGAGGAAACAGAAGCAACATGGTAGGTGGGAGAGAAGAAGTAGAAGGGCAAAGTGGGGCAAAGAAACAGATAATGCTTCTTATCCCAAGTAGAAAAATGGATCAGGGGAGACTTTGGATTGAAAGAAAGGTAGACAAGCTTTATTATACGGAGAGAAAGCTGATTGCAATTGTAACATGAAAATGTGTGTGTGTGTGTGTGTGTGTGTGTGTGTGTGTGTGTGTGTGTACTTCTTTGGTATAAAACATTCATTGTGACTTCAACTAAGCCATGTACATTTTGATTCTGAGGAAAAGCAATCAAAACAATGGTGGTTTTTGAATAGTTACACTAGGCATATTTTATTCCAGTGGGCACTAAAATACTTAAAAACAGAGTTTGTTAGTCTGTAGCTCAACATGAAGCAAATTTTAGTTTCTTATGCTGGCAGTAACTTAATACCATTATCTGAGCTGACTAGATGTTCCTGTTGACCTGTTCATGAGTAAGCCCATCATGTTTGAATATAGTATGCAGTTCGATAGAATTTAGATGTATTGCTTTGTAAGATTCTTAAAATTTGAAATATGAATAACTCATGATTCTATCACAAAAGGATGCTGCGAAACAAATATCACCAATGTTACTAGATTCATCATTCATAGTGATGCATCATCCATACCTTTGCAAGTACTGCATAATTATGTAAATGGGTTATACCTTCATTTAGCAATGATTTTATATTTAACATAAGGTACAAATTAATCATATTTTCCCTTGGGGGAGGGGCAATAACTTTAGATTTATTCTACTACATAAGCCCATTACCTATTCAGTTTATTTCTAAAAATGTACTTCGAGTAATTAGGAAAATTTAGGGATTTTATATACCTAATACACACACTCAAATCTGGACACTCTCATCTTTGACAGGAAGAGTTGAGAGTTATGCTATTAACATAACCCCAGGAAATCAGGTATAAACTAGAATACAAACTTTTAAATATATGCTCATCCTAGAAATACAGCACAATATATTAAAATTTTCTTGATCATACATGATTAATAATCAGCACTTCTCATAGTTTTTTGCAACTGCCTATGTAATTTATATTTTGATGTTTTGTAGGATTATTACTAACAGTGTAATTTGACAAGTCACTGATTTTAATTAAGCCACATGGAGAAAAATAAATGCAGAATAGAGAGTAAAAAACAAATGTACAAATAAAAGAGAACTTACAATAGAAAAAAATTACAGATCATAATATACCTAGAAGTACCTAAGTAGTATTATAGTATATAGAAATGCTGATATTTTCTTAGAACCCAATATCTAATATAAAAAATATTTTTCCCCTTCTAAATATTTCTCAAATTCTTTTTATCTCTCTAGTCTCACTACCATAGCATTATTCTCTTCTCTAATGACACCAGACCTTTCACCACAGCCTTTGAACTGATTTTCATCTGGAAATTCTCCCTTTCTAATACATTCTGCACACTTCTCTCAGACTAATCTTCATAAAACATTATTTTATCACACCAGCCACTGTTTTATTAATCAACTAGTTATTGACTGTTGTGCTCTGTGCTGCATAAAGCAAACATTGTCTTGGTCTCACTGATGTTTCAAGTCTACTGGGGAGAGACAGTAAACAAATAATTACTCAAATAAATATATAATTACTAACTCTGATAACTGATGTGAAGAATTTGGACAGAATATCATAAGAGAATGGAGCTTATTTTGCACTGAGGAAATAGAAAAGCCTTTTCGAGAAACCAGCATTTATACTGAAACTTGAAGGATGGGGAATGTAAATCCAGCTAGTGAAGTGAAGAATAGATTGCTATATGTATAGGAACTGGTAGGAGAAAGGCCTGGTGCATGTGAGAAATTCAGGAATGGTTAGACTTCTGGAGCATAGTGTGAAGAACTATTATGAGCTATCTAGAGGTGGATAGACACTTGTTCATGTACAATCTGGGAGGACATGTTAGAGATGTTCTATTTTTCACTAAGTGCAATGGGAATATAATGAAAGCTCTTGAGGATCAGAGCAAAAAGAACATAATAGAGAGGGGCTTGCAGGATAGGATAAAATTTAGAAGAATATTACAGAAGTCTAGGTGGAAGGTGATAATGGATTTGATTAAGAGTTAGGAAGTATATGTATATTTGAAACTTATTTTTACAGCAGAATTGACAGAAATTATAAATGCCTACCCTATAACTGAAAATAATACTCCTTATTCAACAAATCAAAACTTTCTACTTGGCTTTGAGAACATTTTTTTGATATAATTCCAACCTACAAATGAAAGGAAAAAAAATTTCCCCCCCATAATACACTACTATTTGTAGGATACTTCCATACTGTGTATGTGTAGTTTTCCCACACCAAGCAATTCTTGGAATCTCTGTGGACACCAATCAGATGTCCTACAATTGTTCTAATTCTTATACTATCTACCTCAAAAGTTATGGATTCAATCCAACAAAACTATCCCCACCTCGCTTCAGATGCCAACTGAAAGTCCCAGTTGTCAGCTGTGCTTCTGACTGACTGGCTATATATGGGAGGTTCCCATGGCCCCCTCTTCAGATTTGATAATTTGCTACAATGGCTCACAGAACTCAGGAAAAACATTTATTTATTAGATTGCCAGTTTATTATAAAAGGATACAACCCAGAACAGCCAGATGGAAGAAATATATAGAATAGGGCAAAGTATGGGAGGAGGGGGCTACAGTTTCCATGCCCTCAATGGGCAGGCTGTCCTTCCAAAATTTTCATGTATTCACTAACCCAGAAATCTCTCAAACACCATAGTTTAGGATTTTTATTGAGGTTTTATTGCATAGACATGATTTATCAAATATTTGGCCATTGGTCAGTCTTCAGCCCCTTTTCCCCTCTCTAGAGGTCAACAGTGTGGCTGAAAGTTCAGTTCTCTAATCCCTATCACTTGGTTACTTCTCTTGACTACCAGCCCCAATCTTGAGTCTATCCAGTAGCTCCCAGCCACTAGTAATCTCATTAACATACAAAAAGACATTCTTTGGAGATACCAAGAGTTTTAGGAGCTGTGTGCTAGGAAACAAGAGGGTGGTCATTAACCAAATGTATATTTCTTATTATGTCACAACAGTCTTATCATCATTTTCCATATTTTTAACATTTAAATTTCCATCCACTCATGGAGATTGCTGTCTGCCCCTGAAAGTTTGCTTATTCTTTTTATCCAACCCAGAATGTCTTTCCTTCTCCTTCTTCTTAACCTTGTAACCAGAGTCATTCTTTATAGTCCACTGAAGCCTTTATATCTTCCAAAAAGTTTTTCACCATAAATTCTGAATACCACTATTATAATTGTATGTGGCAAAGGTGTGATTTATTCATCCATTCAGCAGGACTGCCAACATTAAAATAATTGTAATTATTCAAATCAAATATAAATAAGAAATATGATAGAATATCATTCCCCAAGTCATCCACATTAATTAGTTAGAAATGACCACATTTAAAATAGTTAAAACTTTTTTCTATTCCTAAAAAAAAAATCCATGAAATTTAAATTGTTTAATTGATTTTAACAAATTAGTAATACTTATTAAATATCTACCATATGCAATAGGGGAAGACATGATTCAAAGAAATACCTGAAATTTTAAATTAATTCAGTATCTCAATTAGAATCTTCATTACATATATTTGGAACATTTACTCTTTCAAGTACTAGAGGCATAATCAATATGGTAAGACTTGAATTAACTGTATAGTTGATGGACAGAAAAAGCCAGTCAGCATCATTTTTTAATGACCTTATTTTTGAGAGCAATTTTAGGTTCACAGCAAAATTGAGAAGGTACTGAGATTACTGAGATTTCCCATATACTCCCTGCCCTCACATGTGCATAGTCTCCCCTATTATCAGTATTCCCCGCCACAGTGGTACATTTGTTATGATTAATGAGCCTACACTGATGCATAATAATCACCCAAAGTCTATAGTTAATATTAGGATTCACTCTTGGTGTTGTGTATCCTATGATTTTGGACAAATGTATAATGACATACCTGTGTCTGCATTCACTTTATTGAATGTGGATATCCCGTTGTTTTGGTACCATCTATTAAAAAAACTACCATTACTCCGTTTTTATATTGCCTTCAGTCCTTTGTAAAAAAAATCAACTGACTATATTTATGTAGGTCTGTTTCTGTACTCTATTCTGTTTCATTGATATGTTTGTCTATTCTCTTGTCCATACCATACTGTCTTCACTGCTGTAGCTTGATAGTAAATCTTAAAGTTGGGACTTGTCAGTCCTCCAACCCTCTTTGTTCTTCTTCTTAAATATTGTATTGGCTATTCTGGATATTTTGCCTTTCATATAAACTTTAGAATCAGTTTATCAATAATCATAAAATAACTTATATTTTGATTGAGATTGCATTAAATCTATAGACCAAGTTGGGAAGAACTGTCATCTTGATAATATTGAATCTTTCTATTCATGAACATTATATAGCTCTTTATTTATTCAATTCTTTAAATTTGTTCACCAAAGTTTTGGTTCATTTAAATGTATGATGAACTTACAAAATTTCACAGTAAAAAAAAAAAATCCAATTAGAAACAAATAGGCAAAACACATGAAGAGACATTTCCCCAAAGAGGGTATACAGATGTGAAATAAACACATAAAGATGTGTTAAACATCCTTAGCCATTATTTGAAATTCAAATAAAAACCATATTGAAAGATCACTAAAACTGATCAAAGTGGCTAAAATAATAATAACAATACCAAATGCATGGGAAAACAGAAATACTGTATCACCCTCACATTAATGGTGGGAATGTAAACTAGTACAATATCTGTAGAAAAATAATTTAGTTTGGCATTAAAAAAAAGAAAACTACTTATGTAACTACCATACAATCCAGCAAATGTACTCTTATATCATTATCCCACTGAAAGTTTTTGGGTCAAAGTATTAGAAAAGGCTCATTTGATAAACCAGTATATATACTGTAGTCAGTCTTACACCCAGAGAAAAACCTGTAGATGAGTTTTCCTAGGAAATTTTTTTGTAATAGCTAAAGACTACAATCAATCAAAATGTAATCAATAGATGAGTGGAAACAAACTGGAGATGTACGTACAGTAGGATACTTAGAATAAACTAAACAAAACAAAAAGACTATTTACACACGCAAAATATAGGATAGATCTTAAGTGCATAATGCTAAGTAAAAAAAGTCTCATAAGACACATACTGCATGATTCAATGTACATAATAGTATTGAAATTTAAAAAAATTATTGAGATGGAAAACAAATGGTTGCCAGGATGGTGGAGGGATAGTGAATGGAGGTAACTATAAATGGGTATTACCACAAGGGAGATCTTTTTGCTGATGGAATAATTCTGTATCTAGATTGTAGACATGGTTACATAAATTTATATATGTAATAAAAGTGCATAAAGCCATATGCATAAATCACAACAATTTCCTAGTTTTCATATTATAGTTATATAAGTTGTAACTGGGGGAAATGTTGAAGAGTTCATGGGACCTATCTGTGCTGTCTTTGCAAACATTTATGAAAATATAATTATTTCAAAATGAAAAATATAAAAGATTGATTGAAATTAAACATTTCTTCTATAAAATTAGAAAAGTATTGTGAACTATTATTCTTCCCATGCCTTGATGGAGGAAGCTTTCTAGAAAACTCTCAAGCAGTACATACCGTAGAGTATAATATTTGACAACATTTTCCTCCAGCTTTTTCAATTTTTTTTTAAAAAAGATATGTAAGAAAAAGGTTAGTAGAAAATTCTGTTAGAGCATTGTTTATTATGTAAAAATAATGGGTTGGGACCTAAATATCTAACAAGCACTGATAGAAATTATACTTTCACTTAGATGTAGAATTAGATTTGTTATCTGTTTGTTATGTTTATGGTTGAACTTACAATATATTAGGTTACCCTACAATATATATATAGGATTTTATTTTTTAAAGTCACTGAATATGAGAAATGCAGACAGAAAAACTGAAATCCTCAAATCAGCCTGGAGGCAGTTTTCTATTTTGGGTGAGAAATGATTATTATTTTCTGAATTTTTTATCTAAATTTTCTAAAATTAACATTATTTTGTAATTAAAATGCACATAATTTCTAGTTCATTTGGACTGCTATAACAAATTATCATAGACTGAGTGGCTTATAAGCAATAAAAAATGATTTCTCACAGTTCTGGAGCCCAGGAAGTCAATGATCAAGGTGCTTGCAGATTCATTGTCTTAGACAACTGCTTTTTTCTTTCTGTCCTTATATGATGGAAGAGGCATGAGATCTCTCCAGAGATCTCTTTTATAAAAGCACTAATCCCATTCAAAAGGAATTGACCTAATCACCTCCCAAGGGCCCCACCTCCTAATACTATCACTTTGGAGGTTAGGATTTCAACATTTGAATTTTGGAGAGAACACACACATTCAGACTATAGTACTAACTACAAAATATACACATGCTTCATGATTTTTATCCAGTTTGAATCATGACAATATAATAAAAATAAAGGAAATGTTAAAATAGAAAATGGCCTCACCTCGTTCAGTTTTCATTTTTTCTTTACAATGTTTGTTCATATTTTATACTTTTTAATACAGTTGCTGTTGTTACATATTAGTATTCTTTGTTTCTTACATGTAAAATATTTTCATATCATTCCAATTATAACTTGTATAATACATTAAAATATACATATTTATTTACTTAATTTTCTTATTAGAAAAATGTATACTCTTATTTTGCTATATAAATACTCATTCACTTAATTGTTGCTTCTGTTAAATTCTAAGAATGATACTACTTTGCAAAAATATGAGGAGATATATGTCTCTTGATCGCATCCAAAAATTGTGTTCCAAAAAGATTCCACCAAATCATTTTGAAGCCAATATTGTGACAGTATGCTGGGTATACCACCAAAGAGCAGAGGAAATATTTTGTTTTGCTAAATCAGTAGGAGAAAATATTATTTTATTTTGTTTTGTTTATTTGCATGAGGAGAGGTTGGCTCCATATATATTAGATTTACTTATTGTTTAACCATATTTTCTCTATTACAAATTGCTTTTTCAGAGGTCATTGCCATTATTTTTAAAACTAGTATGGGTCTAAAACCATATGGTTATATGAAATATTTTATAAGTACCCACAAATGAATAATTTCTTATAAGGTACTAAGATAGTTTTAGAACTACATTAAAAAGGCAAAAAGTTATTTTAATGTAGTAGAGTAGAGCTTTCACACTTCTTCATCCTCATTCCTGGCTACATATTCGTTGTAAGAATTTAACTCAAAGTTGAAATAATCATTAAAACCAGTCACATGGAAACATGATAGTGTGGAATATTTTAGATAACTAAATAAAATTCTTTCTACTACATTATACTACTTTCCTTCCTTTATTTGTAAGGCCTTCTTTCTAGTTGCCAAAATTAATTAAGGATAAAAGAGAATTTTAAAAATATAATCCCAAATTTTTATTGTTATAGATGAAAAAAAATTTTCCAGTAAGTAGAAAATATAAATAAAGAGATATAATTGGTTGTATGAAAAATCAAAATTAAAATACAGAAGTCCCAACACCTATTTTATCACCTTGTCCACTGTACAATTTAATTTCATAATAAATATGCAGACTTTAGCAAGAGCCAGACCTTTTATACTACAATTCTAAAATCTCAAACTCATCTTAATTTAAGTGTGGTATTTCTAAGACTCTTATCCTAACACTGTCATATCAGACGAAAGGGAAGACATATTTAATATTTATTGCAAAAGCTACATTTCTCCAAGTAAGTGAAAGATTATTTCCTCTCTTTACTTTCTAGAAAATTAATAGAAACCTGATGATAAACATCAGATAGAATGTGGAAGAGAGTAATCTGCCTTAGGGATGTTGCAGTAGATCTTAAAACGTATTATTCTATTAGCTTGTAAAAATTAATATTAGAAAAATAAGATTAATTCAATGGATACATTTCTAAACAAGTCAGATATATAGGTCTCACATTTTAGAAAAGGTTTCTACAAAATGGCATTGAACTGAATTTAAATGTAATTTTTAAAATAGAGCAATATTTAAATGTTATAAATTTATTTGCTCTGCACATCTTTTTACCTTTATCAGTGATCTTGACATAAGCAAAATTAGTGGACTGATCATTAAACTAATAATAAATACAATAGAAAAGAACTCATTTCCTGAAATCCTAATTTTGAACCAAGAGATGACTCTCAGTGTTATTAATTTCCTTTGCTAGCCCTGTAGGACATTCAGGTACTTTAATCTGTAATGCACATGGGAAATAATAATTGTGTATACTCAAATAACAGCTATTGCTAAACTAGTGTCTAGTGAAATGGAAATTAAACCAGCTATAATGGTTTTTAGTTTTTCGTTGTTGTTGTTGTGAGATTATAGTAGTTCCATTTTAGTAAAAAGCAGGTTGAAAGTTCACTAGAAACACTTGTTTGTCTGCTAGAATTAATTACAACTGACAAATTTTTGTTCAAAGAAGTCCTGAATCTGATGTCAGTTTTTAATCTAAGCACTGTTGAGAGGTCACCCTCCCATTTCTTTGAATGAACTAAACACCTTGAGCAGGGTTACTCAGACGGAAATTACAGGTAACCGAATTTGTTAATTTTATAGATAGGGATACTGAGTCTTAGAGATAAAGATGATAATAAATCCAATGGGAAGTAATCTATCAGGGAAAAGTTAGGGCTAGAGATAGAATCTGAGTAAATCACAAAGACAAAAGAGGGTTACAAAGCAGTCCATAAAGAAAAGGAGAAACATGAAGACACAATCTGAGAATGATCCATATTTAGTTGGGTACAGAAGGAAAAGCGGATAATTTAGACAGAATTACAAAATAGCTATGTTTATAGATTTCTGCAATGTGGAATCCTCCCTGTAGATATCTGTCTGTCAGGTCCTTCCATTCCAGGTTTTACTTCTATGAGAATATTGGAAAAAGTTAAACTAATCAATTAGTTAATTTCATTGTAGCTAATCTAACCTAACATCTTCAGGATTTTCTCAGGACATTTTTAACTCTTAAGAAGTGAAATACCATGAAATGTAATCCATTCATTCATAAAAATATTTATTAAGAGTTTATTATGTGTCAAGCACTATTTTAGGTTATGCAGATCTAAAACAATCAAATAAACAGGTTTTGCCTTCAGGCACCAGACATCTTAGTAGGAGAGAAGGAAACTAAGGTAATAAATAATGTGATAATATAAAATAAAATAAACTTCTAACAATTTGAAATATCATTATTTTTAGACTTAACATGAATTGATAATGAAATTAAAATATTTGAAATGTTGACAACTAAATATATTTAAGTAAGAGTTTTAAAAATATATATTTTTTTCATAAGTTATGAGTGCTTCAGATACTTTGATAATAACACATGGGTATTCAGCTCATAACATCTGGTATATTATTCAATATTTTATAAATTGCATAGGTAACAGGGCAACAGAATTAATCAGTGACATGACCAGAGTACTGAGTAATTAGAATGAGAATATTAGAATTAGATTATTAGCAGCCTGCTTTTTTGTGTAATGACAGGGCATCTACTGCAATTACTAACAAAGAACAGAATAATAACATATTCAATAAAGAGCTGTGTTTAATTGCACATAGTGTATATGGTATAAAACTCTTTAGAAAAAAAAGGACATGGCAAGGATTATGATTGACGAGGAATGCAGAATTCCTTTAGTTGGATTTTGTCATTAATTGAAGATAACTGTAAAGCCCATCTTGCTTGAAACATTGCTGTTGACTGTTAACATTCTCAAAGGGATAGAATCATTCCCTGCCCTAGAAACTATACTGAATATCACAGATTTTCACTGGTGATTGCAGATGTACTGTTTATTTCTAGCTATCCCCTTCAGATTCAATCTCCATTCTTTCCTGCCTTTCTCTGTGCCCTGGGAGATGTGATCTTCATGAACTGCATCAGTGGACCCCTTGACTTCTGGCTGGCTCTTGTATTTTTGGCTAAAGGCATACACTTGGAGAAAAGGGGAAGAGTGGCAAAGGAAAAGACAGGGTATTTTTTCTAGGCTTTCTTCTTCCTGAGTGGACAGGAGGTGGGTGTATTCCTTCCATGGGAGGGCTCTCCCACAGTCATTCATTTTGAATCAATTAACTACTCTCTGGGATGGCCACTTCACTCCTAGAAGTGATAATAGTTCCCCAGTAGTCCCTAGCCCTGGTATAATCTTTTAGAATAACTGAAATATAAACTTACTCTTCCTCTGACTTCTCACATCCTCTCTCACACCTTTGGTTATAGCACTTCTCTGAACTCTTCTTTAATAACCCTGCTTGAGTATGCTATTTTTTTTCTGCCAGTCCTCTGATTAGAAAACAGTTTCCTGCAGTGATTTGGAATTACCATTGTATAGATAAAGGAAATACTAGAGACAGAAAAATTGTTGTGGATTCTAGTTTATACCCTACAGCTTCTTTTTAACTAACTGTCTGATTGTATTTATTGTCCTGTGTGTCCACTGCCTTCCTAGTTCTGATTTAAAAATGCAGCTTTGGAATGGAATAAGGAATAGGGAAAGACATGGCATGCATTTCTTCTTTACTATAAAATATTGAAATAATCTTTAGTTATTAACATTTACCAAGATAAATATTATTATTTTATTTTATTATATAAACCAGCAACAAAGACAGCGTCTAACCGAACTCATATTTTTTTTCCACAGAAACATAATTATTACTTAATTTACATGTCATGGCATAATTTTACTTATACCAAACTAAATAAAAAAGTATATTAGCAACTAAAATGTAATCAAAATACAGATTATTACTGGCTTTCTGTTGTTGTTGTTGTTAGCTTTAGTTTTACCCACATATAATGCTTATATTTTTGAAAACATTTACAAATTGCTATTGGACAAATATAAGTAGCAAAAATTAGGCCCTGAATATAATGTTTTGGAACAACTGAAATATAAACTCATTTAAATGTCTTAAGGAATATTTATCTCTTTCCTTTAAAAGGTATATTGTTTTAAAAATGATCTGTATTAATTCAAAATTGGCATATTATAAATTATCCATGATTAGAAATTTATTTTTAACTCCTAAGCCTTAATGAAAGCATTCTTCATAGTTTTCCATACATGATTACATTTATAGTATTTAATATAATAAAAACAATTTTATTTGATGCAATTTTTACTGGAAAATTAATTGGATCAGGTTAATTGAGGTTAGACATGTTTTCTCTAAATCCTTGATAATATCTATATAATTAATTTTCAAACTTATTTGCAACTACTTCTTGTCCCAAATTATAATTATTTTCTTTCTAAACATAATCTGATATAATCTGATATATGTATTTGTTATTTATTATTGTGTTTGAAATTACCCCAAAATGTTGTCTTAAAACAATAAGCATTTATTATCTTATAATTTCTGTGTCTTAAGAATTGGAAGTGGCTTAGCTGAATGCCTTTAGCTCAGAGTCTCATGAAATTGAAGTCCAGATGTTGCCAAGGCTGCAGTCATCTGAAAGCCCAACTGGTGCTGGAGGATCTGCTTTCAAGCTCACAGTTCCTTCTTGACTGTTGGCAGCTAGTGTCATTCTGAAACCTCCTAGAACAAATGGTCAAAGAGATACAAAGAAGAGAGAGAGAAAGAAGCTGTGTCAGAAGTGGCGACACCTTCCTTCTGCCATGTTCTATTGCCCATACAGACCAATGCTAACAATGTAGGAGAGGGCAACACAGAAACATGAATATCAGGAGGTGGAATTTTTCAGGCCATCTTAGAAGCTGATTAACACAGTATTTAATTTTTAAGTCATCTAATATTTCTTCAGACATCAAGTAATACAAACGCCAACAGTTCTTAGATGGGGAAGCAGAGAACAATGAAGCACATTGCTATTTCAGTTTGCAGTTCCTTGATAATGGAGCAAAGAATTTTGAAATATAATAAAAAGTTACATAACCAATGGAATTCAATTGGAGAGCTGACGCTATATTGTGTTCTAGGTTATGTCTTTTTAGTTTCAAGGGACAGTTAAAGGGATTATTCTGATATTAAGCTGATTATAGATAAAAAAGCAGAAAATTTTATTTGCTTCTATCATCATCATTCTACAGAAATGGTACAAAGTCAATCTAGTGCAATAATAAATAACTCTACAGGACCTTTAACATTTAACTTTAAAAATATGTAAATTATGAATTATATGCCCCTTAGGGTATAAAAATTTCACCTGCTTTGATTTTATCCTGTGACTCTTTCAACACCCATTGTTTTTATTCATTTAGCTCAATTAAAAAAATAAGTTTAACTCTTATCAAACAAAAGTTTTTATATACCCAGGGAAATATCAAGAAATATAGATTTTTGACCTTAACAGTTTCTCCCTCAGTATGGAATTTGTTTTACTCCAGTGACTGCTTAACTACATATTATTAAACCTCCTATTCTCACAGTAACTAACATAACAAGAATCAAAGAAATTCTTTGCCTAGACCTTGGCAAGTAACTTAAATGATCAACTAGTTAATTAGAAGAACTAGGTAAGATTCTCTATTGTTAAAAAATGGGTTCATTTTTTATTCATGATAAAGCATTACTCTTCTTAGTTTATTATTATATTCTAAGATAAATATCAATGTTTAAGTCTTGATAAAGCCAGGTTATCTTTTCTTTCATAACTTAAAGATTTTTTATAAGGTTGGTTTCAGGCAATAACTGAGCAGCTTCATTCTTTCATTCATTCATTCAGTATACATTATTATTTTATGGTAGGCACTCTTAGGCATCGAGTAGTATTTGAAATACATATTTTCTACACTTGAGAACTGTGCAGACTAATGGGAGAGATAGATAACCAATAAAAAACAAAAGTTGCAAAAAGCAAAGTGCTGTAAGGAAATAAATTAGTTGCTGTTATAGTTGGTGAAATTAAAAAAGCAAATTTTAGTATTGATAAGTACATTTTTACTTGGGAGATGACATTTAAGCTGGGACTTGAGATATAAGAAAGGTTGCATGGTAAGATCTATGGAAAGAGCATTTTAAGAGGTAAGGAAAGAACATTCTGGGCAAGGAGAACAGCCAGGGCAAAGATTGTGGTATATTATAAAAAGAGCCAATGTGGCTGGAATGCAATAAATGAAAGGGAGAATGACATGAGATGAACTTTAGACTAGTATAAAAAAGACAAGACTTTATTGAGATTCGTAGGCCAATAAGAGTATATTAGTTTCCAGGGCTGCTGTTACAACTTACCACAAACTTGATGGCTAAAACAGCACAAATTTATTCTCTGACAATTCTGACAGAAGTTTAAAAGCAAGGTGTCTGTAGGGCCATGCTCTCTTTAAAGGTACTAAGAAAGCATCCATTTCATTTCTCTCTCTTAGCTTCTGATGACTGCTGGAGATCCTTGGCTTACCTTGGCTTGTGGTTGCCCTCCAATCTCTGCTTCCATCATTGTATCCCCTTTTTCTCTGTCTTCCTGCATCCCAAATCTCTTCTTAGTACATGATCATTGGATTTAGAATCCACTCTAAATTTAGAATGATCTCATTTGGAGATCATTAGCTTAGCTACTGTAAAAAGACTCATTTCCAAATAAGGTCATATTCACAGGTACGGAGAGTTATGACTTAAGCATGTCTTTTGGGGGGCACAGTTTAACACACTAGAGTAAGGATTTCAAGTTATTCAAAGTAATATGAGTAGCCATTGAAAATTTATAAGCAGAAAACTAAAATTACCCAATGTAGGTTTAATTTTTAAAAAACCTTACCTGCTACATAGGAAAAAGTAGAACTGAGAAAGAGAGAGAGGAATCTATTTAGGGAGCTGCTTTCACAGTTTAGACTAAGAATTGCAGTGGCTCAAAGTGGAGTATTAGCAGTAGAAATAGAGGGTGTATAGACTCAAGATATACTTGGGGGTAGAATAATTAGTATATAGCAATGAATCCCATATACCATGTTTCAAAGTAAGGAAGAAGGAAGAATAGAAGATGATTCCCACATTTCTGATTTGTATATCTCCGTGAACACTACTAACTAAAATGGGGAAAACAGGGTTGTCTTGTCTATTAGAATGTCTTTTTACAAAAGATATTACTTAAAAGTTAGTACTGGAATATAAAATTAATATAATTTTGTTTACTGGAACCATTAACTAAATATTTGATCAAATTAGATCCAACATCCTAGGTGAGTAATATGTAAATTATTTTTAAAAATATACAACTTCATTGTATATTTGCATTAAAAAAGGATAAAGTTCTTAAATGGGGGTTGGACAAAATAGGAATCATCTTTAATTCTTCAATTGTTTGGATCCTTAATGCAGACATAAAAACAGGTTATTCTTAGAGTAAAACAAAATAGTTAAGTCCTATTGATGTCTGAGAGAATTTGATGTCTTATGTAAATGACAATCATATAGGGTTTTATGAACCTTTTGTGCAGATAATAAAGTTGCAGCCAAGGCAAACCCAAGCATGTGAAAATTCCTGGTCTCAACACCAATGTAGCTATGAAAACTAAGGTGTACTTTTAGTAATTTTTCAGTAATCATAACATGTCTGTAAACATATTTTTCTTTAAAACTAAAAAACCCCTTATGAAATAAAATTTTGAAAATATAGAAAATTTAAAGAAGCAAAGAACACTCTCTTTTTATAATCAACAATCTTAGAGGCATATAAAATACTTGAGTTTTGTGTTAGAGACAAAATAATCTATATTATCTACTTCATTTTTTTTTTTTTCTGGAAGGTACGGTGAGTGAAAAAACTAGGCTACCTATCTTGTGTTGATTCACAGTAAGGATTTTCTTGCATTAGGTATAAGAGAAACAATTAGATTATAGTGTAGTTTTAACCCCAATCATACATAGGGGACACATGTAATACTTCACTTATTTTACATATTAAGTATTTATATTTGAGAATAATAAAAATTCTTAATCAACTTTAATAAAAATACAAGGAATTTGGGAAGCCCAATAGCAAACCCATTAATAGGGTTTACTATCGGTAACTCTCTTATAAAGCGCAGCTCCAACCTGAGGGAAAGCTTGAAGACTAATAGACTAAAACCAAAATGATGGGAACAGAATATAGCCATCAAACTGCAAATAATATCATCATCAATCTTTCAGTTATAAAATTAAGATAACCTTGATGCTTATCTTAGGTCATGTTCCCTTGAAGCAGAATTTGGGACAGGAATTTACATGTAATTTATTGGATAATGTAAGGGAGAAAATAAAGCAGGGTAAGAAAGGGGAATGACTAGAATGTGGCCTCAGATGAAGCATTATCCTGATACAGAAGCATAAACTGAATCACAATTTCCCTACTTTAAAACAAGTGAGTCAGTATTTTTATCCTCTTGGAGTAAAAAAGCTCATTTAAGAGTAATTTTCTGAAAAAAAAAAAAAAAGAGATGGCTATCTGGTGGCAGAATTCACAGCAGCTTCCAATGTGTGTACTGCCCTGGTAAAGAAAGCAACAACAGCATGTATAACCCTCTGTCTTCCTTTATGTGAAATCAAGGCAAATCCTATTAATTATATCTCACAAATATTTCTTGATCTTATCTTTTTATCTGAATGGTTCTGCCTTGAATTAGGCTCTTTTTTCAACCCCTACAAAAGCCTTTTTTAACTCATTTCATTGAGCCTTCCTCACATTGAAGTCAATTATTTTCGTAGAACACAGACTATTTTCTCTTCTTAAAACTCCATGTTATTTATCTTTCTCTGCCTTACTTATTTCACTCAGCATAATAATCTCTACGTCTATCCATGTCATTGCAAATGGTAGGATTTTATTGTAATATTCCATTGTATATATGAATCATAACTCTTTATCCAGTCATCTGTTGATGGGCATTTAGATTGCTTCCATATCTTGGCTATTGTAAATTGTCCTGCTGTGATCATAGGGGTGCACATAGGTCTTTACGAATTATTATTTTGGTTTCTTTGGATAAATATCCAGAAGAGAAATTGTTGGGTCAAAAGGCATATCCATTTTTAATTTTTTGAGAAACCTCCATACTGTTTTCCATAGTGGCTATACCAATTTGCAATCCCACCAACAGGGTATAAGGGTTCCCTTTTCTCCATATCCTTGCCAACACTTGTTGTTCTTTGATGTATTGATGACAGCAATTGTGACAAGTATGAGGTGATATCTCATTGTGGTTTTAATTTGCATTTCTCTGATAATTAATGACCTTGGGCATCTTTTCATAAGTCAGACAGAGAAAGATAAATACCATATAATTTCACTTATATGTGGAATCTAAGGGACAAAAAGAACAAACTAATCAAACCAGACTCACAAATATAGAGGACAATCTGGTGATGGCCAGAGGGGAACAGGGTTGGGGGACTGGGAGAAAGGAATGAAGGGTTAAAGAGGTACAAATTAGTAATTGACAGTTGGTCATGGGGTTCGGGAGTGTGGCATAGGGAATACAGTTAGCATTAATGTAATGGCTAGGTGGAGAACCAGAGGAGAGAAAGAGCAATTACAGGGATCACTTTATAAATTATATAAATGTCTAACCAATGTACTGTATACTTGAAACAAATAATAAAATATAAAATTTTTTAAAAATTAAAAAAAATATATACTCCATGTTTCCCATTGTCTCAGACTGGATTGTTTGTTTTCTCAGACTGGATTGTTTGGATCACTGAGTCTCAAATATATTATTAAGCTTGAGAAAACCATACCTCCAAAATAAAGTGTCCCCTTTCTTCTGGTTAGTGTATTTTCTTCTATCTCTAAATGTGTGGAGCTTTGCACAGCACTCAGGATTATTTATTGAGGACAGCTAATCATCAAAAAGCAGTGGAAAAAGGATGGATTTTTCACACCACTGACATTTGGGTTCAAATCACAATTAGTTATTTTACGATCTTGGGCAGATTAGGAACCCTGCTATGCCTCAGTTTCCTCACCTGTAAGATAGAGGCATTTCCATCAAAATATTTTTGGGATGATTAAATGGCATAAGTTATGAGAAAGTTCTGAGGTGTGATAAACGATAAATTAGTGTTATTTCTACTTGAAAGTACCTTGCATAGTGCTGGTCACAGAATGTAGGAGCAACAAATATTGTAGCCTTGACTCAGTTTATTCTCAGTTTTACTGATCCTTGTATATTTTCTTTTAAAATCAAATTTCTTTATTCTCTGATTACATGGAAATATCTTTTTATATTCTTTTACTAACATGAAAATAATAAAATTACCTTGAAAGTATTTAGAAAAGATCTACATTTCACATTAATGAATAAAAATTATTAATTTTCTCTGAATATTCTATGGAGCATACTTTATTTCAGTATCAATATTTTTGAGGAGAGAAGCCCCAAAAGTACAAGAAACAATTGCTTTTAAAGAAAGATATTTGAGCTAGTGATGTGCTGAAGTTGGCTCACACCAGCTCATAAGAGCCAGCTGTGCCCTACTCTTCCCAATTATGTGTTCAGTGTCATCAGGTTGATAGTTTGAAATCAGCTACATTGGGAGTATTTATATCATGTAAAATACAAAATTTAAAAATGCTACAAAATAAAGCTTACCTCCTCCAATAGGAGAGCCAGTTTTTTAACATTACCTATTATAGCACTATATTTAATCCAGGAGTTCAATTATCCTCTAATGACAGAAGACAAAGGTAAGAGGACAAATTAGCAGAATTGCATATGCAGATAAACATTTGAAAAGAATACATAATGCTTCCAAATTTTCAGCACTTGAAGATTTTTGGAGAAAAATATAAATGTCTAATTGTATTATTCTTTGATTAATATCAATTTTTATAATTATTTACTATTATCCACCAAACTGTAGCAAGAAAGAATTGGGGAAAATAGAAAACATCATAGTAGTTTACATGCTGAGAATGCACAGAAAGTCATAGAAAGGTTTTATGAATACAAGAACTGTGTAATCCTGGAAGTGAATATAATGTGGCTCTTCCTTTCCTCTATACACTGCAGTTGTGGGATCTACATAGTACCTCTTCCCAATGCTGCTGTGTCTTAAATTAACACAATACAAATACAGTTTTAATAACGCGTAGTTTACTTACTGCTATTTGGTTTCTTTATGGTTGTATTTCTGTCATTCATATATTTTGGATATTTTAATAATAAATGACTACTAAACTCTTTCAGAGTTGCCCCTCTTTTGCAAAAGTACACTTTGCCCACTTGAGAACTTGTATTCCTTGCCAGACCTCATGTTATCTGAATTATTATAATAATAATTTTGTTATTTGGTAATTTTTATTTTATTAAGCATCTTCTTTGCATGTGAGATACGGACCCAAATTAGGCTCTTGCTTTGGCCACTTTCAGTACCTATTTAGGTTCAGAATCTGAAGCAAAGTTATATACTGTTCATTTACCAGGAAGCACCAATATCTACTCTTGCCTGCCCTTATTACCTTCAGTGATCCATGACTCAACACTGCTTTCAGAACACCTGATTATGGACACACTGGAGTCACTCAATTTACTTTTTGGAATCCCGGTATGCCTGGAATGAAGAGATGGTTCTAGAAACTTCATTATACAACATATTTCAGAGTTTGTTACTGTATCATTCTAACTTCACAATTGCTTTTCTAAGCTGTGTAAGGGAACTAGGAATTTAAGGTGTAAAGAAGGAAGCTCACGAAACCAGATTTTCAATTAATAGTAGTTGAACAGAATAGACTATAGCAAGATATAAGATCAAGCTTAACAAAACTAAACAATAGGTTGAGGCTGATATGTTATTTAAGTAAATGTTGAGATCTATTACAATCTTTGAGAAGATAGATGAAAGAAGAAAATGATGATCTGAAGAATTTTAGTATATTGTCTGCAGTCAACACAGCAGATATAATAATATAAATAGCCAAAACTTTCTTGAACTTTAAAACACATTTCTTTGAAGATATTCTGTTATTTTAGAAATCGATTGGATTTATTCCAGTTAAGGTAAAGAACACTTCAGCTATTTTGCTTTCCTAGCATTTCTCTCCTCTTCATTCTCCCATACAGCTTAGTTTCTGAAATTTTCTCGAATAGAGGTCCCTAACTCTTAGGCTGCAGACCTATTCTGGTCTTTGGTCTGTTAGGAATCAGTCCTCACAGCAGGAAGTGAGTGCCAGACAAGCAAGTGAAGCTTCATATGTATTTGCAGCTGCTCCCCAGCACTAGCTTTGCTGCCTCAGCTCCACCTCACATCACCAGGCATTAGATTCTCACAGGAGTACTGGTTTCCAGTGCCAAAAAAGGTTGGGAACCACTGCTCTAGAAAACATACACACATTTCACATTCATAGTCTTACTCAAGTACGTATATAAATAATATTTTTATCTTCATCAGACTGATGAACCTGATTTAGTATGTTGTTTTGTTTTGTTTTGTTTTTAAATTCTGAGTAAATTTGGTACAATATGTACTAACTATAATTTTCACTAATAATGTATAACGAAGGCAGAATTTTGCCTTAACCCTCCAAGGAGTTTCATCTGGGCCTGAAAATTAATTTGAAATAAAACAGATTAACAAGAGAAAAACATACAGATTTATATGTCTACGTGACACAGGAGCCCTCATAAGGAAATGAAGACCCAAAGAAATAGCAGAACATAACTAGTTTTATACTAGTTGAACAAAAAGAGGCAATTGTGGAAAAGTAAAATATGTGAGGAAGCTAAAAGAAGATAAAATTATTTTAACAGTCTGTACAGAATTCTAACTCTCAGCTTTGACTCCCAGTTCCTTTTCTGGTAGTATGGATAATGGGGGGATCTTTCACATAGAAGTCATCTCTAATTTTCAGGAAGGTAAGGGGAGATTAAAATGCCTTCTTTGCATCTTTTTTTGTTTAAGTTTATTGGGGTAATATTGGTTAATACAATTATATAATTTTCAGGTATACATTATAATTTGACATCTATATATTCTATTATGTGTTTACCACCCAAAGTCCAGTTTCCTTCAGCTACCATATATTTGATACCCTTTACCCACTTCACCCTCCCCCTACCTCTCTATATTTGACCTCCTTTATTCCGCTGCTTCCCTCCTCCACCCCTACTACCTACCCTCTGATAACCATTAGTCCATTGTCCATGTTCATGAGTCTCTGTTTGTTCTGTTCTTTTGTTGCTTTTAGGTTTTAGTGATATCATGTGATTTTCAACTTTTTCTGTCTGGCTTATTTTGCTTAGCATGATAATCTCGAAATCCATCCATATTATTGCAAATGGCAATATTTCATCTCTTCTTATGGCTGATTAGTATTCCATTGTACATATGTAGCACAGCTTCTGTAGCCAATCATCTGTCATACGACTCAATAACAAGAAAAACAATCCAATCTAAAAATGGGCAGAGGATCTGAACAGACACTTCTCCTTAGAGGACATACAAATGACCAACAAATACATTAGCTATTAGGGAATTGCAAATCAAAACCACAATGAGATACCATGTCACACCTGTTAGAATAGCTATAATCAACAAGACAATAAATAACAAATGTTGGACAGGGTATAGAGAAAAAGGAACTCTCATACACTGCTGTTGGGACTGCAAATTGGTACAGCAACTATGGAAAACAGTATGGAGTTTCCTCAAAAAACTAAGAATTGACCTACCATATGATCCAGCAATCCCTCTACTGAGTATTTACCCCAAAGACTTGAGAACCCATATCTGAAAAGATATTTGCACACCGATGTTCATAGCAGCATTATTCACAGTGGCCAGGACATGGAAGCAACTAAAGTGTTCTACAATACATGATTGGCTTGCATCTGTTTTTTAAGTGCCTTTAGCTCTAAATAATCCTTATGTCAAAGTGGTATGTTTTGGGGTGGCGTATTCTTTGACCCTTTAATGTCATACAATATAGTAAACTTGGGTTGCATTTTCTGGTAATTGAATATAATAATCTTGGACCAACTCAATGTCTTAGTCTCCAAATTAGCTTGATAAAATAGAAGACAAATCAACACATAAGTCTGTTTATACCACTGCAATAAAATCAAATAATTATTTGATGACAGCATGTCCTCTCCCCCAGCAGATAATGTAAATTTGTAATTATTTTTCTAAACAAAGCTTTCTACACATAATTTACTTTCTCAGATGCAAAGTTGACATCACTATTAAACATCTGTACAATATGTTCTGAATTGCTTATAAAACTGTTAAAAGCTTGGCTCTTTCCCCTCATCATTTGTGGAGCTGTCTACATACTAACCAGGCAGACAGCATGATTACAGTTAATGAGTTTGATCCTTCCAGCAACTGCTTCAAACATTGTATCTCATTCTTAAGATATTCTCTATAAAATATCAAATTCTTAAAGTTTATAAACACTTTAATTTTTTTAGTAAGGATTAGAAAATTATTTTTAAAAATTTTCACATAGGCATTATTTTGAGTTCTTATAGACAGAAAATTCTCAGACTAGCTTGATGATATTTTTTAAATGATTTAAAAACACAGGACAATATATTCTTGATAAACTATGACTAGTTCAAAGGTAAAAAGCCCTTTCCTGCAAGTGATGTTTTACTTGATTTAATAATGCTGAATTATTGATACTATAACTGATACATTCAGCCAGCTTTTGTTGACATTGGAAAACAATTAGTTGCGAACACAAATGCCCAGAATGACCAAAATAGGATATTAAGAATTCTAGGTTTAATAAATACCCTACAGTGTAACACATACAAAACATTAGTAAGACTATAAAATTAGAAACTTAATTTTAAAATAAAGGATGATACTCAAGAAGTTGGAAGTGGTGTGGGAGGATTAAGTTTGTGCATCAGTGTTCTTTAAGAAGATACTCTGAATGTTTAATGAACATATATACTTAATGAGACAGTATATACTTCAATTTCTCTAAATATATTTTAAAGAATAAAATTTCTGTAAATACACTTTAATTCCTCAGAATTTAAAAAACTTTAGATTCTTATTAATGTGATTAGGAAGAGAGCTATATAGATTCTAAGACTGAATTTAATCATACCACACTTTGTCTTTTATATGAAAAACAAACAAACAAAAAAAAAAAAAAACTCAGGTGTTAGCAATCACCTAACCTGAGAAAGTCAAACCAGAGTTCCTATTTCTTTACATGATAGAATTTTTAATTTTAGTAATCTGGATGGTTTCATAAAGTTGGCACTTTGTTTTCTTAACCTACATAAAGAAGATATTTACAAATACAAACATATTTGAATACTGAAATTTACAAGAACAGTGCAATTTTAAAAGGATATTATTGACATGCATTTTGGTGTTTACATGAGTTTCGTTAATGAAGACAATAATTACTGGATGATAAACCTCATGTCCTGGTCTTCCATCATGGCCCTCATGGCATAATAGTTAGTGGCATCATAATTTCCTATAACTCTTTTTTTTAATAGTTCCAGTAAGCTACATGAATTAAAATATTTAATTCACAAATTATTTGCATACTATCAAATTGTATGATGGTTAATTTTCTGTGTCAACTTGACTGGATCACAAAGTTAACAGATTCTTATTTCTGGAAAGGTGTTTCTAAATGAGATTAGTAGAGGAGATTGCTCTCCCCAGTGTGGGTTGACATCATCCAATCTGTTGAGGGCTCACATAGAACAAAAAGACAGAAGAAGGGACAATTTACTGATTCAGCCTTATTCCTTGATCTGGAACATCAGTGTTCTCCTGCCCTCTAACTGGACCTTATACTATCACTTTTCTTGATTCTCAAGCCTTTGGACTCAGACTGGAACTACAGTTCAAGATTTGCAGTTCAGACTCTACAAGAAATCTGGCTTCCATTTGAGCAGGAAATTTTAGCTCTAAATGTTTAGAAAATAGTCAAAAATGAGGTTTTTAAAATTTTTTATGGGGGATACAGTCAAAAGAAGGATTTTCTAAATAAGCAGAAAAAAAACCAGTGAAATCAACCACAAAGAAAATAATTTCTAGATTTGTTCAAATAAAAATAAAATATTTTGTATATTAAAAACCCAATAAGATAAGGTCAATTTAGAAAACTATGTTAAATATGAGAAAAATACAGATGCTTTAACAGAAAGATGAAGAGATAATTTCACAAAGAAAAGCAAATGAATAAAATATATACAAGTTTAACCTAACCAGTAAACAAAAAGCTGAAAATTATAGTAGCAGTGAGATCTAATTTTATGCCTATCCAATTCTTAATATTCTGTATTGAAAGATGCTATTGGTAATAGTGTAAATTACAACTTATCAGAAAGGCGATTAGCTTTTATAAATCGGAAGTCTTAAAAAATTAAAAGGACTTTGACTCAATAATTTTACTTTTAGAAATATTTCAAAAGAAAATGAATAAAGATTTATGTAAATGGATAGTCATCACATCATAGTAAAAAAGCAGAACCTATATAAGTACTAAAAAAGAATGATGATAGGGTGACATTATTTAATATGTAACTGTTTTAAAATCAGTTAATCCATCAGAAATCAGTAAGTGATTGGTGATAGTCATTGGTCTGCATTACAGATGTTTTGTACATTTAAAATTTTAAAACAAATTTTTACATCTATCAATATGAGCAAATACATTTTTGTGCTATTATTATTTTGCTATGAATAAAAATATTTTTGTTATTTTCTTTCATGATTTTTAAAATATTTATTCTACAAAGATTTATCTGATGTAAAGGCATTAAAGAAAGTTAAAATAAAACTATTTTAAAAATAATGAAAATAACACAAAATTATCATGTTCTGATAAATATGGTCTACTATTGAGGTTTTTACTAAGCATCACATAGTTTACCAACTCAAGATAGAGGACATTCACCCCCAATTGTGATCATCTGTTTTGCAGATCAAATTGTATTTGGACAAATAATTAGATCTTGGCCTATACACTTATAAATGCATGCGCCTCTTTTTTTTTTTTTTTCTGAAAATGCACAAGATAAAAATACTAAGGAAATGATAATATATCTGTCATAGACAGGCCAAATTGACCCTAACACTCACATTTTAAGTGATAACTCTGCTTATTGTACTTTTATGAAGGTTACTCTTTTGTTTTCAAAGTGAAATGTTATTGGAAATGGATTACACTTTTGAATATGAAATTCTAACATAAATTAGCAAATCAAAAAATTGTTACTCACTGATAAACTCTAAAGAGAGATATTTTAGTTCAAACTATATATATATATATACACATATACATATATGTGTATATATATATGTGTGTGTGTGTGTGTGTGTGTGTGTGTGTGTGTGTGTGTGTGTATATATATATATATATATATATATGCAGATAGAAGCATAATTCTATTTAGTCATCAAATAAAACCTTGAGTGACTTTGCTCTACTAAGTATCCTATTTGGACACTTTCCCAAGTAACATTCGGACACATTCCCAAATAACGTAAATACAAACACCTATTGTATATTAGAGAGAGCTTTTGAGCTTCTGAATGTTCTATTCTTTATAAAACTTAAAAATCTCTCAAATTGGTTTGAGAAGTCTAAATTTATTTGGTTACAAATAAGAAATGGCATCAATAACAGGTCAAACTCCATCTATTTCCCTAGATGTGCTTCTATGGGAAATGGGAAATACACTTATCCTGAGCACATTAGATAGTAAGAAGATGGAGGAAATGATGAAAGCTGTTAACTGGACAGACATTTCAACTCTCTGTGATAACCAGTCTCTAACTTAATGGAGGGTGAGGATACAATTCAGGCATTGCCAGACTTTTAAGAAATTATTCTTTCGTTGTCTTCCACTTTTTACTTTGAGAAGGGAAACTGCTTCATTGTTATTTTCTCAAATGGGAGACAGAAAAAAATAAAAGCAATCTTTGCATGAATACTGCATTGCATTCTTTCAAAGGTAATCTCCTTTCACTTACCTCTTTATCTTAGGTGATAAGAAGGATAACAATTCACTCATTTTCATAATACTGTACTCATCCTCATCTGTCCAGTTCTGTATTTAAGGATGAATAGATAGTTTAGACATTGCCTGCTTTGAGTTAAGAGGATATTCATATCAGGGATATCTGGGTGGACATGAACATAGATACTGAATTTGCCTCAGGGTGTCCTCCAGCCACTGCCCTCTCCCCACTGACTCAAGGTCGCGTATGATGACAACATGGCAACTTCTGGGTCTCTGTGAAACTTACCATTTTGGAAAATGGCAAAACAGTCTTTCTTCAAGAGGGTATAACAAACTTCACTTGGTTGGGTGTGGACATGCCCAACACTAATAGATGGATGAGGAATTGAAGCGAAACATTCTCTTTTTCTATTAAGAATTTGGCTATTTGCCCCACATTTCCTTCCACAACTTTGGTATTTTCAGACACTGCTGTGGAATCCACCCTGATCTGTCTCAAATTGATGGAGATGCTTAGATTTAATGAGCCCTTAAGAGCCAAAGGACGGGACCAATAGACAAATTTGAATGGCCCTAGAGGATGTGTGGTATGTAGGTTGGCTTTCTTCTACCCCAGGATGCTTTGGGTATTATGTCCAACCTGTTGGCTCTGGTAGTGCCCTCCTTGCTGGAACTTTGGCCATGGTGCACATAAATTATCTATACGTATCCTGTGTTATGGAATAACAAAAGTTTGGGGGATAGCAAGTGCTTTCCTCCATGTCTGCTTGTCAACATCATCCCTTACCCCCCCACACACATAAACTCTATATGAACTATGTACCCTGTGATGCATGCATCTGAAATTTGCTAAATCATTAGATAGACAGAGTATCTAGAGTATCTCATGTACCACATGTGGGCACTAGTGGTGTGTATGAGTGCCCCCTTGAACAACTAGTTGTGGAATTGGAGGATTGGTAGCATTTTCTAAGGTCTATTTCGAAGTGGCCGACATTAGCAGTTACCTAAATAGCAGTTATTTAAGACAGTGGTCCTATGAGAATCTAAAGCCTGATAACCTGAGGTGGAGCTGAGGTGGTGATGCTAGCACTGGAGAGCAGCTGCAAATACAGATGAAGCTTCACTCGCTTGTCTATCACTCACCTCCTGATGTGCGGCCTGGTTCCTGACAGGCCACAGATCTGTACAGGTCTGCAGCCCAGGGATTGGGGACCCCTGATTTAAGAGCCTTCTGTTCATAGCTGTGACTTTCTTTGCCAGTTCCTACATTCTGTGATTCACATGAACTGTCTACAAGTTCACTTCGCCAGGAGACATTTACTAGCCATCCTCTTCCCTGCAACAGGGTAAACTTCCTAAAATGTAGATCTCAGATATTTTCATGGAGCTGCAAGGGGAAGAGAATTAGTACCCCCACATTAGGTTTCTTTATCTTCCTTCATTCCCAACATATGTCTTAAAGGCTTTATGTGACTTATGCATTTATCCATTCAGATATATTTATTGAGCACTTGCTTTGTGATACACACAGTTCCATGTTCAGGAGATAGAACAGTGACAAATTGGACAAATTCCCTGAGTCCTTAAAGCTTACACAGTAGAGGAGAAGGTAATCAACAAGATAAATTAAGTATATGTTAAACAGAGTCAAGTTTTACAATGAAGAAAAAATGCAGCAGGGAAGTAAGAAACAGAAGCTAGAGAGGTTTAAATTAGATATGTGGTCTGAAGTAAGTGAGGGATATCTGAGGAAAGAGTATTCAAAAAAGAGAGGGGTGGGGGGGTGGAGAAAGCGAAGAAAAAAGAAAAGAAATAGCAAGTGGAAAATAGTATGCTTAACATGATCAACAAATAAGAGCTAATGGGGATGCAGTGAGAGAATGAAGAGGCTAGAGTAAGAATGCAGAAAGGCAATTAGACATTGGCTTGCCTTTTCTAAGATAAGTAGGACATTTGGCTTTTACTTTGAATGAGATGGAAAGCCATTATAAAGTTTTAGAAGAGAAGTCACCTGGGTGTTATGTCAGAATCACTATGGCTTCTGTTTTGATAATAATTATGACTGTTTTGGGGAGGGAGAACAAAGGATGGAGTCCATAATCATGAAACACCAGTAATGAGGCTATTATTATAACTCAGGTTTGAAAAGATGAAAAAAGATGTTGGAAGTGGAGTGGAGAAAAATAGTCAAATTCCAGGTATATTTCGAGGGTAGAGCTAATATAATTTTCTGATGTATTTGTGGCTAGGATCACCTCAAGGTTTTCATCCAGGCAACTGACAGAATGGTGTTACTGTTAGAGGAATTGCAAAAGGAGCTCATGGAGAGTGTGCCGATCAAGACATCATATTTGACGTGTTTGCATGTCATATGTACTTTATGGGAGATATGTCAAGGAGATCAGAACTAGAGTAGAGAAGTTACCAGTCCACTGAGTACATGGCTAGAACCTGAACTTTCTCAGATAAAGGGATAAAGTTAACATCAATAAAGGTTATCTCAAAGATGACCTATATTGGTGCTAGCTTAATTTTTCTGAAACTCTCAGGAAGCAAGAATGATGCTCAATTCAAATTTTAATTGGGTTAATATTGCACTGAATAATGCGAAAAAGAACATTACATTTTCTAATGAAGACACATCATTTGTGAAATATTATACAGCAGAAGTAACTTCTGTATTAATCACCATGCAATGTGAACATTATACAAAATTATCAAAAACATTTTGACATGCAGACTTATAACAATGAAATATATCACTATGTAGAAATTAAACTAGTAATATCTCAATATGGATGGAATAAAATGTTTTAAAAAGATGCCTATTACTTTTAAATTGATATTTTCAAGCAAACTACCTTAGAGTGATAAATTCTAAAGAGATAGAGTATTAAAATGCTGCTGTATTAAATGAAATTTATTTATAGGAATACATGCTTATCTTATAGCTTCAGTTATTATGATGAGTATAATATTTCAAGCAAAAAATATGAAATTTCTAGATGACTGCTATTTCAAGTACTTAAAGAAGTGATACCCAGTTGCTGTTTAGATTTACATATGGCTTAGGAGATAGCGTATTCTTAAAGCAGAATAAACAGTTAAATCTTAACTGTAATGATGGAAGACCTTACCATGAAAATGAAGGAAAAAATAATAATAATTAAAAAGAAAAAAAAAGCAGCTACCTACCTTTTAGAAGAGACTACATGTCTCTTGGAGTAAATTCTTTCATGCTTTGATTATACAATAATGCCAAGAATATATACTCATTAAAATTAACAACTTAATGACCACCCAAAATAACAATAAAGTTTGGATCACTTTATGATTTTTTTTTATTTCAAAAGTCAACTAAATTTATGAAATCTATTTATAAAGCTACATATTTAATAAATAATGCCTTCTGAGAATGTTTGCATTTGGTTTCATTCTCCTTTAAATTAATCGAATAAACTCTACCAATAACAGTTTTATCACAGCTCATTAAAATTTACTGCAGTTTTTGATAGGCCAGTCTGTATCCAAGCTTTTAATTAATTTTGATGTCATTTGATTTAGAAAGATTTAGTCCATGTAATCTCATCTAATCTTCTAATTTATGGCAAGACCACCCACATAGGCCTCTGCTTAACAGGATTATAAAAAATATTTTAAAAAATAGGAACAAGGAAAGCTCATTTGCCTTATTAGTTCTCATCTTTGATAGCCTTTTCCAAGCAGAGTTTAAATAACACCATTGAAATCACCTAACACCTTTGCCATTTGGGAATTTTTTAATATCACTGCCAAGTTTCACTTGAAATGCATTTAGCTTTTCTAGCATGAAATTGGAAGGGATTTGCTTTTCATGACTCTTCTACAATTTTACAATGTGACTTTTGCCCCTTTTTTGATTTATCAGTGGAATTCCTGACCTAATGAAATTTACTTTCTTTTTTTGTATACCCTCTTCCCTGTGGCATCCATACTTCAAAACGACAAGCACGGTTTTGAAACATGGCTTTACCTTTGGGCCATAATAATATAAAACAGCTAAAACTTATTTTTCAAGCTACCTCACACTTAAATCTAACAGCCTTTATAATAGTCAGTTACCCTCATGGGTGAGCAAAGCTAATGGGCATGGAGGTCAACATTGTTTCTGTGATAGATTTCATTTTATTACAGTTTCTTTGGCCTCAGACATGCTTGTTCTTTATAAGATTTCTTGAATGGGTTTGTAAATTAATTTCTAGCCATGGGGAACCTCCCTGTCTTTATGTTAAATCTCATTGTCTTCCTAAAAAGTAAATACCTAGAGAATGTTTTATACATTTTATTATTTTATTAAAGTCCATTATTATTTCCATCAAGAAAACACGTTTTTTTTATACCAACTTATACCTGTGTCAAATTGTTCCTTAAAGTCATTTGACAGGTCCTATAAATGGGCAGAACATAACAAGTTGTTGGAAACTTAAAGAGTATTGGAATGGCTCCCTGGATATGTAACTAATTGGGAAACAAAAATCCTAAAACAATCACAAATTGGTTAATAAATGCAAATGAGAATGTCTTGATGAAGCTTTTTTTTTTTTAACTCTTAAGAAGAATACAGCAGTAGTTAATTGGCAACATTTTCATGCTCATAACTCAAAAATACATATTTTTAGCTCTCTAGCTTCAGACACATGCTTCTGTAGGAGGAGCCCAGTAAATATATGCTTACAAATTCAAATTTATATCATAAGGTGGGTTTTTTTTAGGTCTACTGCTTAATTTCATCTCAGTTTAGAATTTCTGCTTTCTTAAATGATTTTTGAAAATATTCACTGTTTTAAAACACATTTTGAGATAGATAGAAAAAATATATTTTGGAATTCTCAAATATTTTTTCTTGGAGGCTTACAATATTCCTAGAGAGAGTCACAGTCACCTATCATTATTAAAATTAATCCTTAGTGGTGGTGGGTGATATTTCACCTTACTTGAAGTCATATATGCTTGAAAAATATTTTAAATTCTCTACAGAGAAACACTTAAAACTATTGAGCAAAGGAGAAAAAAAATTCTCTTAACAGCAAAGCTAATTTTGTCACAAAATAATTTTTATGCTTATAAAAAGCAGAGATGTATTGAACAATTAAAATAAGATTGTGGCATATCATCTTTTATATGCAACCTAGAGTTTTATTGCTGACCTTTACATGACATGTAAATATAGTATAAAATACGTAATAAAACTAGAATTTGTTTGGCATGAGAAAGTCTTAAACACAAAGCAGACTTTTTCAAAAACTAGATGCTTTCTTTACGTTTGCATATTCCAAATTTCATGCAATGTTAGGCATACATCTAAATATGTTTTATATTGCAAAAAAAAAAAAAAAAACACATGGAACATTACATCGTTTTACAAAAGTCAATCAAATGATGACCCCGTTTCAAAGGACCAGTCACTTCAAAGCTATACTATTATATAAAGCTATAAAGGATACTATTGATTATTGATGATTTCATTTCTCTTTGGAAATAGACTCAAGTTTATTACCCTATGTTAATATGTCAGGGTAAAGCAGGCTTAGGTAATTACACTGTGAGTATTATATCCCTGACTTGTTAAACTTGTCTCTGCCTCCCTATAGGCTAATGTTAGAGGTTAATAACAATTTTCTGTTTTATCCAGTACTTTACTTCACTTAATACAATGATGCATAGCTTGCATTAAAGTATGAAGCAAAAGGAATTGCAGAAAATTAACATATAGATTTAGGGGAAAATAATCTTACAAAAATAAATAAATAATGTTAACAATCTATGTCAAGTTTAGCTAAGTGTGCAATGTAGTTGTAAAATAAACTATATTTTGAATATTATCACATAAAAGAGAACATTAAATCAGACTACAATATTTCCAAAATGTTCTTTCTAATATCACTTTTGATATATGAGTATCTATTAAAAATATCAAGTACATAAAATCAATTCTACTGCCATCCAACGTACTCTGGAGTTGTGCTTTTACCATTCTAATCAAGTGTGTTGTTCAGTAAAATGGTTACTGGAATGCTGAAATAAAAGAAGGTATAATTGACTATATGTATTTTTTAAATTCTGTTTTATATTATGAGCCCTTATATAGTATTAACTCTATTCTTATATATGCCAAATGAATAAAATCAATTATCTTTTGCTTCTCTTTTCTTTGCGGGGGGGGGGGGGTTACATTTTATTTTTAATGTACAATAGCTCAATTATTCAGCATGTTTGGGAAATGCAATTCTTTGTAGATTGAGAGATACAATGTAATTTACATCTCTAATGACAGAATCTTTACTATTCTAATCTTGACTCTGAGCTCTATTCACATCTCTGTTCACATTTTGATTGCATGTTATTATCATGGTTTTTAAAATTACACGAGTTGTGAAAGCTGCTTTTAAGTGAAATCTCATGTAAATATTCACAAATAAAATATATAATATTAGGACACTTTAATTGATTGTAGTTGTCCTCTCACTTACAGACATCCACTACTCTGTTTCTATCACTGTAGATTAGTGTTCTCTATTTTTGAAATAGTCATACTTTATATACTCACCATAATACTTTTGAAATTCATCTATTTTGTTAAGTCTATCAATAGTGGATTTTATTTTCTTGCCAAGTCATGTTAATGAGTACATGAATATATCAAAGTATAATTTTAATGATGGACAAGTTTTTCAAGTTTTTAACTATCATGAGGAAAGCTGGTATAAACATTCTTGAATAAGTCTTTCTATGAAAGCTTGTTTTCAATCCTTGGGTAAAAACCTAGAAATGGAATTGCGAGGTCCTTTATATAACACCTGTATGAGAAACTGCCAAACTGTTCTCCAAGTGGTTGTACTATTTTATATTTTATCAGAAAAGTATAAGTATTTCAGTTTCTCTATCCTTGTTAATAGTTGGTGGTGTCTTTTTAAATCAAAGCTATAGTAATGGCTTTATTTTGTAGTGTTTGCCAGTTTCTATAATATAAATTCTCCTATCACATGTTATTTAGAGTGACTCCATGTTTGTAAACATAAAATAAGCAAGATATGCATATGGTCTACTCTTGTAACCTAGTGTATGTAGGCTTTAGCACACAGCAGTGACTAACACAAATAAGTGCATACTTAAGTACTGAAGTACTTTGTATGGCTTTATGTGTACTTATTATTTTGACACAAAAAGAAAAAAAATTAAAGATCAGGATGTAATAAAACTATTTTTATTGATTTCTCAATGTCATTCTTAAATAAAACTGGCACGTTTTTAGGTTTTGGTGTGTGAAAGTGAATAACACAAAGACTACCAATACAGTTCACTGCCACTGCAGCGATCCATGCTAAAAGGACAGCAGTTTTACCTGCCATTGTTTTTTCAGTATCAGTGGAAATGCCAACAAAAGAAAAAAGGAAAACACCTTAGTATTACTAGGAAAATAATTTCGACTCACAGATCTCTTGAAGTGGACTTGTGGACTTCTGCATGTCCATGGGACCATACTTTGCCAATGATATATCTGGTTTTATTGGAAATGTAGGAAAATTTGTATTATCCTGAGTATAACTTACACTGAGTTATTGCAACTTCTTTTAGTTTCTCTCTTTAGAAATGATTGAAACATTCAGGAAATCAAAGACAGAAAGAGATAATTGATATAAAAATGAAACCAATATAATTATGGTTTATATTTCACTTTTCTCTTAACTTCCATAAAATTAATAGAATAGTTTGTTTATATAAGTATTATTAATAAAATAAATGTTAAAAAAATCAAAACTAATCAACTCTTAGTACCTACTATATACCTCTTAACTTTTAGTATAATTTCCTTTGAGGTATATAGCATGCTTCGAATCATTAAACACACCATTGTAAATGTTAAATCCACAATATAAATGCAAAATGAAATTAATGGCAAAATATACTTTCACTGACTATGGAAAAGCAAAAATTCTACATAAGGAAAATTGCAGACTGAAAATTATGACTAAGTTTAAAATGTTTTTAGAGAGACATTAATTTCTATGCAAAATACAACCACCACATATAATGAACAACAAATAGAAGATATAAGCACAGCAATACAAAATACCTAATGAAACTTTTTCAGCTATATTTTTTATATTATAATTTTATATTTTATATATAAAAATTTATCACATTAAAAATAAAGTAACTAACAAAAATATGACTAGATAACCTCTTCTACAATGCTAACATATATCAATGGAAGTGTAACAAATACTTGGGGGAAAAAAGCAGACTAAAGATACAGAAATCATTAGCTGGGAAATATCATTGCATACTGGGAAGAATGTTATGGAACTATTTAAAGTTTTCTACTTCAGTAGTCTATACACTAACTATTTTGGGTTATGAAACAGGGCAGATAATTATCAGCATATGAAACTCTGGTTCAGGAAGGGAAACATTAAAGCTCAGCAAGGTAAAACCAGACAGTCTGGTTTTACCATAATAATTAAATTATTCAATTAGACTTAAAATAGACTTTGACATTTAAAAGTAAGAAAACTTTATGAGGTAAATTATCATTAAAATATATCCAAACTAATACAACAAGGTAGTATCAAAAAATCTTTAGTAGAATGTAAATTAAAACAATAGAACTAGGAGTATGGCGATGAGATCATCTCTGTATGTATAGAGGTCTTCTCAAGAACCAAATCATTAGGATTATAGGCCACCTATGTTATATTTTACATATATATTAACATTAGTTCTTCTATTTCTTTTAACATCATATATCAATGAAAAGAACAGGGGTCAGCCAACTAAGGCCTATATGTCAAGTGTAGCTTGCCATTTTTTGTGTGTGTGTCCTGCAGGCTAAAAATGTTTGTTATAACTACAAATAGTTGAAGGAACTGAAGAAGAAAAAGTATTTTATGATGAGTAAAACTTACATGAAATTCAAAATTCAGGGTCAATGATTAGTTTTATTGGTGCATAGCCATGCCTATTCATTTAAATTTGTTTATGGCTGCTTTGCATTACAAGGACAGAATTGAGTTGTTGGGACAGAGTGGTCCAATTGCCTACAAGCTTGAAAATATTTACTATATGGCCCTTTAAAGAAAAAGTTTACTAATTTCTATAAAACAATCATAGATTATAATAAAAAGATGTTTTTTAAAGTAATGAGTCAGACTTTCATTATAAAGCTGAAATAATATTCATAAATCCTCTTCATATTTGCTTGACCTAATATTAAGAGTGAATTAGCTAAGCTGCTTGTGTCCCTCAAAGTAAAACTTACATATTAGAACATAATATTTGAGAGGTAGAAGTGAAAAATAATATGTCTTTAGTACTCAAAATTATTATATACTCAGAAAGAAAAAAAAAACCTATCCTAAAATTAAGTAGACTCTCAAGGGATGCCAAGTAGCCAAAACTATCTTGAAAAAGAATCTTGAAAAAGAAGAATAAAATTGGAGGTCTGAAACTAGTAGAACTAAATACATAAGGTATAAATGAATGCTAAATAAATAAAGTTATTGTACACTCAGGCATCAAAGAGGAATTATTCCCCTTTAGTATTTACCAGAACTCTAAGGCAAATTTCTATCCTTGACCAATAGATGAGGAAACTAAGGCTCAAAGGAATCAAGCAGAAAAATGGTGGCACCTGTGTGTGAATTCAGTTTTGTTTAATTCTGGAACCAGTGCTCAGTTTATTACATAGACTGCCTCAAGCGTATTAGAGGGTAGATACCAAATGTTCCATTATCTATTGTCTGTTTCTAAAATTTCAGTGATAGATGTAGTACTTTCTATTAAAAATACATATATTGTAAATATTTTAAGAATGCAAGATAAGAACAGAGAATAATATTTCATCAAGTCTTTATTAAAGTTAAATTATTTATTTTAATAAAACGCTAAAGTTATAACAGACATTATGACTTATTGGGTGTCTCTCCCCATCTGAAACAATGTTTCTATTCCCATACATTCATCATTTTCATTTTTTAATTACATATTTATATATCTAAAATATAATATTTTCCAAATATTTTAAATTATATAAATTGAGTTTATTTTGCTGTACAAGGTTGCATTAACAAAGAAGAATGAGGAAGAAGAGAATATAGAGGGGAAGGAGGTGGAGGGGAAGGGAGATGAATGGAAGGAAGATGAGAAAGAATGAGAAGAGGAGAAGGAAGGAAAGGACAAGGTGAAAAAAAGAAGAAAAAAAAAACATGTCTCAGTGACTTAAAAAACAACAGGTTTATTTCTCTCTCTTATTTGATATAGACAACAGCAGGATAGCTGCAGTTCTGCTCCACAGGAATATTCAGTCCACAACCCAAGCTGAACTAATAGTACCAATCAGGGATATGCCATTCTGGAAGGAGAGAGAAAGAGAAGAGCAGGGACGTTGGTGGAAACTTAAAAGACTGATTAGAGCATCTGCGTGTGGCATAAACCACATGTACTCACATTTTATTGGCTAAAGCACATCATGTGGCAAACTCAAAGTCAGTGTGTGGGGCTGTATAAGTTCTCTTTCAGGGAAGGGAATGATTGCAAACGATAATGTGCCACGTATTGGACTGCCATACCATATATAGTTTTCTACATTTTTTAATAGACTATTACATTTTTTAAATTATATCCATGTTGATATTTCATTCATTTTACCTGCTGTATAGAAGTCCATTACATGAAGAGCAATTTATTGTTCCAGTTTATTGCCATTAAAAAATACCCCCATGGCTATGTGTATTTTTGTACATATCTGCCTTTGTTCACCTGCAAGGGCATCTTCTAAATACATATCTAGAAGTGGAATTTCTGATCCTTGGGTTGTGATCACTATAAATATCAGCAAACTAATTTCCTGATTTGTTTAAATGGTATATCCTATTTTCCATATTTTTAAACCATTTATTTAAAGGTTTTAATTTTTATCCATATTATGAATTATGATATGATGTCTGTCTAATGAAATTGTCTCCTCTTATGTGAATTGTTTGTTTCTACCCTTTCCTCAATATTCTCTTGTGTTGTCTTTTCTTTTTAATTATAGGATTTTTCAATATATTCTAGACCCTACTGCTTTATTAGTTTTGAATGTTGCAAATACTTTCTCATATTTTTTTTATCATTTTGCCTTGTATGGTGTCATTTGTTATGCAGAAAGTTTAAATATAAATTTAGTGAAATTTAACCATCTTTTACTTTTGATGTGAGTGTATGAGAGTTTCTGTTTGAAGAAGTAATTGCTATTCTCTTTTCAAAATATATTTTTTCCTGAAAGTTCTAAATTTATATATTTCTTATTTAGTTTCCAATTATTAATCCATTTGGAATTAATCGTTATATATATATTCTGAGGTAGGCCTCTAATTTTCTTTTGTTCCAAATGGAGAAATAATTATCCAATACCACTTAAGTAATAGTTTGTCCTATTTAGGTATTGAGATTATATAAGCTGTATAAAATAATTTATATAGATTCTTACTTTTGTCTGGTTTTTGAAGAAGTCTCTGTATTTGTAATAGGAATTATAATTATAGGGATTATCTGTTCCTTGAAAATTTGATAAATGTCTACAAAATGCATCACTTTACTCTGTCTAAAGAATTGTGAGTTCCAGTTTAAGGTAATTAATAAATTGTAATTTAATGATGTTTTCTATTCTTGAGTCAAGTTTGGCAATTTATATCATTCTAGAAGAAAAACGCTATCCTATATTTTCAAGTTTAGTAGCTTAGTGTTGGTCATGGGTTTTTAAACATTCTCTTTTTCCTTTAGTTATAGCTCATGTTCCTTTTGTTCTTAATATTGAAATAATGCCTCATTACTTTTATTTGTTATGAATATTTTAAAAGTTTGTCTATTTTATGAAATTTTAAAAAATCAACTTCTCATTTTTTTGCTCTTTACTGTGTTTTCTTTTCTTAGAATATGCTTTATTTTGTTCTTTTTTCTGATTTCTTGAGTTGAAGACTTAACATAATCTCTCATTAGATTTCCATGCCTGTTTCAATAATTTAAGAGTATATCTTTAAATTTCTAAACATGTTTGTATTTTTTTTTTTACTTTCTTATTATAGTTAAGTTCGAATTTAATTGAGCTATGGTGAGAAACATTGGTGTATGTGATTCAACTATTTGAAATGTATTTTTACTCTTTATAGACAACACAACTTTCACAATGTTTCCAGTAATACTCAAAATAATGTATATTTCTTTTTCTTACACATGCACACACAAAAGTTGGTTACTTTTTGTTGAAATTTTTACATACTTAATCATTTTTTTCTTTTTTAATGTCAGTTTTTTAATATTTCATTTATTTTATTAAAATGTATCATTTCATTTTATCTTAATCATTTTGTCTTAAATTCTGGCTTATCTAATAGTGATATTGCTACAGTCCCCTTGGTTACTCTTTGGTACAAATTCTTGAGTTCATAGCTCAGTCATTTATCAGGTGGGTGACAGGGCAAATTATTTAAATACTCTATACCTCAGTTTCCTCATCTGAATTATAAGAATAAAAGCGAAGCTATGTCTTACGGTTCACGAGAGCAGCCTCGTGCAGACTAATAGACACTAATATTTGTAGGATATACGTATTTCATTCATTTCATTGTTAATATTTCATCATGGTTTTCTTTGAGTTATATTTGTTTAAAGGAGCCTGTGGCTGGGATTTTTTAAAGTGTTATATTACAATCTTTTCAATAATTGGTCAATTTAATCTGTGCCTGTTTAACTTTAAATCCTATAATTATGTAAAATACCCACATAGAAATGGCATTATCAGCCTGGAGTATCTTAATATTAATGACTGGAATAACTCAAAAAATAAAATGGGAAAAATTTGAGACAATCATGCCCAATTGATTCTTTATAGGTAAAGAAGAAGTAAAGAGGATTAATGAGTACAGAGAAAGAGAATGTGTATTTATAACACCTGAACTATGTTCACAGTAAAAGAATCATAAGATGTGAGAAAGAAACATTCCACATGTTATAGATACTGATTTTCTTTATTTCTATTATTTGACTTTAAATTTTATGTTTATCATAGTATTGTTACTTAGTGTTGCCCTTATCTTCTGCCTTGTGTTATATTAAACTTTATATTATTCTCTATTACTTTCTCTGCTTGTTTGACGCTTTACATAATAGTTCAACTATCCACTATTAAGTTGGCCATAATACTATTTTTAAATATTAAATTTAATATTAGCTATTAGTTTGTATCAAAATATTGTTACACAAAGTTATAATTTTTCTATATTCCTACCTATAAGAGCTGTAGTATATTTTAAGTTTTCTGACAACTGCCATTTTGTCATTTAAAGCTTTTTTGTTTAACCATTTTCCTAAAATGCATAAGCAAACACATCAATACCTTTTTCTGTCAGATGATTATCAATTTATTTTACCAAATTTTGTGCCTGATGTTTGTTTTGTACCATTTTATTGCTTTTAATATTATTGTTGTTTAAGTGTACATTATAATAGTTTTGTTGTTGTGTTGATTTGTTGTGGGTGCATGTGTGGTAAGTTCATTGTCATTTGCATGTGTTAAAATATTTGTATTTCTCTCCCTCCTCTGAATGAAAAGTTGTCTAGTACAGAAATCTGTATTGACAGTTACTTTCAATTGATGTTGATGACAAGAATGTCACTATTCTAACTGCAGTTACTTTTTTTTCTCTCTGAAAGCAGTTTAGACTGTTTATTTTGCATGATATTCATCAGTTTCATACCAATGTTTCTGTTTAAAATATATCCTGAACAAAATTCCAAGTACACTTTCATTCTAAAGACACTTAACATTCTTTAATTATGGAATATTCTTTTCAGTTATCTCCTGAAATATCGTATTTCTCTCATCCACTTTCTCATCTTATTCTGATGATGCTGTTAGATGCATGGTGGAACTTCTTAATCTTCCCTCCATGTCTCTTAATCTTCTCTTAATTTTAAAATATAATTTATTATTTTGTCTCTCAACAGGGAATTCTAAATGAATTTCTCAATTTTAGTTGCAATTTACTAAATTCTTCTGTGAGTCCAGGGAAAAGTTACTTTGTTCATTTTATTGTCTTAGAAACGTTTAATTCTTTCTTCTCTTAAAATCAGTGATCACTTATTTTAATTTAATATTTGTCTGTTAGATTTTAAAATGTCCTGTTTATTTTGTGTTAAAAGTTATGTCTCATTTATCATTTGAGTATCTTTGTCAGATAATTCAATAAAATTACTGTCATCTGGGATGAACTTATGTTTTGATAATTGATTGTGGTTGTTATGTTTCTTAGGATTAGATTTATTGATGTAATTTGGAATGTAGGTGTTCAGGCTCATTTTATTGGGGAGGATAGTTTTACTGTTGTTTTTTCTTCCTCTCCCCCTCCCATCCCTTCTCCTTATCGAGTTTTTTTTTTTTTTTTTTTTTTTTTTGCATACATGTACTCGAATCTTTTAGCACCTATACAAACTAGTTTGTATGATATGATTGCAGCAACTTTGAGCATATGAATGAACCAGTTGCAGAGTTTACTGGCAGTTTAACTCTGTTTCTGTATAGAAAGATGTGTCTGTACCTTATAATTTTCCTAGGTCTGTAGTTTTTTAGAAGAAATTATAATCTCAACAAAGACTGGCAGAAGTGGGTTTTGGTCAATGGCCTCTCTCTCTCTCTCTCTCTCTCTCTCTCTCTCTCTCTCTCTCTCTCTCTCTCTCTCTCTCTCTCATCCTCTCTTCCTTCCTCCCTCTCTCTTTCTGTCATTTTCTCCATCTCTCTTTCTCTCAGTAGGAGGGGGCACCGAGCCCTTTGACTTGAGTAGTCTGACTCAACCACTGTTTTTATGCCAAACACATCCTGCCATTTACCTTGGAAGAGATGAATGCACAGTCACCGCTGTCTACTCCCAGACAAAGAATTTAGCTGCAGTTTCAACTTCAGCTACATCTGCAGGTGCTGCTTTTGATTTTTATGTAATCCATGGTCTATAAGGATTTTTTTTTCCTGTTACTTGAGCCTGGCTAGGGTTTTAAAAGTTTATCGTTTTACATTTTATTTACTATTGGTTTGTGTTTTGAAGCAAAGGAATTATTGGAACATGAGCTCACTATACCATTTTGACTTGAAATCAACATGAAAACAACTGTTAATTCATAAATTTTTGAGGATAAATAACTTCTGAGAGAAAATCCTGAGTGACTTCATTAATACTTGTTGGGAGCCGTTTTCAGGCTTGAGAGCCAAGCAGGATATTCGCACAGTAAAGCTAAGAAGTCTGCTTACACAAAAAGAACACCTGGAGACGAGAACAGAGAAGTTGATTGTTCCTTGGCCTTAAAGAAAGGGATGCGGAATGCCGAGATAGCGTTAGGCTCCTTGTGTAACGTTGACAAGGTTATTGTGCATAACTAACATTTTTTGAGCTGTTTCTCATGCTTGCTAGGGTATATCAGGACAGTGCTAAATAAACTAGGGGCTGCAGCTTTGACTGTATGCCCTCCCAAGATCTTTTTCTCTTCTCTGTCTTTTTTCCTAACCCTCGCTCCCCCACTCAGGACTGTTCGACTCTGTCCGGCTGGCTCCAGCAAATACTCGACAAAAAGTCAATTTGTTAACGAAGTCAGCAGCAAAGATTTGTGGCCATTTCTTCAGTACGTGCTACAGGCCCCTGTTTTTGATAAAGTTAAGACAATGGAAGGAAATAGACTCTTTTGGGTCCCACTAATCCCTACTCTTAATAATATTTTATATTACCTTGTCCATAATCTGATATTACAAAAATGAATAAATATTCTCTGAAATAAAATGTTTGAAAGAAATACATCTTTTAGAGTAGAATTTGAACTTGGAGAAGAGCTAATTTACCAGATGGCACAAGGATAATTTATTTATTTGCTTCTGATGAATAATTTCTTTAACACTAGTTACTTCCATTTATTTTGTTGAGACCTCTCTGTTTGACCCATGTAAAAAAGAGCCTTTGCTGAATTTCACAATGATTATTATCATGAAGACCAGAGAAAGTGACTAACGGTATAGAACTATTGCTAAAATGATTTGCACATTAGATTTCCCTCTTTCTTTCTCTAGAGACATTATAATCCCCTAAGAATCTTCTCCTTTTGGGCCCTGAAGTTATAATATATAGTCATAAATTTGCTGTAGAGCAATTTTTGTTAAAGACTGAGAAAATGAGTGAGATATACCTTAAAAATCAGGCTTCTGGTAAAGCCTCAATCAGTCCAGCGTGCAGCTCTGAAAGTGAAATTGCTTTAAAAATGTGAATCTTAACATAAATGACAAAATATCTTGGCATCAAAGCCAAATACTTCATGTTTTTATTCAGGACTTTATTAAATCTTATATAAAGTATAATTATTAATATTTTTGATTGGATTACTCATCTATAGCAAATAAGATACAATAAGTAATAAAACAGAGAAAATAAGAAAGGTGCTAAAGAGGACAACAGAAAAAGAAAAAAAAACAGGCTGCCAAAAAAGAGCCACAATGAAAGGATATAATAAAAAAATATTATTCACTAAGAAAATATTTAGATGTTTGGAGAACTATAAAATAACTAGAAAAATAGATAATGAAATTGGAAATTTTCTACAAATATGGAAAATACTATCAAAAAATGTTCAGCATATAACAAGATAAATTTTTCATTAGCATTTCCCATCAGGTGAGCCATGGCATACTAATGTGGTATAAATATTTTATAAGAATGTTGATATTATTCATTGCTTGAGGTCTTGGGGTGTATGAACCAAGTTGTAGAAGAACCTCAGAGCCCATTTTCTAATGCCAAAGCATCCATGTCCAGTTAATCCCTTGTACTTCGAAATGAAAATGTTGTGAAGTACTGTTCTGGACAATTTACAACAGATAAGGACAAAAATGCTCAGGGAGAAAAAACCATTGGTTTATGTAAACTGTAAACTCCTTGTTGGCAGAAATTATAGAGTCTTACTTGCCTTTGTCCCACACTTAGAAGATGCCTAATACATATGAAGTATGCAATAAATATTGTCAATGGATGTCGATGAGGGATAGATACAACCAATGCAAGACATACTGAAGCTTGAAGAATGGAAAGAGTTAACCAGAAGAGAAAGAGAGAGAGGGAGATTAAAATAATGGGCAGTGATACAAGCAAATTCATAGGAGAGGCAAAGAATAAGGGATGAATACACACACACACACACACACACACACACACACACACACACACACACACACACAGAAGAGAGTGGCAAGTAAGACTATGGGGAAATTTCTAAATTAAATTTTATCAATATATGTTTTGGTTAAAATGATACTTAAGTATAATAGCTTCCAGATTAATGGGAAAAAAAGGCCAAATTTGAAGCAAAGCACAATAGAGTTCCCTAACAGATGTAATAATAATATATTTGCTTTCATTTATACTTGTTAACATTTTTTATAAAAATTTAATATCTCACATAATTGTATTAAGTCCAGCACTGAAACAATTCTAAACAGGAAAGTTAATAAAATTGTATCTTAAAACTGTACATATCTGGGGGTGGGGAGGAACAGAAGTATTAAATCTTTCAAAGACAATATTTGCTAAACTTGACCAGAATCAGCTACTACCATTTCTTCTTCTTTAGAGAGAGAGAAAAAAAGTGCAGCTCGCTGCCAAGCATTAATTTAACATCATGCATGAGAATGTTATTTTTCCTAGGATTTAACATTTTCAGCAATTGAGAATTACTGCATTTTATAAACAGAAATACCACTACTAAAAACAGAATGCTATAAATAGAACGATGTCATTTGTTTCCAAAGATTATCAATGTAATAGAGCAATGTAGAAATAATAAAAGCAAGAAACTTTGTGGCAAACTTTGGAGGTGACGTTAGGACTGTAATCCATGAATTACCTTGGGATAAATGCCACAGCCATGTGAATATTCTTGGGGCAAAGAGAAAATGAGTTAAATATAGATTCCTAGCCCCATCTCTTGAGAATATATGATTACTAGGTGGAGCCTAGTAATTAATATATCTTCAGCAGGACTTTCTGATGATTAGTTGCCTTTGGAAAATGGATTTAATAAAAATTTCCCTAGTATGAAGGCAGAGATGAGTTCTGTTAGCAGGCAATATTCACTGTAAATAACATTCTTGAGAACTATTGAAAAACATAAGTCAGAACTGGAAGCTACACTACATCAAGATAACTATCATATTAGTTTTTACAGTCAATATTATGTGAGTAAATTTTATATCAGTCATTAGCTCAAGACAAACATAAAATTCTTGCCCTCCTAGGTGACAAATTATTTAAACGCAGACAATATGAAGCCTAATATTACAAAGATCCTTAGTCCATGCATTGGAAATCACATTTATATTTCATAAATTCTTTTATCCATCAGGTTGTTGTAGAAGACCTGATTCATGCACCTGTGAATACTATGATTTTTTATTTCTTTATTTTTTTTTTTTTGGTAAAAACCAAACCACCTCCTTGGTGGATTCATTAACTTGAAATTCCAGCCCTGGTTGGCCCAGCCAAATAATATGTTGTTGATTTTGCTTATCATAGGTTATTTTGATTTAATTATGAAGTTTGTTTTACTATAAAAATATGCTTTGAAATAACTGAACCAAAAAATTTCAGTAATGAAAGGAAAATTAATAACCTACGTGAAGCTATAAAAATTAAAATTATTTAAGAAAATTAGAATATCATCTATTGATAGACAATGAAAAATCATTTTAATGATCATGTAGAATTTCTAAAAATTATTTAGTGCTAAAGGCTAATTAGCTATAAGCAGTCCAGAATTTATATTAGAGCTGCTTACACACTTGACAAAACAGTGACATTTTGAGGATTATTCACCAAATGATTACTTCTGATATTTTTAAAAGAACATGTGCCCCATTTTGATGGCTTTCTTCCTCACCATAGTGACCTTAGCTATATAGATGTCAACTTTTATGGGGTCATGCTTTAAAGTTACATTCTTTATCTTTCCTGGGTATTTATATTGAGTAATTATAGAGATTATTAATGGTCTTTTTGGTATGATGATACAGATTCTTAAAATCTAAAACTTTGAACCTTTAATTTTACATTTTATTTCTATTATCTGACATCAGTGAAAGAAAAATGAAGCTTTTGAAAAGAATACATTATAAATATTTCTTCTTGTTACAGTTATTCCATTTAACTGTTTCAGCTATATCAAAGGATAAGCAAGAATTATTGTTTGTAGGACTTTGAAAACCATAAAATATAAGAAACTTGATCATTTTTCAGTAACTGAACTAGAACTACCATAGACATTTAATATATCCAATGAAAGTGCAGATAAAAATGAAAGCACCATCAGAGTAATATATAACTAGAAACTAGCATTTCAGTGACTTCTTTAAGTACTGAGTATAACATCAATTGCAGAAAAACGGTCTTAACAGCTCATCAGGCAGCTAGAAAAGGGAAATTTCCAAAATAATTTTGTACATCATTCTCAGGTATTATGTCATTAATAAAGCAGCAAGCCTTTCTCGGGATAGAAAAGATTTAGAGACTGATTTATAAAAATAGCGTTATTTAGATTTCAATGACTTAGAATCACCTTTTAGTATCTTTTTTTTCCCTCAACATTCTATAAAACTTATGGTTTTAAAAGATAGCTACCATTACAAGTTTTAGAAATATATGTACATAATTAAATCTAACTGTTATATATTCAATAATATTTTAGAGAGATATTTCATTTAAAAAATAATACAAATAGGATTAATTTATCAAAAATCAAGGCAAACTTTGCAATATGATAAATATATTTTATAAAACTATTAGTTTCAATTTTGCATACCTAAAATTGAGTCATTATATCATTAATAGTATATTAAGGCAACTATTCATATTTAATACTGATAAATATGTGTAATTTCAATTAATAGAGTTTCCTAGCCATATTTTATGCAGAATTTTAGAAATGCTGTGAATTCTTAAATCTCTCTCGCATGCTTTTTCTGTCTCTCTCTGTCTCTGTCTGTCTGTCTCTCTTTCTCTCTCTCATGCACAGACACACACACACACACTCAACTCTCTGGATTCTACAGGAGTTGCCAAGAGAAAAATTTAAAGCCAATATGCACCCATCATTTGTATTGAGGACACACAAAACAAATGATGCTAACTGAAGAAATTGTCCGTTTTTCACAGTAAAATATGTCCTTTTTTCCTTCCCCCAATTAAAAAAACAAACAACAAAAAAACAAAAAACAAAAAAACAAACAAAAAAAACAAGAGCTCACACATAATGGATCTAAAGACTGTAGAGGAAAAGAGAGTTGGATAACAAAGTTCACATGCACATTTGTAAATTCACTAAAATAATTTGTGTTCTCTAAAATAAAATTATAAAACAGTTGTCATTCAGTAATTGCTTTTATAAAATCAGTAACATTTTGCATGTCTTAAATCTTTAGTGATGGTTGCTGTACAGTTACTGTTTACCATTTCTTGTTTATCAAAAGTTTTTCTACAGCTCTATAACTTTGTTTGGCTTCATTCCTACTGGTATTTATTCTAAGAGTCGCTTTTATGGGACAGTTCTTCCATCCAGTGCTATCCCAACTTGTATCTAGGAATCCTCAATGTAAAATCTCAAGTCTTTCTCCATGGTTAGAAGATGAAAGTAATTTGGCCATCATATGAAGAAACAGACATTTTGTACACTCTTAATGGGTTCAGACATTGGTCCTACTTCTTCGGAAGGTGGTTTGCAACTTCTGTCAAAATTAAAAATGCACGTACTCTTTAAACTAGCAATTCCATGCCTGGGAATTCATCTAAATGTTAAAATGATATATATGTGAAAACATATATGCATGAGAATGTTTCACTGTGTTCCATTATGGCAGCAAAAGATTGAAAACAACCTAAATGCAGTAAGGGCCTGGTTAAATAAATTATAGTTATCTGTACAATATACCATGTAGTTCTTTTTTTTGTAACATCAAGATTAATGTGTACATTGTGAAATGGAAAGTGTTTAACTTACATTTTTATGTGATAAAAGCAAGTTTTACCAATATACACAATTTAGATGAAAAATATGTATTTACTTATATAAAATTTCAGAAAGATATATAAGCAAACTTAGTTCTGATTCTCTTTAAGAAAGGAATATTAGACGATATGAGCAGGCTGTGGGAATAGGAAATTTTATTTTTTACTGTTTTACTACTTTGAAAAATTTAATCTAAAAAGTAACTCGATGTACCACATTTTCATTATCTAATCATCAGTGGAAGGGCACTTCGGTTCCATGTCTTGTCTATTGGGAATAATGCTGCAACAAACATAGGGATACATATATCCTTACAAATAAATATTTTCAAAAATTTCAGGTAGATACCCAGAAGAAGGATTACTGGGTCATATGGTAATTCTAGTCTTAATTTTTTGAGGAAACACTATACTATTTTCCATAAAAGCTGCACCAGTTTACATTCCTACCACCAGTTCCCTTTTCCCCACATCCTCTCAAAAATTAGGTTTTCTTGTCGTATTGGTGATAGCCATCCTAACAGGTGTGAGGTGGTATCTCATTGTAGTTTTGAGTTGCATTTTCCTAAATTGCAAATTGAAATTGAGCATCTTTTCATACATCTCTTGATCATCTATATATCTTCTTGGGAATAATGTTCAGTTCCTTTGCCTTTTTTTAATTGGATTTTTCTTTTTATGGTTGTTGAGATGTATGAGTTCTTTATATATTTGGAGTATTAGCCCCATATCAGAAGGATTATTTGCAAATATCTTCTTCTAATTGGTTGGTTGCTTTTTTTGTTTTGTTGAGGGCTTCTTTTGCTGTTGGTACATATATACAGTGGAATACTACTCAGCCATAAAAAGATGAAATGTTGCCATTTGTGCAGCCTGGATGGATCTTGTGAGTATCATGCTAAGTGAAATAAGACAGATAGAAAAGGATAAGAACCATATGATTTCACCTATACATGAGATACAAACAAAAAACAACAACTAAATAAAACAAAATCATAGACACAGACAATATGGTAGTTATCAGAAGGGAAAGGGGGGGTAGAAGAAGAGGGTAAAGGGGGTCGAATATATGGTGATGAAAGGAGATTAGACTTTGGATGGTAAGCACACAGTGGATATACAGATAATGATTATAAAATTGTACAACTGAAACACATAATGTTATTAATGAACATCACTCTATTAAGTTAAATTTAAATAAATTATTTTTTCTATAAAAATTTGTAAGCAAATTTAACCTGACACAGATGAGCATGTATCTTTCAAACATCCAGCTGCATGAGACTTTGGTAATTTGACACTTGGTACTAAAGTCTATCATGCTGTTCTGAAGATGATTTAGTGTTCTATGATAATCCCATTATTTCCAATAGCATAGGGAAAAGTTATGTATTCTTGTTACCATTTCATCTTTTTCTATTTCAAGCTGTCAGTGCATCTCTTTCTAAGTAAGAAGGGAAATTGGCCTATTTTTGATATGAAATTTTTGCCATTGACAGTCCTCAAGAGAAGATAAAATACATGCAAATTTATTATCGAAATGTAGTCCAAATTCTCATTGCCTTACTACATTTTCATTTATTCTGGTCCTCCAGTTGGAGATTTTTCTAAAAATATGTCAGGTAGTATAAATTACTTAATCTGAACAACAACTAAATGTCACCATTGGGCGATTCAGAATTCAGTGTCACCCCAACGGTAAGGGGGAAGGAGAGTGATAATGACGGCACAGACATGTAGTTAGCATTTTCCTTCAGTTCTTCCTCAAATGATGCAGTGAAGAATCACAGGTCATTGAGATTAATAATTTTATTAACACATATTTAGTAAAACAAAGAATGCTCCAAGGAGGCACATGGAGAAAGACAAAGTATGGCCCAAGGAGGCATATGGTCCCAGCACTGTAACCAACACAAAGAGGCCAAAATGGCCACAAAAGGGCAAAAAGACCACAAAAGGCCACCAAAAAGACAGAACTCAGAAGGGCAAAAATGAGAGAGCAAAAAGAGGAGAACCCAGGAGGGCAAAAAGTGGGGAGCCCAGAAAGGTCAAAGGGAGTGGAACCCAGAAGAGAAAAAGGGGAGCCCAGGAGGGCAAAAGGGCCCAGAAGTGGGAATGTCTGCCTTATATTTGGGCTGTGATGGGTGGTTCCAAAGGCATTCCTAGGTAATTTGCACATGAGGTCATTTTAATGGACACCTGGCTGCTATATAACTTTGCCTAGTGCACATGTGCTTACCTAGACTTCTACTACCATTTGGGTGTTCTTTGGGCAGTCTCTAGGCTGGGCCCCTATTTCTTTGTTTCCCCTTTTCACTCATGTCTGACTAGTTACCTCACATAAGTTATATGATTTTCATTTTCAACAAACATATTAGCCAAAAATATGGGACTCTGTTGACAATCCTTTAAAATCATGTGACTTAGTCTTTGAGGATAGAGTATCTAAAATAGTAATTTGAATTTTACAAAGGGCTTTGATACTCTGGAACATATTTTGTTTGTGAATTTTACTCTATATTATGTGATAAATACGCTATGCTGGTTATCTTTTTCTCATCAATGTTTTAAGAGGGCTCCTTTTGTATAAGTTCATTCAATTTCAAAGCAAATAAATAGGATAAGCCTTATTGTTTCTAAATATTCAAGGGGAGAACCATGACATAGCCTGATAAAGAAATGAGCATCACCTCTAATCAGTATGCTCAAGAGAAAAATCTGGGTTCTGATTTAATTTGGAATTTTCTTTCAATTCTGTAAATCAAGTGTCACATCCATAATAACTCTCCAGTCTATGCTGATTGGCCCTTATTCTATTAATACAATATTTTCATCTCTTGTACTAGATTATTTAACCTTCACGTTAAGCTCAGCCTTTATAATTACTGTAACTGGAGGCTTGTTTGCATTCAAAATTCTGGTGGAATGAAAGTCTCGTTCTTATGGGAATGGTATCTCTTTTCTCTCTCTCTTCTTTTTTTCCTCTTTCCCTTTGTGTGCATCTCTTTCTATATCTCTCCATCTCTTTGTCTCTCCTGGCTACCCTGCATCTATGAGGAAACATTAGGTATATATATGACATTTCTGGACAAAGGAGAAAGTGGAATGAGATAGGATATTAGATTTCAGAAGTGAAAATGGATGATTTACAGGTAGTTAAAGGAGAAAGAAATATTCATGGCAGGAAAATTCTTGCTAGGCAACTCAGAAACAATGGGAAACAGAGGCATCTAGCTAACAGGCTTGGCATCTTCCTGACTAATACTAGGGGGAAGATTCTAAAGGTGATTAGCCCAAAGGCCCCTTCCTAAGGCAGGTTTTTCTGTCTGAATCTCTTTGGCAGAAAAGCAGGGAAGGTTAGAGGTTCTTTCTGAGTCTTATTTCTTAGTTAACACCTTAAAATCAATATCTCAAAAAGCAACTTCAGAGTGGAAGATTTTTGTCTCCTTTCACAGGTCAAAAACTGAAAACAGATTCTATATTGAACAAAAACACAGATACTTATTAATATTGAACCTAGTAACTAATAAGTTTTAATAGCTTCTAGTGATGTTTTTGTTTAATATTTTCCATGACTAATTTTATTTAGGCTAAAATAGCCCTCTCATTGGACTGTATTCCAAAACTTGACTCGTCATCAAAGAAGTTAACCTAAAAACAGATTTATGGAGCCCAACATAAAACTGATTAAATCATCATCTCTGTGAGATAACTGTCTGGATTCTCTGCATTTTAAAAATATCTATAATTGATTCTCATAAATATTCAAGTTTGGAATCCACTAGTCAAAATCATATTGAAATGGTGTTATTTCTTAGTTTACCATGTATAATATGTAAATTTGAATTTACTTGTATTTGTAGAAAATTGATTATATTTCATCTTTTGTTTTGTTATCTCCATTTTACTTCAAATGTCTTTAGTGTAAGCTATAACATCTTTTTTATAATACATACTTTAAAAAATTTTTGAGTCTGCAACTTTTTATTTCCTAAGTTCACCTGTAAGGTTTACTGTGTAGCCCAAAAGACTTCTTCAGAAAGTAACCTCACAGGGTGATCTGATCATAAATTCCTAAATAGACAGGACATGATGAGTAGTCACACCCCAGGCATATAACATTTTTAGTAGATTTATTTTTGCCTTAAACAAGCCCTGTCCATTGTATTTTTTGCATCTAGAATTTACATACTTTTGAAATAAGTATAACTGTCCTCAAGAGAACACATTGATCTTATTAACTATCCTGTACTCCAGTGCCCACCTTGCTTTCTCCTACCTTCATGCATTCTTCCTTGTGTTTCCTCCTTAATGTCAAATGCATAAAAAAAAAAGAAAGAAAGAAAACCTGCAAAACTATTCTCAGGAAGCATTTGAGAACTTACTTCCTGGTAATTGTCACTAGTTTTAGTTCAAATAAACTCTTACAAACATCTTCTCTATAGGTTGGGACATTCTAAAATGACAGTGAAGTCTCTGGGTAGAAAAGAAAAAATACTTCAGTCTGTTCTTCTTTCTGTTCAAATATTCTGAAAAGTAATTAAAGTACTGCAAGAAAATCTTCAAGTCAATTGGTAAATCTTTATGAGCCATAGTAGGCAGATTGTTAATTTCTTTCCTAGCCATGCCTCATCCTACTCAAAAGAAATTATCATGTAATGCCTCAAAAGACTGGCTGATCTTTTCCTGGTTTCACTGGCCGATAAATCACCTTATCCTGACAGTCAGAAGAGTTTAGAAATAGTTTTCCATCTACTTCAGGGTCAATGCATCTAGGGGGTCACTGATCTCCTTTGGTTTCTGGACACTATGTAGCATCCTCATACAAATACCACTATCAATCTAAGATACAAAAGGTCATAAATTTTTGCCCAAAAAAATAATCGAAGTCAGTTTTCTATTTATTCAATTTCTAATTACACATCTTAGGCACTTAAAGTTTCTCTGTATCCAGAGTGTCTGATAAAGTCTATAACTGTAGTCCATCGATTAAGGCTAGTGCCTTCTTTCCTGCTCTGTTCCTACAGCCACCTAACAAGATTGACTGCTCCCCCTATTTTTTTCAGTGCTTTCTATTGAGTTAACTCTTAGTCTTTAATTAAACTTGAACGCTGATTATATTGAACAAACAGGTCTTATCCTGAGCACCTTGTTCTAATTCTTGGATTTTTCCTCCCTTTTTACTCAATGTATGCCTAGAATGAGGTTGCTCATTGGGCCTTTGATGTTTGGCACAGCCTTGGTTTATAGCTTCATTCCACAATAGTCATGCCCATGTCCAGAAAGAGTGGCCTTTTTCAAACTCTGTTATCTGTATGTTTTACCACATTTCTAACCCCTTTCAAAAGGGAATGCTGATGTGATGATTCCTTCAGAAAAGACTTTGAGAGACTGCCTGAAAAGAAATGAGCTCTTAGTTTACTTCTTTTACATCGATATAGGTTCAATCATTTATGTGGTTTTTGTTTTGTTTTGTTTTGTTTTGTTTTGTTTTAATATTGTCATGTTGGGGCCAATAGGAGATCAGTGTCACCCCAATAGTAGAGGGGAAGGAGAGGGATAATGACGGCACAGACATGTAGTTAGCATTTTCCTTGGTTCTTCCTCATATGACGCAGGGAAGAATCACAAGTCATTGAGATTTAATAGTTTTGTTAAAATATATTTTAGTAAGACCAAAAATGCCCTAAGGAGACACATGGAGAAAGACGAAGTATGACCCAAGGAGGCACATGGTCCTAGCTCTATAACTAACACAAAGGGGCCAAAATGGCCACAAAAAGGCAAAAAGGCCACCAAAAGCCACCCAGAAAAGAGAGAGAACTCAGAAGGGCAAACAGGGCCTAGAAGCGGGAATGTCTGCCTTATATTTGGGCTGTGATGGGTGGCTCCAAAGGCATTCCTAGGTGATTTGCACATGAGGTCATTTTGATGGACACCTGGCTGCTATATAACTTTGCCTAGTGCACATGTGCTTACCTAGACTTCTACTACCATTTGGGTGTTCTTTGGGCAGTCTCTAGGCTGGGCCCCTATTTCTTTGTTTCCCCTTTTCACTCATGTCTGACTAGCTACCTAACACTATGAAAATGATTCATTTTCTATTTTGAAAGTTCTCATGAGTAGAGCACAGAATTAACTTTTTAGAAGTTATTTCTAAGATTATGTTGCTAAACTTAGCATAAATGAAACCATAAATGAAATATTTTGTCTCTCTCCAGTTGAAAATATATTTTCGTGTTTTCATTGGGTAATGAATGTCATAAAAATATCATCCAAATATAACAATTGTGACAAACATTTTATGTCATAAAAACAAGTAAAACCAACTTGAAAAAATTTAACATAAAAGATAACAATAAGCATATTACATTCACATATACACACACACTCATGTACAGTCATTCAAACCTGATTTTATATATATGTACGTATATATTCAATTCAATGTATACAATACAATATTGACATACTGAGTACAATATACATCCATATCTATTATTTTTATTATATATATATGTATATATATATACACACACACATACACACACACACACACACATATATATGTATACGTATATAATCTTTGAGGTAAGTTTGATGCTGAAGAGAATAGAACTTGAAATAGTAAGGTAACTTTTTTGCTTACTGCAATTATTACTAATCAGTACTTTCCAAACTGCTCCGTTACTTTCCTGACTTTGTCATACTAGAAGGAGTAAATTAATTATAGATTGTAGGATCAAAAGGGCTGCTAAGTAAATAATCTTATCATTCAAATACAATCATTTCAAATATATTTATTAAGGAACGGAAAAATAATAGTTATTTCAAAGGTTTTAGTTCTTAATTTTGGAAATATCTTTTTAGCTGGGCTCGAATATAGCTTTGTCCGTCAAAATCACATGAGTCTGAGCTAATGAAACAAATAATTCTAAATGCAATGGTTAAAACTATGGGAAGACTAGAAAGTTCTTTAATTTAGTTTTTCAAAAAGTACTTCATATCAATGATAAATAGAAGAATAGTGACTATATAATCTGATATTTGCCACTGAAGTTATAGAAATTATAGTAAATGAACTCTAGTTTGCTGGTAGAAAATTTTACTTTCTGTGACAAAATTTCTAGGAAATGTGTAAGTGTAGTTTATTCCAGTGAGATTATTTTTAGGTTGGTAATTATCTTGCAAGACCCTTGAAAAAATTAAATGAAATAATTTATATAAAAGCAATGATAAATTAATAAACCTTTGAAAATATTTTATTTTTTCTTGTTAATAAAACATCACAATTGTTATATTTGGATGATATTAGTTTTCAGAGCAATTCCAAATGCTCATGCAAGTCTCATAATAATTATGTGAGACAGAAATTGCAGATTTCTTTTTTATAAGGCTCAAATCAAATGGTACAACTGATCAGAACTCAGATATATGGATAACAATTCCAATGCTCCTTTCCTTCCACTATCCTCTATTTCTACAATTTGATGGTCATTTGGGAATACTTTCTCTACCGAAGAGTAATAGCATTCAGTTAACAAAAAATACTAACATCATCAGGTTTAATATTTCATTGTTTTTCTTAAAAACAAAAATGTGATGATAAAGAGGAAATTATTGCTGTAGACATTTAAAACCAAAGAGAACACATGGTCAATATGACAACCCATCACCTTGATTCTTTTTCCTCCTTCCTTGCTTTATTTATTTTCTCCCTTATTCTCATTGTATTGGGATCAGATCTTCCAAATAAAGAATCAGCACTTAACTCATGCCTAAATTCTATTTTCTAGGGATTCTTGATCAAGAGAAAGTAACCTAAGGGAATTAATATATTTTAGAACACTCATTTTCTACCAGGTACTTTGTTAAATAACAGAACAATGAAACAAACAAAAAATTGTTGATACAGTCACTGATGTATGAATTGATACCACTAATATAAGATCTCTGAGTTTATCTTATCAGCCATTTCAATAGTATTTTCTTTTTTCAGCCATACCTTTCGAATAAAGTCTTCATTGTGATCAACGGCACTTTGCAACTAGAGACCTTGAGTGGCTCAAGGACAAAGCAGAATTGGATGTACCACTCAGGTAAATTATAAGCAGTATAAAATTTTGCCTATATTACCATGGTGCTTTGTGATTCTTTTTCATTGGATTCTAGTAAACTCATTTAGAAAACTATCTACCTGTCACAAATAGTGTCACAGTTCCACTAAGTGTTCACAATGTATCTTCATTATCTTAGAGACTGCTAAAAGCATATACAAGTAATTCGATGACCTAGAGTTTCTTTTTTTTTTTTAGAAGAAACAAAGACAAACAAATCCATATTCCTTTCCTATCTAATTTAAAAATGAAACGGAAGAATCTTTAACGTGAAAAAATTACCAGCAAAACATAGTGTTCAGTTAGTAGATCCAGCCAAAATCTCAGCCTCAAAGTTCAGCCTTATATCTTAAAATAGTATCCCTTGTTAAGTGAACAAAGTGTAGTTTGCCTAGCTTGGGGTGGACTCAAGGACTTTTTGGAAAATTAGATGCATTGTGGTAGGTAGATATTAATGTGGTTTTCCAGAGTATAGAGTAAAATGTTAATGAGCAAAAATAATATTACTGAGAGATCTGAGACTAGGGTAGGGAAATCTGAATAATTGGTGGTTTCCAGTCCCACTCCTAGAAATATGACATAGTCTCGGGAAAAATCAGCCAATTTGCTTTATGGATTTAGTGACATTCTTCACACAAAAAAACATGGATGTTTTACAGATTAGAAATTAATCATGCTGTATATGAAGAACTGTCTTCAGTTGCCAGAAGACATTAAAGATTAGAATGCTGTAGAGTATTATGTATGACCAATATAACTTTATAGAAAGCTTACATAGAAAAAAAACTTTACATTTCATACTCACAAATTTACCCTAACACTTATTTTTCTCTAGCCTCTTTGGAAAGCTTAGAACAATGTCATGAATGTTGATGACATCATAGTAACTATGTTCGGGTCTTCGACACACAGCTTTGAATTTTTTATGTATTCAGTTTATATTATGCCATGTCTTAGTCCATGAGTTTTATTAGTTTGGTGATCACTGTATCAATGCTGTTGAATTGTGCTCATATTAATTAAGATCAAATAAAGCCAGTTCAACATATATTCACTGTGGTCTGGGCATTCTACTATGAGGATATAAAGATAAATAAGAAATTGTGATTGATCGAGAGAATCTCAGAATCTAACAAGAGAATTCAGATATAAGAGAAATTGCCCTTGGACAGAAAGACATTATTGAACTGAGATAGGAGGAAAGCAGGTAACCATGAATATGGAGATGAGTAATTACATAAGGATGGGAGAAAGGGAACATTAAATAATTTCTCATAAGCTTTGCCTCTGGCTTCTCTGAATTTGGAAATAAGGTAAGTATATCCAATGCTTAAGTCTGATAACTGTGTAAAATGAAAACGCTGAATTTGATTAAGATGTTATTGTTGGCCTTCTTGAGGATAGTTTAGGAGAGATAGTCAGAAGCCCAGTGATTATGATTTAAAGAGCAAATGAAAGTTTAGAAGGAACAAGCAACAATTATAGAGCACTCTTTCTAAAACATTACTGATTTTCTTTTTTAAAGAAAAATTTCTTTCTAAGCTTCTGGCATATGTACAATTAATATTATAAAATTTGTTATCATATCTATATTGAGTCTTTATAATTTTTGTTTTCTTTTTATTTTTATATTAAAGAGTGTCATTACTTTTCTTTCTTTTTATGGAAGTCATTTCATAGTTTCAGTCATTTTAATTAGGTTTCATTTGTTCTCTCTAATTTTCTTGATTTAAGACAACTTGAGAGGCAAAACATTAGAAGTATAATCTTTACTTAAAATATATATTAGTTGCTATTTCACCTTCAGTAGTTTCTCTTAAAAGTTCTTGGTTATTGATTTAGACTTTAATATCAGACAAATGTCTTCAAAGATTAGTTCTGCAATGAATAAGATTCTGTCTTATAAAAGAATATTTTGTCTCCCATAAATTTAATACAATTTAATGGGACAAGGAAAATGTTTTATGTTTTTATTTAAAAATAAAAATTAACCTTATTTCTTCTAATTTTAAAAACAACATACAATCATTGAAAAGAATCTGGAAAATGCTAAAATAAAAAATGAAATAAAAATTTTGTTTATAATCTACTACTGGATATCCACTATTAATATTGTAGAGCATTAATTTCTTGTCAGTTTCATAGGATTGGTTAAATAAATGCCAATAGCTTTTTAAATGGAAAACAGAAAGACTTAATAATAAAATTTTAACAGCCAGGTCACAAAAGTCCTACTTGCAATTTTAGTCCCTAGAGGAATTTAATTTTGGTTTCCCTGCCTTACGAATGCTTTTGTGTGGATGACACATAGTGCTGGAGATTCTTCAATTAATGTTGTAAATATTGTAACATATTATTAAAACATGGCAAATTCATTATTTATGATTTCAGGATTTCATAATTTTTAGAATAATCTTTTAAATATCACCCTGAATAAAATATACTTGGAAGCTATCTTCTTATTAGTTTCTTAAAGCAAAATCAATGGAACAAATGAATGTACATTTTAAAATTTTTGGATGAATTGTCCTTAGGAAAGTTTGTGTCAGTTTGCAGTATTGCCAGCAGTATACAACTGAGCCAGTCTCATCTTACTTTGTTTGCCAGAGCTGTTATGATTTTAAAAATCATTTGCTAATAGAGTCAAAAGTTAAATTGCTCATCTGTGCTCTTTTCATTTAAATTTCCTGATCTTTATGAGATTGACCTTTCCTATTCATGTGTTTAAAGCCTTTTCTATCTTGTTTATTCATTCATGCCCCCAATTTTTTAAATTTATTTTGCTGTTTCTTATATGTTAACTTTAAAAGATTAAAAGTTAGTAACTATTTCCACCATATTTTCACTAGTTAAGTTTTTGCCTTTAATATTATTTGTTATATTTTTGTCACATAAATTTTTTAAAAAATTTAATAGTTACCTTTTCTGAATAGTGTGTTCCATGACTCTTGAGACAAAATGTTCTTGTTCTTGGTGATCTACATTAAGATATTTTCTAATTCCTTTACAGTCATATCAATGTTGTCTTTCCAGTGATCACACTCAGACATATAAAAGGAATTGGTTGAAAAGAGATAGACAAAATAAATAAATAAATAAATTTTGCTAATAAAATGAATCATTGACACCAAGTTACTTCCAAATTTGGGGATAGAAGAATGGTGAAGATAAATTAAAGAATTTTTAATTTGGATTGCATTTAAAATGTATAGTAACACATTTAATAAACATTATCCTTTAACTATCAACTATATAATGATGACTTATAGGTTGATATACCTAATCGTAAATTCAGATTCATATATCTAACTGGCTACTTACCATTGGTGGCTATAGGGCTTCTTAAGCTTTAACTATGGTCAAGGCAATACTTTTTCAATTTTGCTGCTATTATTTTTCCCCACCTTTATTAAGGTAAAATTGACAAATAAAATGGTATATTTTCAAGTTGTACATGTGATAGTTTATATACATATACATTATGAAAGGATTACCACTATCAAGTTAATGAACATATCTGATACCTCACATAGTTACTATTTTTGTGTGTGTGTAGTAAGATCATTTAAGATCTACTCATTTTGCAAATTTCAAGTATACAATACAGTATTATTAACTATAGTCACCATGCCATACATTAGATCTCCAAAATTTATTCATCCTACATATATGAAACTCTGTACTCTCTAACTAACATCTTCCCATTTCCTCCACCCCTCAGCCCCTGGCAACCACCAATCTATTCTCTGCTTCAATAAGTTTTATTTTTTTAGATTCCACATGTAATTGAGATTATACCGTAATTATCTTTTTTTTCCTGGCTTATTTCACTTAGCATACATAATGTCCTCCATATTCATTGATGTTGTCTCAGATGACAGGATTTTCTTTTTAAAGGCTTAATAGTATTCTATTGTGTGTGTGTGCATGTATGTGTGTGCATGTGTGTGTATATATATATATATATATATATATATATATATATATATATGTATATGTATATGCATGCTACATTACCTTTATTTAACTGTTGATGGGCATTTATTTCAATATCTTGACTACTGGGAATAATGCTGCAATGAACATTGGAGTACCAAGTCAGTATGCTTGATTTCCAAATCTCAATTTCTCATTTTAGAAATGATACATATATATACAAAATCACACAAATCAATAGGAATCACCCTTTATTCTCACTTTCACTCAGTTCCCACATCTAAACAATCCTCCAATTAATTATGTCTATACTGCCTTCAAAATAATTCCTGACTCTGTTTAAATTTTTTTATTTATGCCTCTAAAATTATTTTATCTGAAAAACTGCAACAGCTTCCTGAATCATTACCCTTCATTCAGTTTTGATATCTCAAATTTAATTTCCCACACAGCACAAAGGTGAGCTTTTAAAAATGTAAATCAAATAATGTCACTCACTGTCTTTAAACTCTCCAGGGGTATCTCATTGAAAATAGAGAAAATTACAACTTCTTAGCAGGGCCTGCGGAGCCTGAAATTGTCTGACCCCTAATTTTATCTCATATAACTCTGTTCTCATTCATTCTGTTCCACACAGACCTTTGTTTCTGCTCTTAAAAATATCTTTTAGGCCCAAACCACAAAGTTCCTGGAAGGAAACATAAAAGAGAAGCTTTGTGGCATTGGATTTGGCAATGATTTATTGGATATGATACCAAAGCACAGGCAGTAAAATCAAAAATAGATGGGACAGCATCAAATTAAAAAAAAAAATGAAAAACTTTAGTTCATCAAACAATACAATTATGAAGACTGATTTTCTGTACCACTACCACAATTAGAAAGGAATTGCAATGTGTCGTACACTGCTATATCTTCAGTATACAGAACTGTGACTGGATGATAGAGTGTTCTCAATAAAATACTTGTAAATTCATGAATGAAATGTTTTAAGGAGAATTGAGCAATGCACTGATTCTTAGTAACATCTGAACAAATAAATCATGCTCATTTCAGCAAGATGTGAAAGTTGTATCCTTCCACAGGGTTGGTTTTGTAAACAAATTGAATTATTTGAGTAATGTGGAGAAAGAAGAGTGATAACATGTTAAGTGGAAAGTGAGTGATAGGTATACAAAGGTTTAGATGTAGACAGATGAAGGATCAGTAAAATGGAAAAGCTGGACAATTAGATGGGAGTAAGGTGAAATTATGTTTAGAGTAGCTCATTTGTCATGAATGTGAAAGGAAACAAAGAACCAAAGAAGCTGGGAACTAAAATAAGTACTGAGAAGAAGAGACAGAATACAGAGACAGAATGGAGAAATAGAAGTCTCAGAAGTTAAACTAATATGCAAGTAGAAGTATACTTTAGATACATGCATACTTGAAATATTTTGACCAAAAAGAACATGAGATTTTCATCAGCTATATGATACATCCAAAACCTAAATTTATTGAGATATCAGAGAATATAACAGGAAGAATTTTAATTCAGAATTCCATTCTGGAAATGTTTTTATAATGAGCTTATAAATGATAATAATAATGATAATGACATAAATTTAGATGTACAAAGATATTTAAAATTTATTAAATGTCCAATGAGGACAATTATTGAGAGACACCTGGATCCATTGTTAGAGAATCAGTTCTTGTTATAATTATTCATTGTATTGAGTGAAAATCTGGCACTTTTGTTTTATTTTATTGATCATGTTTTTGTCCTCTACACTAGTACAGAATATTTGATTCTTACATATGACAAGTATTCAATTATCTGATAATGACCTTCTTAACTCATAATGAATAATTTCCAGGATAAACCTCCAATAAACCCACTTATCTCATTTCTCTTATATATAATAAAGCACTCAGTAGTCTGATTATTCTGTGATTTAGCTTTTTAAAATTACCTAGAAAATATGTTAAACCAAAATGTACACAACCTTTCAGGTGTAGACCTATAACTAAACTATCATATTCCTTAATCTGTTATATATATTTTAATAATTTTGTTAGTTGGCAAGAGATGTTGATATAAGCACAACACAGATTTTTTTCGCTTGAACTTTTTTGTGTGTGCATGTTAAATCTTCCACTTGTAAGGCTAAATTGTGACATGAAAGGAAATTTCCGAGTTTATTCTCAAATTTCTCATATTGATTTCAGTTCATTATAATAGTTGTAATATACAGTTTAGTCATCCAGCATATCAGGTGTTCACTTACTCTTATATCTGTAAATCACATAACACCCACGAGGACTTACCTAAATATAAGTGGAAATTAGGGCCGCAGAGAAAGAAGAGAAATACACCTGAAGACACCTTAAGATTTCTGGTTACACAATAAACAAGGACCATTTGACTTATAGAGCAGTTCTCTGTACAACGAATACAGAACTCACAGATACTTTTAACCATTCCACTGCTCATTCATTGCAAAAAAAGATTTTTCCTAAGAATCTGTGTTGATTACCAAGGAAATGAGAAATCTTCAAACAGAATTGAAGAAACAGACCAGATTCAAGTGACCAATAGAGATATTAATTTATAAATATGTATGGGTGACTAACACTTCTAAACATTTGAAAAATATTTCATATAGAATATATTTGGAATACACAGATATTCATTCATTTAACAAATGATTATTGACTACATACTCTGGACTGGGCAGTCACCATTCTGGACTCTAGGGATAAAGTTGTGAACCAGCTGATGAGATTCTAGCTAACAAGGACTAAACAATGAGGAAACAGGAAAAAAAAAATTAGTTGTAAGCTATGCCAACTGAAGTATTCAAGAGCATTTTTAATAAAATAGGAATAAATTTATTTAACATAAATTTTGAAAAATGTGATTCATAATGTCAGAACAACTAAAGGGCTAAATATCTAAACAGATATTACTAAAAACTAAAATAGAAAACCAAAACATTTAGACAAGTGATTCTTACAGAATGCAGCATAAAAAGACAAGGAGATGAATGATAGCATTATGAGGTCTTTTTTTGGCATTCTTAAAGGTAGCTTTTGTCTACAGAAGAGAATATTAAGAAATAATTCTGGCTTTAAAAATATTTTTTGATTAATAAAATCAATTCAAAAATCTTGATTATATAGTCAAATTACAACATTTATTTTATATAAAATATCTAACATTGGAAGGAGTTTTTTGCAATTTCAATTTTAAGCAACATCTAAAATAAATTTTATTTCATTTTTAGGCACTTCAACTGGTGATTAATATACAAAACCTTATAAAAAGTTACTTTTTATAATTCTAACAAGTCAAATACAGTGATTCTTAAGCTGTTAAAAAATGTGCCTATAAGATTAGCAAAATTTAATTCAAAATTACTGATCTAAACCAATTATATATTGTACATTTCAAATTAGAATCACAACTCTAAGTTGTTTTATACACTAATGTACAAAATCTCATAAACATAGCAGGCATGTAGAATACAGAGTATAAAGCAATTATTTGAAATCTAAGACTAAAATAGCAATATTAAGTTTTATTTTCTCATTTTATCATTTTATTTCACCATTTATTTTTATTGAGATATAATTGGCATATATTAGTTTCATATGTTCAACATAATTGTTTGATATATGTGTGTATATATACTTATATATCAAAAAATAATCACAATAAATCTTGATAACAGCCATCACCCCACAGTTACAAATTTTTAGCAACTTTCAAATATGCAGTACAGTACAGTGTTATCTACAGCCAACCATGCTGCTTATTATATCTTCAGGATTTATTTATTTTATAGCTAGAAGTTATAAATCGTTTTATAACTATTGCTAAATATTCCAGAATTCAGTTATGTCCTCTCATATTAATTTCTCTTACTTCCTGAGCAAACTGTGGGAGTTTCTTTTTCAGCTGGTTGAGAATTTGTAATGATGAAATTGGCTCCTTAGGACTCTAACCTGAAATTCTAATGAGACTCATTGAACACTATTTTTAGTGTTCTAAAAATAGTGAAACTTAAAATGTGACAGTTATCAATGCTCATGAATTAAGTATTGTGTTATCTTAAGTAATGCTTCTACATTAATAGAAATCTACAAACTTCACTAAAATTTTTTTATTGCTTCAGTTAGTTGTATTTATTTGGTTATATAATATATTTATTGCTATTTTTTTATTGCTTCAGTTAGTATTTGTATTTATTTGGTTATATAAAATATTCAAATGCCAATTTAATGGATTCTGCCTGTCTTAAAGTTCTGATTCTCTGTTTACATTTTTAAATTGATCCAAGTGAATATTGTAAGAACAAAATGTTGCGATATGGGGGTGATAAATACAGAAGTTTAATAGAAAGAAAGCAGAAGTTGTTTTAAAAAGTTAACATTAATTGAAAAATTTCTTGTCCATAAGAAACATGGAGAGGGTCTACTAAGTGACATACAAAATTAAAAATAAAACTGAAACACCCCTACATACATTCCAGTGAAATATACAAATTCCTAAAGAGAAAAGCTCACCATATAATGAAAGAAAAAAGGAAGTGCCAACAACAAAAAATAGAATCACATTGTTATCATAGTTCCTATTTCACATAAGATCAAAATTCGATGGAGCAGTTTATTCAAACTCATTCATTCATTCAAAAAATATGTATGAAGTATCATATATACCAGGCATTTTTCTAAGTGATGTGGATATAAGAATGATCAAAAGAAAACTCCAAGCATCAGGGAGTTTACATGCTACATAGACATTAAAATTAAACTCACACACATGCAGGTATGTGTGTTCTCTCTCTCATACACACACACACACACACGTGCATAGTTCAACTTTCTATCTAGAAAATGCATTGTTATACCATTGATTCACGACAGAAGGATTTATTTTAAAAATTGACTTTTTAAATAAAATCCAAGAAAAAATTTCTCAGTTCCTAAATTTTGCTTCACTGAACCAAAGTTTGTATAATTGCATAGCTAAAGGGAAATTGCTACAAACATAATCTTTTTTTCTTGATGTAACGTCTACAGAATTACGAAAGTGTGAAATTATTGATTCATCAGCATTTAGGTTTCGCTGTCTGTTGATGATTTTTATTTCTCTTTAGAAAGAAGGCAGAGTCAAATACACACACACACACACACACACACACACACACAATCAATTGACTGAAAAAGTTTCAAATAATGGCACTGACAAAACATGCAAAGGATAATGATGCAACAACCTTTTAGAATTTAATCACACTTTGTACAAACTGGATATTTCAACTCTATTAAATGAAGGGTATTCTATATTTTAGCGTACTTAATTTGTTTTGATATACATATAGACATATTTTCACTGGTCAAGGAGCATTTTAATTTATTTAATAGCACTTCACACAACAGAAGATTTTGTAATTTTGATTCTAGGTTAATATATTAGCCCAATGCAGTTATAGCTCTTTCAGTTTTTCAGTTATATAAGACTATTATAATTTGTACCAAGAAAAATGATGTTCCTGTTGTAAGTTTGATTTTCTGCCACTAATATTAAGGAATAAAAATGTTTTGTTATTTTTCCCCCATTTTCAGACTAGACTGTATAAAACACATGACAGAAAACAAATCTGTTAAGCTCAGAGAAGGGGTGCAAAGATTTTCTAACAGATGTCATTGAGTTGTATTTCTTAATTTTTTTCAAAAATATGCAAATAATAATCATACACATATAACACATTTTATGGTTATCAATAAACTGAATTTGTTTCTCCACTACAGATGAGTGCAACAGCTATTGTAAAATTATACACACACACACACACACACACACACACACACACACACATGCATATATATATCACATATTTCTTGGTCGAAAATTCTAGCTATAAGAGAAATTATAATAATTGATTACTGAATACAAAATAAAGGAGAATATTATAAAACAAGTTGATAGCATAGAGAATTCTGGTTCACTTTAATCATTGCCAAATCATGTATTAAGTTATTGGATTGTTGCTGAAGAATGTCTAGCTAAGGAAGATAGAAAGAACCTGAGCCAGGAGATTACATCAAGCATTATTATTGAATTGTAAATGTCTAGAAATATAGCATGTACTTATCTGGCTACTTGTTTCCTTGCAAAGTTCATTAAAATTGAAGAATAGCTAGTGGAGTTTCTAGATGAATATGTTTGTAATCAAAGTTGGTATCTGCCTAGTTTCCTCATTATGTGTACACTTATGAGTGCCTGTGTAGCTGTATTTCTGGTTTGCCCTATATCGTGAAATTATTATAAGTAAACAAATGTGCAAAATACAAAATGTAAATATTACTCACTGTATAAAACTAAATCTTTTAACAAAGTGATATTCCTAATGTGAAAACCAGTTGCAAAAAGCTTCTTTAGGACAAATGAGCAAAAGCTCTTTTTCTATATTTGCTTGTGTTTATTACCTAAATTATTTTTATGAACATTTCAATTGTCCACCAACGTGTCCTTCAATAAAAATAATCCATTTAAAAAATGATTTATTAGTGGAAAGAATCCTTTGTACTAAGAAATAGTTGGACCTCTTTAGAACAAAAATTTATACAAATTATGAGCTAAGTCATGATATTTAAACAAGCCTTGAAAGGCTGTCTTGATAAGTGATACTGAATGTGACATTAATGTAGGGAGGGGGCAAAAGAACAAAATGTTAAATCAGGCTGTATTTGGAGACTACAATGTGCTGATCAGCCTTATGGCCAGACCATGAGAAAACCTACAGAACAAAGAAAAATTTCTTCTGAGATTGCTAACAAATCCGTTTACCCATATCTTGAAGGGAAAACATGGAAAAAGAGTCTTTAAGTCACCCCTTACACAAAATAAACACAATTATTCATTCCTAAGTCTAAAAACTTGGGAAACCTATGGATCAAAGGCCAGAATTGCCAGCAGGCCTTTCACACTACATGCCCTTATCTTTCACACTGTATACACATACCATCAAAGGAAAATAGATAAACAAAATCTTCAAACTGTAATTCTTAGAAACTAAGAAGAATGTTTGAGCTAAATTCCCGAACACTCAGGATTGTCTTTCCTCAGTACCTCTCATTGTTTTTGTCTCTGTCCTTCTCATTGTCTTTTATTCTGTTCTCTGTTCCTCTCTCAGTCTTGTCTCCCTACCCCCTCTCTAGGTACAGGGCTTGAGCTCTGTTCTCTTCAAATTCTTCCAAAAAATCAAAGAGGAGGCAATACTTCCTAACTCATTTTATGAGGTCAATATTACCTGGATACCCAAACCTGGTAATAACACAAAAAAAGAAACTACAGGTCAATATCTCTCATGAACATAGATGCAAAAATCCTAAATAAGATACTAGCAAACCAGATACAGCAACATACTAAAAAGATTATATGCCACAGACAAGTGGTCTTCATCCCAGGGACACAGGGATGGTTCAACATACACAAATTTATTAATGTGATACACCACATAAACAAATTAAAAAATAAGAATCATATGATCATATCTATAGATATAGAAAAAGCCTTGGCAACATACAATATCCATTTATGATCAAAACACTTACCAAAATTGGAGTAGAATGAAAATAACTTAATATAATAAAGACTGTATACGATAAACCCTCAGCCAACATTATACTTAATGGTGAAAACAAAAACATTTCCTCTAAGATCAGGAACAAGACAAGTCTGTCCACTATCACCACTTTTATTCAATATAACATTGGAGGTCCTAGCAAGTGCAGTCAGGCAAGAGAAAGACATAAAAGGCATCCAAATAGGAAACGAAGAAGTCAAGCTGTCACTATTTGTGGATGACAAGATTCTTTATATAGAAAACCCTAAAGACTCCACAAGAACACTACTAGAAACAATAAGCAAATACAGTAAACTTTCTGGATACAAAATCAATGTTCAAAAATCCATAGCATCCCTATACTCTAATAATAAATTGTTAGAAAAAGAAGTGGAAAAAAAATAATTCCTTTTGCCATTTCAACAAAAAGAATAAAATACCTAAGAATAAATCTAACAAAATATGAGGACTTATATGATGAAAACTATAAGATGCTATTAAAAGTTATTGAAGAAGATACAAAGAAATGGAAAGACATTCTGTGTTCTTAGATTGGAAGAATCAACATAGTTAAAATGACCTTATTACCAAAAGCATTATACAGATTTAATGCAATTCCCATCAAAATCCCATTGGCATTTTTTAAAGAAATAGAACAAAAAAATCATCAGATTTGTATGAAAGCACAAAAGACCCTGAATCGCCAAAATCATCCTGACTAAAAAGAACAAGGCTGGAGGCCCGACTTCACATTGTACTACAAAGTGACAATAATTAAAACGCCATGGTATCAGCAAAAAAACAGACATCAGACCAGTGGAATAATCAAGAGTCCAAAAGTAAACTCATGTTTATATGGGCAAATAATTTTCGACAAAGGAGCCAAAAATATACAGTGGAGAAAGGTGAGCCTCTTCAATAAATGGTGCTGGAAAAATGGGAAAGCCACTTTCAAAAGAATGAAACTGACTGTTTGTTGTCTGTCACCACACACCAAAATTAACTCAAAATGGATTAAGGCCTGAACATAAGACCGGAAAAAATAAATTGTATAGAAGAAACGATAAGGTCTACGGCCATGCAAACTTGAACAAGCCTAATTCCGTCTGATCTTGGAAGATAAGCATGGTCGGGCTTGTTTAGTATTTGGATGGGAGACCACCTAGGAATAACAGCTGCTGTAGGTGTTAAAAAAAAAAAAAGAAAGAGAAGAGAAGAGAAAAGAAAAGAAAAGAAAAGAAAAGAAAAGAAGAAAAGAAAAGAAAAAAAAGAAAAGAAAAGAAAAAAGAAAAAGAAAACTAAAAAGCTTCTGCAGAGCAAAAGAAACCATCAAGGCAAAGATACAACTATCTGAATGGGAAAATATATTTGCAAGCAGCACCTCCGATTAGGACCTAATATCCAAAATAGACAACCCATACAACTCAATAACAACAACAACAACAACAACAAAAACACTCCAATTAAAAAATGGGCAGAGAACCTGAACAGACACTTCACCAAGAAAACAAACAAATGGCCAACAAACAAATCAAAGGATACTCAACTTTGCTAGCTATTAGAGAAATGTAAATCAAAGCCACAATGAGATACCATCTCACACTTGTTAGAATTGCTGTTATAAACAGGACAAGTAATAACAAGTTTTGGAGAGGATCCAGAGAAAGGAACCCTCATACACTGCTGGTGGGACTGTAAATTGGTACAGCCACTATGGAAAACAGTATAGAGATTTCTCAAAAAACTAAGAATTGATCTACCATGTGATCTAACAATCCCTCTACTGGATATTTACCCCAAAGACTTGAAAACATATATTCAAAAAGGTATTTGCACTGATGTTCATAGCAGCATTATTCACGGTGGCCTGGACATGGAAGCAACCGAAGTGTCCTACGATAGATGATTGGATAAAGAAGCTGTGGTACATATATACAATGGAATATCACTCAGCTATAAGAAGAGATGAAATACTGCCATCTGCGACAACACGGATGGACCTTGAGATAATCATGCTAAGCGAAATAAGCCAGACAGAAAAAGTTGAAAACCACATGATATCACATATATGTAGGATGTAAATCTAAAAGCAACAAACATGACAAACAAACAGAGACTCATGGACATAGACAGTGGACTAGTGGTTACCAGAGGGAAGGAGGGATGTGGGGAAGTAATTTAGAATAAAAGAGGTCAAATATGTGGTGACAGAAAGAGATCTAACGATGGTCGGTGAAAATACAATGCAAAATATATACAAATTACTGTTGAATTGTACACTTGAAATTTACCTAGATTTCGTTAACCAATGTCACCATAAATAGATAGATAGATAGATAAATAAGTAGATAAATTTCTATTTTCATATTAAGTGATACTAATACTGATAAGTAATATTTCTTGAGCACTAAAAAAAACCCAACGTATACTATTGTTAAATGAAGAAATTAGTCTTCAAGTCTAATCATAAGCAAGGACAGTATTTTCCCTATATAAAGATCTTTGAATGACATATTTGTTTAATTAAAAGGACGGTTTTTCATTTTTAACAAAAAGTTAAAGGCTTCACAAGAGATTAAACAATTTTTATTGAAACATTTGCACACTATCAAAATGGCAGAACCAGCCTAACAGTAAATAAATATTACAACCTGATCATGAAATAATTTTTTTTAGTTTTTTTTTCTGTCCACCAGGTTTTTTCTGTATTATTATTTAATGAAGTTCCAGTTAAAACTGTAAATTTTGTATTAATTAAAATACAGTGAATTTATTCATACATGGACTACGCTACAAAATTACTTATCATAATTTGAAAAACTGAAAACAAATATGCCAGAAAAAACTTATTCAATTGATTCCAATCTGACCAAGAAGCAAAATGCTTCTAAATTTCTGTAATTTTTATGTTAAATTTAAAATAATAAATTTTCTAACTACTAACTTGTGTTTTGAAGGAGTTAACAAACAGTATTTTTGTTTTTGCCTTATCACGAAATAGATAACAAACAGTTAAAAAAGAAAGAAAATTATAATGTGCTCAGAAGAGTTGCTTGAACAATTGAATAGATGAAAAAATAAACCAATCTGTGAAATGTCAAACTTTAATCAGGCAAGGAAGACAATTATACTAACTAATAGAATTATGCTAATTTGCATTGTTTCTTGCATAATCAGATACCTGATATTCGTCGCTCTTTATTTGAAGCATTCTCTAGTGACCCTTACTAGAAGAGATAAGCAATGTTGGAGGCTTCGCTAGACATACATATTCTCATGAAGTAGAATATTTTGAAGTGTCTCTGTACAGTGGCCATATCAGGGGCCCGTAATATCATTATTTTATGTAGATATAAATTAAGTTCAAAAATATAAAAATAGGAATCTCCCACATTATTAAAAATGGACTGATATCTTCAATGACTGACTAAATTGTGAAATGGTGGGGAATGTCATGAAAATGTTTCATGCTTAATAGCAAAAACCTTACAACTTTTTAAAATGTATAATTTTATTGGTTAGTAGTGGTCAATAATCAAGTAGTGAAGTAGCAAAATATAACTAGGTAACATGGTATCTATGCACAATTATGTGCTAAAATTAAGAAATTATGCTGAACCATGGTAAAACTTACTGATTTCAGATTTTCTAATAAATACAAGAAGAAAAACTGTTTTCCATTATATGTTTTGATTATTCTTTCCAATTCTCAAGGAAAATTAAAGATATAAATCTAAAATATATTTTTAGTTCCAGAAATTCTTGTTTCCAAATACACACCCTAAGAAATTCCTCTTATTTAACCAAGCTCAGCTCTCTTTAAGGATATTCATGTAACAAGCATAATACACACCCAGAGTCTAATGATGTGGACTAACTACGGAAGAATCCATTTCTCATAAGGCCATACCTAGTTATACAAAGAAAACTGGATAAGTGAAATAATTCAAAAGCATCTATTATGTTCTTGTATTTACATTTAATGCTATTGTGTTTTGGTGTTTTGTGCATTCAATGTGTGAGCACCACACAAGTTGATATCATAATGAAAAGTTTAATATTTTCCAGCTTCTCAATCTGAAAGATGAGATAGGTAGTTTAATATCATATATATATATATATATATATATATATATATATATATTTCCCTGTCTCTGTTCGAATCCACTCCACAAGCTCCTTTACTATCGCTTTGCCAGTTTTTTTCAGCTGTCAAAATTCTAACAGGAAATATTTTATCCAACATTTTAATGGCGTCTGTACATTTCAGCTCTTAATATCTTTACTTTAATAGATCACCTATCATCTTCTAAGGGAATAGTTTATTCGACTTACTAATGACCAATGTCATCACGATTAGTAAATAAAGTTGAAATAGAGTAACCAGCGAATACAGGCTAATAAGTCAAGAGCTCCAGTGATGTGTAACACATTGGCTAGGATACAGAATTTTAAAAATCTGATAAAGAGAGATGCGCATTCAGAATAAGAGCAATAATAAAATATGCCCTCTTTAAACAAGACTTAAAAACAAAAATATGTAATATAATGTATATTCACAGATATTTTACATAAAACTTTAATTGTATGATGAAACACATTTACTTCATACTATTTGTTCAAATACAATTTATTATTATTGACTTCCTCTTCCTTGCCAGCTGCCACCATTTACTTATTTTCAGAAAATACCAAGACAGTATTTTCTTAAAGACAAAACTGTGAATTAGAATGTAAGATAATTAATTTTATGTCAGATACTTAAAGGACCATCATATCATCAGTAATCTATTTTTTGTTTGTTTGTTTGTTTTTTTGAAGTTGTTAATTCATTGAGCTCTGCAGTCAATTATGTTGTCAAATAAAAAGGCAATGAGTGGACTACAAAGAAAAATAAGTCAAAATCTGTTTTTTTTCCTTGCTTTAATAAAAAACAGTGGCAACTGTGTAATCCTCCTCTGTGAAGAACTGATCAATTTAAACCAAGTATGAACACATACATTTTATTTTTACAATGATTTAATGCTAGTAATATAAAACATCCAAATTGAAGAATTGTTATTTTACCAAGGAAAAAGTTGTGATTTTCTCCAAAGAAAGTAACACAAAGAAACATTGATGGAAGATTCCAGCACTTACATGATTTAATATATCTTGAGCATGTCCCAGATTTAGTAACTGATTGCCCTCTTCAATTTATCATCCTCCAAACATTTTAATTTTTATTAAATAAGATTCTTCATAAAGACTCCTACTTCAAATACATTCTTAACTTTATTTGTTCTTCATAGTTTAAGATCTTTCAAGTAATGCTTGTATTTAAATTTAACTGATTTCTCAAAAAGAAGTATAAATGCTAAATGTATTTCATGTGGTAAGGCTCAAATATCCAGGACCCAAGATTGATACAGTCTTTAGTCTATGGTTGCATCAGTCATCCTGTTTAAAATGCATGCACATATATTTGAACTATCTTTCAAATAAGTAGATATTTGAAGGTGAAACATTAGGAAAATTTTCAGGGTATCCAGAAAGAATCTTCATATTGGAAAGTGCCAAATGAACTTTAGAAATTGCTGCTCTATTTATAAGCAGAACACAAAATGTGAACACCACATGTAACCCTATGAATTTAAAGCAAAATATACAACATACAGATTAATTCAGTAAGTATAATTTTAGTTGAAACACAATTTCATTGTTTTGCTTAATAACTTGGAAAGAGTATTTGACTTATTTTTATAATAAAGAAGTTTTAAAAATCACATAAAATGTCCTAGATATTATTCATAGCAAATTGTAATATTCTAACTTTATGTTCATAGCATCTAGTAGAGTGCCTAGAATAAAACAGATAATTAATAAATATTTGTGAAGTTAATAAGCAGATGTTTTTACCATCTACTGTATCCAACACTGTACCAAGTGATATGAAGGCTACAGAAATACCTGATCTTCAGGGTATCAAAAAACCTGAAAGTGCATTTTAAAGTAAAGCAAATGTATGTGTACATACGTGTGTCTGTTGTGTGTGCATGTGTGAATTTTCAAGTAATTGTAAATTTAGACTTGAAGGGATCTGTTATTTTGTAATACATTAAGAATTTCATATTTAAAAAGGCAAATTGAATCTCAGACTTGTTTTAAAAAAAGCTTGACTGTAATCTAACTAAATAGAAAACATCTAAAGAAAGAGAACTTTTGGGGGAAGCTTCCTGTGTTAGCTACTACCAGGTTTCTAAATTTTTTTTTCAGTTTTATTGAGGTATGATTGACAAAAATTGTACATTTTAAGATGTACCATGTGATGTTTTGATATACAAATGTATTTTTAAATGATTATCACAATCAAGCTATTAACATATGCATCTCACGTAGTTACCCTTTTTTTATGGTAAAAACACTTGAAATCTACTGTTAGGAAATTTCAAATATACAACACATTCTTAATTATAGTCACCATGCTGTAGGTCTCCAAAATTTAATCATCTTATGGCTGAAAGTATATATTCTTTGACCAATAGCACACCATATTTCTTATCCCCTATCCCCATTCTACTTTCACTATGAGTTTGACACTTATCTTTTTAGATTCCACACTTAAGTGAGATAATACAATATGTGTCTTTCTGTGTGTTTTATTTTACTTAGCCTAATGTCCCCCACATTCATCCATGTTGTCTCAAAAGACAGGATTTTCTTCTTTTTAGAGGCTGAATATTTCATTGTGTGTATATACGCCACATTTTCTTTATCCATTCATCCGTGGATGGACACTTGGTTGTTTCCATATATTGTGTGCTCTGAGCAATACTGCAGTAAACATGGGGAGCAGATACTTTTTTAAGACGGTGATTTTATTTCCTTTGGATAAATACCCAGAAGTAGACTTTCTGGATTAATTTTAATTGATCTATTTAGTAGTTTTACTTTTAATTTTTTGAGGAAGATTTATACTGTTTTCCATAAAGACTATATCAATTTACATTCCTATCAACAGTATACACAGGGTTCCCTTTTCTCCACATCCTCACCAACACTTATTCTCTTCTGACTTTTTGATAATAGCTTTCTTAGGTGTGAAGTGATAGCAAAAATAAACAAGTAGGAACCATATAAAACTTGCTTCTATACAGCAAAGGAAACAGTTAACAAAGTGAAAAGACAACCTATGAAATGGGATAAAAGTTTTGCAAATCATATATCTGATAAGAGGTTAATATCCAAAATATGTCAGGAACACATACAAATCTATAGCAAAGAAATCAACATGATTAAAAAATGGGCAAAGGGCCTGAATAAACTTTTTTCCAAAGAAGACATACAGATAACCAACAGGTATGTGAAAAGATGCTCAACATCACTAATCACCAGGGAAATAGAAATCAAAGAGAGCTTTAATTATATGCTAGCTAGGGAGAAAGTTTTGATGAATCATGGAAAACTAATCACAGAAGGCAATCTTGACGGTACCCATTCTCTCAGCTTTCTGTAGAGGAGACTCATCTAACAGAACTCAAGTATTTTGGCTCAATTTTTAAGATCAGATTTCTTGTGAAAAAAATAAAAGAGGACTGTAAACATAGAAGATTTTCAGTCTCATTGGCAAGACCATGCATAGAGTAAGATGGAAGAATCAGGCTATTTTAGCATTTTTTAGTTTTTAGCATATGATTTTCTAACTTTAATTTTTCTGATATCATGCTCAAAATATCCTGATTATTACATAGCTCTCCATAACTTTCCTACAGAAAAGAATGCATTTGTCATCGGCTATGTAGAACTGGAGTATGCCTGTTATTTGATAGTCATTTCTCCTTATATGGTAATAAATTATTTGATTACTCTTTCATTTCCTCTTATTTTTGCATGGAAAGAAAATGAACTGACATGGATATAGAACTATTCTCAAGTCTGTGAAAATATGTATTTCTTTATTAATTTTGTAAAAACAATTTCATAAACTTGGATGATAAGAATTTTTATAAGAGAAATGGATTTGGTTTCTATGTATTGAGAAACCAAAATTCAGGGTCTTTAATGCTGAGAGATGGTGATTTTGCTATTCACCAGATAGCAAATTCCATTACGAGGCCATTGAGAAATAAGTTTTTCCAGAGATACCTGACATTGCCACGTAATGTTCATTTTAATTCACAACTCAACATCTGGAACTAAAGCCAAATAATGGAGAAAATTAGAATTAAAATTCTTTGCAATTTGTAATGTTTACTATTACTCTTGCTTCCTGATGTTTGGTAACTTACCTTCTTTCAGAAGGACTTCATTTGCAGGGCCTTTTGAATCTCATAATTCATAGATGAAACAAAAGAAACCAAAGAGGCAGTGGCCTATGGAGGGCTATTGGCACCTATGAGCAATATGAGGTATCTCCCTCTCTCCACTATATGCTGCCACTGTGCTAGTATTGGTGTAGGCTACATATATTATGGTGTATGCGTAGAAAAGTGCCCAGGAATATTAATCTTTTTCCGCCTCCCTTAACCACACTTTCCCAAACATATTAGCTTTACTTTTTTCTCAGAAAATCCCTACTATGTTATTTAGAAATGTATATTGTGTAATTGTTAATGGAGTTAGACGACCTGGATTCCAATATCATTTTTGCTATTATTCAGTGTATAAATAGAGGAAGGCTAAGGATCATATTAGCCTTCACTGTGCTGTGCTACTAAGGAATCACAGGGATTTTAGGTACTCTGAGAGACTGGCTAAGTTCCTTCTGTGGTTACTACTATATGTAGAACAGGAACATTTTCCTAGACAGAGAAGATGTTTAGTCAAATCCAGTAGTATGGATTATAATAGACATTAAATTTTGAAGAGAAACAGTTCTTTTAAAATTAATGTATAGATTATAGGCCTTAAAGTTGAAGAAATCATTTCCCTAACTCTGAACAATTTCTAGTCCAAAGCATATTTTATTTTTAGATTATGAAAGTCTTCTTATATTTTTGTGTTTATTAAAACAATATATCTTGTTCTACCAGCAGGTTTTATGGGCATAGTTAGAAAAATCTGTTTTTTTACTTTTTTTATTTTTGCTCTTTTTTCAGTCCTTTTACATGAAAAATTTGAAAACTTGGTTTTAGACTCCCCATACCATTGACAAATATTTGTGAAATTTAATAAGTCCATCATAAATTACAGACCTCGCAACTCCAAAAAATGTATAATTAATAGTTTTATTTGTTGAGTGGGATGTGTGAATATAGACTTTCACCACTTTTTGAAAATAATACTCTGAAATACAGCTCTAAGGTTTAAATTCACCTTCTATTTTTTATCAATTAGTTTATTAAAATAACCTTTTCCTAGAGTTGATTTCAAAACATTTGCCCACTATATGTGAGGACTGCACTGATGTACTACTGGTGGGAAAGCCATCAGTGATATAAGCAACTAAGAGGTTAAGAATGTAACATATACAAATTAGAGGATTGATTGATGTTATTTGTAGTTCATACATCAATTCAGCATAATCAGATGTCTAAGATAGGTTACTTGATTAAATTTGCAGATATACTTTTAACCCTGCTCTTCTTGAAGACACAGTTTAAGTGGCCTAAAAATTGTCAGCAATATAGCTCATAAAAATTCCACAACAGCAAAGTAACAGAGGACAAGGTCAGTTGGAATGGAATGAAGAGTCTCTGTCCATTTGAAATGGCAGTCTTTTATTGCCATCTATTGCAAATAGGTTTAAAGGTTTTACAAGCTCAGACTTCTGAAAGTGATCAATCCTTAAAAGGCATAGTCATTAAAGAGTGTGAAGATAGCAAGATCAGAGCAAGTACAAATAGATTTCTTATTATCTAATACCCTGACCACTAGATTGGTTTTCTTTCAAAAAAGTAGGTCATTGAAAACATCACAATTAAGCAGCTGTCAGTGTTAAATTGCCAACATTGTGTTGGCATACTATCGAAAAATAATATAGTTATAATTAATCTCAGTAGTTTACAACTCTAGATGCTTTAAAAAAAATCTCAAGTCTTTTTAAATGGACACAAAAAGTATTTTACTTTTATTAAAAATGGAAACTTGAAACTGCAACTCTTGGTTTCTTTTATGTCTTTGTTCCTACTGCTACTCTTGTTGGCAGATTTCAAGATAGCATCATGCACAGCAATTCTATAAAACTGGATTTTCCACTTGATTTCAATGGGAGACCGGTCTCAAAAGAAGATTTTTTGTTTTTTATTTTTGTTTTTGTTTTTGTCTTCAGTAATCTCTTCAAAACTTGTTCAAAGAAAAACCTCTTCTTTAGATTTACAACATTAACATATTAAAGCTCAGTGCCCTATTTTTTTTAATTTCTCAAAAATGTTTTATGACTGATCATCATTTTCATAAACATATGTCAGCATTCACTGGTACTATTATTTATAGTAATGTTGGAGTTAAAAAGATCAGTATCCTATAGAATAATGCTCTGTAGCCAAGGGAAGTGATTGTTCAAGTTTTTTCCTTGCCAATATCACCTTTAATCCCTGTCTCACTCCCAAAAGAATATGTAGCAATGTGGTACATTAAATCTGAGTAAATATAGTCAAGAAATTGAAGAAATTGAAATGTAAATAATTAAGTGTAAACTAATCTAAATTAGGAAAATTCCCAACACCAGAAAGAATTAATTTTTTTTAAATCTTAAAATGACTGTCCAATGTATATTTCATCACTAGATGTGATCAAGAGATGATTACATTATAGTACCTCATTATATTTTATGTACAATATTCATAGAACACACTGAAGAAATCACCTATATTTTCAAGGTTAATTCTGCTATTTGGACTATTTGCCAAGACTCCACTTCTGATTTTATATTCAGGGAAGAAAACAGATGACAGGCATTCTGTTTAATTAGTGCCATACTACTTTGCTCTAGAGGAAGAATCAAATGCATTAGCCCTGTAATATCTCATAAGGACAAGGCAAAGAATGAAACACTTTTTATATGCATATTTCATTTCTGGAATTTGAAATTTAGTGTTTGAAACATGAACAAAGAAAAGAGTAAGAAATGCTTTTTTTAAAAAAGGCTACAGTAGCATTCAATATCCTAAAACTATTAAAGCCTAGAGATTTAATATTGCTCTGAAATCAGTCCAGGTAAGAAAGATTAGTTTTTATTTGTATATGATGAAGATATACTTAAATGATACCAGTGACCCCGGTTGAATCAAAAATACTCTTCCAGAATGTATTAAGTAAAGAGTACAAAAGACTATCGATTCATCATTTTTCAGGGATTATCTTTCATTTGAAGAAACTATGAGGGGACTTAACAAGATTACAGTCCGTGATATCACTGAAGTGGAGTTTAGTAAGAAACAAAAACATGGCATATTCTATTTCTGCTAGTCTTATTAAAGATCAAATCTGTCTTCTCTATATTGTATTTACATTCTTTCTATTTTGTATTTAAAATTTTCATTTGAAAAGTTATTTCAGGAGATAACAACCAACAATCAAAGAGCAATTGCTCTATGAAAGGTGCTGACCAGTAGTTGGGTTTTCAACATTTCTACAAAGACTTGAGTTAAAAAATAAAATATATTTAGTCTACATTGTTTGACTCTTTCAAACAACAACCTCTAGATAAAATAACAAAGTTATGTAATTAATTTTAAAATTAATAATTTAAAAATTTAGAGCTCAAAAAGTCATTTACTGATGGAATAAGTTGACAAATGCTGTTAATTCATAGATCTATCAAATATAAAATAGTCTCAATACCTAGATAAACAGTACTAAATTACAGAGATGAACATTCCATGATAGTTTAGTTGCCTGTAATAGATATAATGAGTATCACACAACATAAGCACAATAGACTATTTTTTATTTGGAGAATAATAGATATTAAAATTTTCTAAATGAATTTTATCATAAACTTCTCATGAAAAAGAAAAGAAAGATGACTTGGTGTACCAGCTTTATTATACAGAAGAGTGAATGTGGTCAGAAGCTACTTTCCCATTATCATAGAGGGACTTTGCTTTTTGGGGAATAAATCAGTAAGTGTAGTTCAATATATAAATCCAGTTTATATTGTTACCATTATGAATGGATGATAACTTTCAACTTTACTTAGTCACCTAGTTTTGTAAGAAATCACATTTAAGGTATCAACAGTAATGTAACTATACAAATTCTCAGTATATTCTTATTTAAATGAGTAAACATAATAATGACGTTTCCATTAACTTATGGAAAACCGATATTATGACTTTTATGTATATGACTTCAAAGTCATGGCTCTTTGCTCACTTAAGAGAATATAATAAGATCTCAATAATGTTATTTTGCAGATGAAATCTTACTTGCTAAGGGTTAATGCATCAATTAGTTCCCTCTTCACCCACCTTGAATGTCCATTGCCTCATTTGCTTTTGCAGTCTTCTGATAGGTCTTTGTAACTCTTGAAAAGCAGCTGCAGCAGAGTGACACCAGATCTAATCATATACAAAACCATGAATAGAGTTGGCATTTAAAGAGGAAACTTCGTTGAATGATAGTTTTAGAAAATGAAAAATAAAACTCATTTATATACCTGATTTTATTTTTATAACTGTCTTATTCAAGTGGTTTAATCGACATGTTAAGTACTTCAGATGTTGTCCATTCCTTAAATGATTGCCATCCATTCGTCTACTTACACATCTTTTAAAATTTTGAATATTCATTCAAGGAAGATGACGGATTAAGACTGATGCTTAATAACTAGGGGGCTGACATTTCAATATTTTAAGACAGATATTTTCTGATATTCTTTCCGTTTCAATCATCCAACATGATAGAGATGTTTCCAGAGACTCAAAATTTCTGAAGTATTTTCAGTTTTCAGAACTTTTCAAATTCTCTCTGTGTTTTGTACATCCTTTTAGCAGTTGAAGAATTGTTAAGCATTTATCAGTGGAAAGACATTTTAATGGCTGTGCTCTCAGAAATACTATTAGCAGATTCAGGGATTTTTTTTCCCCCTGTCTCTTACCATTATAAATATACTACATCAAAATAATGGCTTACTTAATATATTTAAATTAATTATAAAATTATAGATTTTTATTTTAATATTAATTTTGAGGCCATATATTTACTTCCATACCTCCAAAATCCCTCTGAATCACCACAATTAAAAACTTTTGCTCTATAATGATACCATTATAAAAATGAAGGTAAGCCATGGATTGGCCTAAAGATTCCAAACATATATGTGATAAAGATCTTGTATCCAAAACATAAAAAAAAACCTAATTTTTGAAATGGAAAAAATGTTTAAATAAAGATGATATACAAATGCCTAATATTCATATGAAAATTTGCTCAATGTCATTAACGTTAAGGAAATACAATTAAAACAACAATGATATACCACTATGCATCCACTATAATGGCTAAAATTAAAATAAGACATTATACCAAGTTTTGGCGAGGATATGGAGAAACCGAAAGCCTCATATATTGTTGATGAATAAAAGTACTTTAGAAAGAGTTTAACAGTCTCTTAAAATGGTAAACATACATCATTATGTGTCCTAGAAATTTGACCTTTAGGTATTTACCCAAGAGAAATAAAAATTTATATCTACTCAAACACTTGAGCTAATGATCATAGAATCATTATTCATAATTGTCTAGAAGTGGAATCAGGCAAATATCTGTCAACTTGGTAAATGGATAAACTAAATCTGAGATATGTGTACAATATAATATATGTCCATAATAAAAAGAAAAAGTGTAACTTTTTAAAAAGAAACAGCTACATTGAGATATAATTCACATATCATACTATCTATCCATTTAAAAATTGGTTTTTAATATATTCACAGATGTATGTAACCATCGCCCAGTCAATATTCAACTCTCTGTCTCTCTCTGTATATGTATAAATGTATATATGTAGCTTTACTAAATTATTTAAAATTTTCACCAGTTCACTGAGGAGTGGGACAGTGGAGCTCTTCATGCTACCTTACTGGAGTCAATCTCTGCAAGCATTATTAAATGCAGTCACATGGATGAATCTCAAAAACATCATGCTAAGTGAAAGAAGCCAAACCCAAAAGATTAAATTGCATGATTGTATATATATGAAATTTATTGAATAGGCAGAACTGTATAGACAGAAGGCAGATCTGTAATTGTCTGGAACCAGACAAACTGAAAATGAGCATGAAGGACATTGGGTAAGAGAAATGTTCTATAACTGGGTTGCAGTGGTGATAGCACAACTGTATAAATTTATGAAAACGTCAAAATTTACACAGAAAATGAATGAGCTTTATAGTAAGCAAAGTATACCTTTTTTAAGCACTTTCTTTAATGTCCTGAAATAACGGCAATTAGTATAATCAAACAAAATACTTTCTGAACGTATCTAAGATTAAAGAAAAGATAAAAATCTCAATTACATTTTAGTTAGAAAGATAAATGTAAACTAGTGTGGTGTAAGGATCAAGTACATAAATTTTGTAGCTTTTCAGATTTCAAATATTATAGCTAATTCTTATTAGATATGTGGTGTTTGACAAAGTTACTTGTGCTCAGTTTACTCATCAGAAAAACAGATGATAATAAAATCTTCCTCACAGAACTATTTAGAAAATTATGTGAGCTAATAAATTTAAAGAGCTGAGAAGAGTGCAAGTAATGATACGGACGTTCTAGTTCTAAAAAGGGAGGAAATGGATGGTAAGAAGTAACTGATCCATGAGATTCTGAAGCATAACTGGATAAAACATGGAAAGAAGCTCTAATATCAGGAAGAATATAAGGAATTAACACATACCACTTTTATTTCAAAACACATGTTAATTCATTCAATAATATTTGCAGAATAATTGTCTCCTTGTTGAGTATGAACAAGCATATACATGGTCTGCACTCAGGAAACTTGAATTTTATTTGGGACAGTGATAAAAGACAAGAAAATGCATTAAGATATAAAACTAATAGGAAAAAAAGATTAAAATTACCATTTTTTATAAGATGTCATTCTCTTCCTGGAAAATCTAAGAGGGTCTACTTGTAGGGTTTGGAGGAGGAAGATTATTATAAAAAATAAGATCATTTAATTAATTATTATAGTGATGGGCTACAAAGATGACATAAAATGCTGTCTTATATTCCAGTATAACCCAGTTATAAAAATTAATTTTAAAGATACATCCTATTCATATAAAGAATGGAATTTAGCATATCTAAGAAAAATATTAGATGAAATAATATAATATTTTAAACGATAAAGATGCAGATAGATAAAGATGCACATTTAAATGTGACATGATTTTGAACAATAAATACAGTTCAGGGAAACTGTCTAACTTTTATTCTTAACAAATGCTTGTTAAGGGACATAAACTTTGTGTAATGGCCTGACTGTGAAGAAAAAAATGAAATGTCAGTGCACTACTGAATATCACATTTTATATATTAATAAGGTATTTTTAACAATTAGAGTCATCCTGTATACAAACTACAAAATATAAACTGTATCTGTTTTAAAACCATAAAAGCCAATGCATTATTTAGAGAAGTAGAAGGAAAAGAGAGGTAAAGGAATGGTAATATCTTCAATTTACATAGTGAGGAAATAGTGACTTACTATCAAACTTTAAGGGCACAAATAACAAAAGTTTAAGATTACAAAGGTATTTAATAGCAGAACATAAAATAATAACACTACAGTTTAGAAATATCACAAGGTATTTGTGAGGGGATATGGTGAAGAGAGGTGAAGGAAAACTGACATCTCAACCTGACAAGTGGAGAGTTACAAAGGCATGTGTAAAGCAGAAGAATAGAAGAGTCTATGCCTTTTTTATTTAGTACTAGGAATGTGAGGAACAGAGAATTAACACACTAAATGATTTAATATGGAGGCTACTGATTGCAAAGCTGTGTGAAGAGATTAGTCGGGGATATTTGCCTTTTATTAGAATTCCTTATGCTGTGTTAATATATATACATTTGGATGTAAATTTTTATAATAACTTTATAAGAAATAACATCTAACTGGCTCATTATTTTTGTGAAATGGCCCCAAAATAAGCAAAGAGGAGACAAATGTTCCTTATTCGCATTCTTTTTTAGGATGTGGCCATACTTAATAAGGGAATTATTTTTATTAATTTTTTTTTGAAAGATAGCTTTCTGAAGAGATAATCTCAGAAAAACTCTAGCTGATTCCCACTGGTAATGTGTGGAAGGCTCGTTTAGAAGTGGAGTGTATCCATTACTTCCACTTGTATAAACTGCAATTGAACAGATTTAGTGTCAACACCCATTCCAGGGAAGTTGGCAGTAAACTAAAGGTTGAAATAAAGAGGTGACATTTCTCCCGTGAGAAATATCATATATTATGGTTATCCAAAACTGATTTGAAATTTTTAGAATAAGAGACTTGATAAAGAGAATTATTTCTGAGAAGGAAAAAGGACAGGAAGGTAAACGAGGTTTAAGCCAGGGTATATAAGAAAGTAACTTGGGAACAGAAAAGCTGTTATGAAGAGTGGAAAATTGTTCATAGGCAATCTTTCCCAGTAAGGGTGTGACTCTTGAGGTTCCCCTCACTGTAAGAATAAAGATCAAAGTAGGTAGTACTCTAATTTCTATCCCTCCTAAATCTCTCATGTTAAATGAAACAAAAACTTTCAAAATTAATCTCTTCAACAAAGTGTTCTTCTACTCAAAATAATTAGGTAAATGAAATTTTTTAAATAGACACATGAAATTGAGTTTTTTCATAATAATAATAACAAAGACAGCACCATAAACAAGATAGTGGTAAATTTAAATAAAAATACAAATTTTTAGTATAGTAAAAACTGTCATAAACAAGATTACAAAGAGAAAGTGAGAAAAAACTCATAATCAACATGAAATAATATCGAAATCTTTACTATATAAAGAGCTGAAACAAATTAAATAAATATATATATATATATAAATACTAATAAACTATTGGGAATAGTACATGGACAATTTACTCTTAAAAGAAAGTGAACAAATATAATGTATAAATATAACTATTGAAGGATTCTTCATGAAGCAACTAACTTTACAATACATTTTTAAACAGGAGATTGATTAAATAAGTGGTGTTAATATGTGAACATTAAAATTTCATACAGAAATTCTAATACTGTAGAAAATTGCTATATTACATAATAATGGCAAGTGTTTTTCCAAACAAAATAAAAATTATATTGCATTGTGCATGTACACACACACATTGAAATACAAATGTATAAAAAACTAAATTGGTAAAACAAGTTGTCCCTGGATAACCTTATACATTTTTTTAACTAATAATATATACTTGCCTAAAAATAAATTAAAAGTGTCAGTATAGCTATCTAGCCTTTATGATACCAAACATTTTAAATATTATGTCAAGCCTTTATTCTGAATTTTTTGTGTCATGAAGAAATTTAATAGAAAATATCTGCACAGCTCATATTTGGTGTTATGTAGCAAGCCATCATTTGGTAGATACTTTTTTCTCAATTGGCCGTTTTCATTTGTAAAGAATGAAGTTTTTGTATACTCTCTTGTAATTGATAGACCCTTTTATTCTACTTTTTAAACAGTAATTCCTCAACAAATTAACAGTTTTTATGTAATTTCTTCTGCTGAAAAATCGCAGCTGAGTTCGTAGTTTGAGAAATATATATGACATATTTATTAATCAAGAAGAAAATATTGCAAATCATTGTTGGGTTGTTTTATGCATTTCTGAAACACTTGCAAATATTATTTCTTCTGTTCCTATTTGTGTCAGGAGCTATATTTTTTAAAGAATGCATTATACAAATTACCATTCATTCCTCAAATCCGCTAGGTCAACCAGAGGAAAAATACATTAAACAAATCATTACTTTCACTGTGGGAGAGAGGAACTATTCCTTAGTTCCATCAACTATGGTTAAATCAAAAATGGTGAAATATATTTCTCAGTTTGCAAGATGGAGAACTGTGGAGTTGAAAAACTGAAATCTGGCTGGCAGTATATTCTCTTTTCTGTCACATTTGTAACCCATAACTATAGTTACTCACTATGAGTCTGAACTTCATAACATTTTTCTTATTTGCTGTATATGGTACATGCTTTTTACAGTCTGTTTCATTTTACACACTATAAATTTAAAGCTGAAATTCCAATCTCAGAAGTTGAACTGTGCATCACCCTAAGTTTTATCTTAGGACATTTAAAGAATATCTAATTTTCTTTCTAAGTACAAGATAGACATTAGTATAATTCTCATTTTTTTCTTTTTCTACACAAAAAGAAAAGGCAGATAATAATTCTCCATCTCATGTCTAGGTTCTTTTTTTTTTCCCAAAATAAAACATCAGTAGAATATGAGGCTGTTTTATGTCTCAAAAATGATAAGCATTTGCGTCTATTTACATCTTAACTTATTTTTATTTATTTTTCCAAATAAAATGTGTGTGTGTGTGTGTGTGTGCGCGCGTGCGTGCGCGCACACACACGCTAAAGAATTTAACCTTAACCAAAGAGCAGTTTGACTTTGCCCTTAGCTTTAGGGCCTCTATGTCCTACATGATAAGAATATCTTTCTTTTCTTGGGAGGCTAGGTCCACAATGGATAGTCTAAAAATACGGCTCATGGTGTAGCTTTGATTTGTGTGGTATTCAGTCCATCTTTAGAGGGACTAGAGCCTAATAGTCACACAGACACTCCATATCTATATGATTGAGCCCCAATAAAACTTTGAACACCAAGGATTGGGTAAGCTTCTCTGGTAGCAAATACACCATGAATATTGTAACACTTCATTGTGAGGAAAGTTAACACTGTTTATGACTCCAATGGAAAAGGATGTTTGGAAGTAGAACTTTCATGGACTCTACTCCTAACTGATTCCTTGGCTGATTTTAACCTGTATTCTTTCACTACAATAAACTGACCGTACATATAATTGCTTTCAGTAAGTTCTGTGAGTCCTTATAGTGATTATCATAACTGAAGATGGTTTTGAGAACCCTCAAACTTTCACTTGGTATCAGAAATAGGAGTGGTCTTGGGGACCCATGCACTATGTGTTTGTTGTCAGAAGTGAAGATGGTCCTATGGACTGCTTTCTGTCTTTAGTCTGATAAGATTAAGGGTGTTTCCCTATTGCCCAATGAAATAATTGTGTATTTTTTTAACCCACACAAAATGTAGTTTATCAGTTCTGAAATTTTTATACTGCAGGGTTTTTGCCCACAAAATTGATATAATTGATAGAATTATATGATATGGTAGGTTATTTCAAACATTACTTACCTCTGAGGAATGAATGTTAGCTAATTTTTTAGAGAAAATATTTCAGAATACTTACACAAAATGGGTATGTGGATAATTAATACCCATTTTTATCAAGGTCACAGGGAACATTCTTCAGGGTAGATTATATGTTAGACCAAAAAAACAAGTCTTAAAATTAAGAAGACTGAAATTTTATTAGGTATTTTTTTCTGACCATAGTAGTGTGAAACTAAAAATCAATAACAGGAGAAAAACTGGAATATTCACAAATATGTGGCAATGAACACACTTCTAAACAACCAATGGGTCAAAGAAGAAATCAAAAGGAAACTAAAAAATATCTTGAGACAAACAAAAATGGAAACACAACATACTAAAACTTGTGGTTTGCAGCACAAGCAGTTCCAAGAGGGAAGTTTATAACAATAAATGGTTACATTAAGAAAAAAAGAAAGATCTCAAATAGCCTAACAACATCTCAAGGAACTTCAAAAATAGGAATGAAATCCAAAGTTAACAGAGGAAGGAAAAAGCAAAATCAGAGAAGAAATGATAGAACTAGAGACTAGAAAAACATTAGAAAACATAAACAAAACTAAGGTTATTAAAAAAAATAAAATAGACAAACTTTTAGCTAGATTAAAGGAAAAAAGAAATTTAAATAAATATCAGAAATGAAAGAAAAGACATTTAGACTGATACCACACAAATATAAAGATATAAAGGATCAGAAGAGACTACTATGAACAGTTACAACACCAATAAATTGGATGACCTACAGGAAATGATAAATTCTTAGAAATATATGAACTACCATGACTGAATCAGAAAGAAATAGAAAATTTGAACACACTGATTACTAGTAAGAAGTTTGAGTCAGTAATGAAAAACCTCCAACCAACAAAAGTCCAGGACTAGATTTTATTGGTGAGTTCTATCAAACATTCAAAGATTTAATATCAATCTTTCTAAAATTCTTTCAAAAGAACAGAAGAAGAAACACTTTCAAACTCCTTTTATAAGGCTAGCATTACCCTGATACCAAAACCAAACCAAGACAACACAAGAAAAGAAAATTACAGGCCAATACCCCGATGAACATACATGTAAAAATTCTCAACACAAATACTAGAAAATTGAATTCAGCAGCATATTAAAAGGATCATATGCCATGATCAAGCAGAATTTATTCATAGGATGCAATGCTGGTTCAACATACGCAAGTCAGTAAATGTGAAACACCACATTAACAAAATGAAAGATAAAAATCTTATGATCATCTCAATAGTTGCAGAAAAAGTATTTAACAAAATTGCCATATTCCTTTATGACAAAAATTTTCAACAATGTAAATATAGAAGGAATGTACCACAACATGATAAAAATCATATGTTACAAGCCCATTGTTAACATTATATTCAGCAGTGGAAAGCTGAAAGCTTTTTTTTTAAGATCAGGAACAAGACAAGGGTGTCCACTTACCACTTCTATTCAGCATAGTACTGGAAGTTCTAATTAGAGAAACCAGGCAAGAAAAAGAAAGAAAAGGCATCTAAATCAGAAAGGAAGAAGTTAAATTTTCTGTCTATGGATTACATGATCTTATATATAAAAAACCCTAAAGGCTCCATCAGGGAAAAATAAAAATCAGTTAAATTGCAGGATACAAAATCAACATACAAAAATCAGTTATGTTTCTATACACTAATAATGACCTCTCCAGAAAACAATTCATTTTACAATAATATCAAAAAAAAAATAATAATAACATTATTAGGAACGAATTTAGCCGAAGAGGTGAGAAGTATAAGACTGATGAAAGCAATTGTAGAAGATACAAACCTATTCATGTATTGGTAAAATTAATGTCTATAGTACCCAAATTTACCTACAAACTCATTGCAATTTCCATCAAAATCCCAATGGTGTTTTTCACAGAAATAGGAAAAATAAAATAAAATTTGTATGGAAACCAAAAGACCAATAATCGCTAAAGCAATCTTAAATAAGAACAAAACTGAAGGAATCATACTCCCTGATTTCAAATTATGTTACAAAGCTACAGTAATCAAAACAAAATAGTTTTAGCATGAAAACAGACACAGACCAATGGAACAGAGAGCAAAGAAACAAAGCCATGCATATACAGTGAAATAGTCTTCAAAAATATGTCAATATACCCATTGGGGAAAGGATAGTCTATTTAATAAATAGTGTTGAAAAAACTGGACATCTAAAATGAAATTGGACACATCTTACATCACACACAAAAATTAACTCAAATGGATTTAAAAAATGCAGTTTGTCTTTAACTTTAAATAACATGTTTTATTTTAAATTAAATTGCATAAAGATACAGAACTTGGAATGAGAATAGTTATATAATCTTACGCCAGTCACGGACTTTTTCATCTCTGTTTCCTCATTTGTTGAGAAAGAAATGATGGGGAGAGGAAGGAAGGAAGGGGAAGAAGAGGTTATAAATTATAATACTGTGAAAAAGACTGCTAAAGTTTTACCCAAATATAGCCATGCATATACAAATTTAAAACCTTTCTTCTTTCATAACAGTATAATAGATAATGTGACCCACTGAATAAAACTATATTTCATTTCCCAGCATGCCTTGCAGCTATATGAGGCTATGTGGCCAATTTCTGCTTAGCATTTCTGCTAAAACTTATAAGAGAAACTACTGTACGCAACTCCTGAGTAATATTCTTCAGGGATAAGACTCAATTTAGAGGCTGAGATTCTGACCCTCCCCTTTTCTTCCTTCTGCCAAGAAAGTAGGTGAGTATCTGTCAGCAGGGAGCAGCCACACACTTCAGTCAAAACACAAAAATAAAAGGAGATTTGGTCCCGATAATTTTGCAGAGCTACACTGCCAGACCTATTTATGTATTTTTTTTATGTGAAGAAATAATTATTTTTTAATTTCCCAGTATTACTTCATCTATTTATTTGCTATTATATACAGCTAATACTAGCATATATAAAAACATCCACTTCACTATCCAATATGTTATTAAAGTATATGAACAGTAAGCACAGATATATATTATTGTTGTCATTTTTAAATTAATAAATCTGACACCTCAGATTTCAAAAATAACCAGCATAGGATCTAACATAAGCAATGGGAATTTTTGCACTATATTATTTGGATACATACATGCATCAAAAAAGCATGACTATCTTATGACTCATTTACCTTTTATACATGAAAAAAAATATTAAGAGCTGATTTTCCAGTAATCTTTTAATTGAGTTCATGAAGTCTCTATGTATTTCTTATGCATTTAAGTCTCAAGAAGACATGAAAAGTTGCAAAACTCATGGCCTCCTTAGTTAGATTTCCACTTGATGTACTTCTGCTTAAGAACAATGCAAATACATTTTCTCACCAACATCTTGATATTACCAAACCCATTATTCTTGTGCTTTTGAACCTTGACTGTTTAATGGACTTGGGAATCAGATTCATTTCCTTCTGCCTGAGCAGGTCAGTGTTTGTACCAGTCCTCAGTATATTAAAGGTATAGGAGATCAGGTTGTTCTTAATGGAAACTGAAGTTTGAATCAAAAACAAACTGCAAAGATTCATTTTGAAACCTCCATTCTCAATTCATTTACTGTCTGGGGAGACAAGAGTTTTATTCTAGTCTACAAAACAAAAATTAGAGTCATTCAGTGATTATAGTACTTTCAGAATCCAATAGCCCTGAATGTGACAAAATAGTCAAAACTTGATCTCAGCAAATGTTGTCTAAGTTTTACAATTAAATTAAATGTGGAACCAGACCCTATTTTTCCCAACCCTTATCAAGAGTTTTCATTCATTCTTTTGGAAGGTATTATCTAAAGATCTCTCTACTGTATTTCCTAAGCAATTTCTTTTCGTGCAAAGTATAACATAGCATGCACACCTCCAACTATCCTTAAAGCTTAAGGTATGCCCAATATCATTTCTTTAAAATACACTATTTACATTATTGTTATATTTATTTTTTATTCTGTTAACTATGCATCTCTTCTGAAGAGTGTGAAAATTCATAATACCAATGAAAAATCATTTAAAAAATTACAAGATTCTATTTCTAATATTATGTGTTAAAAACCAAGCTTTTTAATGATTTAAAAAGAATTTGTCCATTCAATTTTTATTTTCTTAGGTGACTATCCTCTCCCTCATAACATCTGTCACAATTGTTACATAACTAATTAATAGTTTATGTAATTACTAGAAATGAAACTTTTACATCCTCCAAAGACTAACATAATTAATTAATTGTTTAGGTAACTATATGTTTGATATTTGAATTTCTTGTGAAATTATAAGCTTGATACCGGCTAAGTTACTATGGATATCCTTGGCATTTGACTGACCTCCATGAGCTCCAGACCTAGCATGGAGCCTGTTGAATAGAAAAACTAATGAATGAATGAAACTTCACATCAAACCATGGAATTGGTTACAAGAAATTTACTGTGTGTGTCTGTGCACGTGCGTGTGCGTGTGCATGTGTGTGTGTGCGTGTGCGTGTAAGAACTGAATTAAATAGGAAATCTCCAAGAGTTTATTCAAAGATTGTGGTAGTGTCATGGTTGATGGATAAGAGAAGATTGATGCTCTACAGATTGTACTCTCATAGAGACACAGTGTTTGACCCACTCTTTGATTATCTCCTTGTTGATTTTACAATCTAATATGAGGATTCTTTGGTTGGAAACTACTGTTAACTTCCTTCTTCTTGGAATATATTTTTAAACTGAGCAACTTGATGCAAACACCTGATTCCATATCACAGTAAATATTTCTTGTTTTCTGACCCAGAGCTTCATCTTAGCTTAGTTTTGTTTTTTATTGATAAGGTTAATATATCCTGAATATTGCTTGAGACAGTGATGTGATACCATTATGCTACTGATATTAAATTATATGCAAATATTTTACAATAATTAGGCTACTGCAGAAATCATAGTAAAGAATTTATAATTCTAAAGTTGCACTCAAAGTTTTCTTAGTGTTAATACTAAAGTTATTATCTTGAAATTTATCATTCGTTAGAAAAATAGAATATGGAACATCTGCACAAAAGTGCAGGAGCAGTAATTTTCTTGTACAAGTCTATTAATCCTGATCACAAAGAAAACACACCCTTATTTGTTACTATTATAATGGAATGTACACAAAAATATCTACATTTTGAGGCTACCATTGAACAAATTTCTTCTTAATTCAACGAGAAATATTTCAAGAGTAGGTCAGCAAGTGTTTTCTTTGTACTTTCTCCTTATATACATCATCCCAAAAGTTGAAGTAAACACTGACTTACTGTTTTATATATTCATTAGAACATATTTACAGAGAAGCAATACTTTATGGAGAATATATAACCTATTTTATATACCACTCATTCGAAGAGTTATTTCAAAATTAAAATGTTTTAGATGTGAAAATTTTCCATTTATTCAAGGTAAATATGGTAAAGCAACTCTGAACTACCTTCATTTTCAAAATAACAACTTTTGAAGAAATTATTTTGTTCTGTTTTACATTTTAAGTTTAAAAATCAGTACCTTGAATTTTATATTTCAGTAACAATATTCCATCGATTAAACTCACAATATTAGTTGTTTCTACTCTATATGATAAATAAACATTTTGAAATAAAAATAGACTGATAGAAAAAATCTTGTTTATTCGATATTTTCAAAGCAATTTCATCATTTCAAACTACCAAATAGAAAATTTATTGAAAGCTAAATAAGGGTTTAATTTTAACCTTACTACTTAATACATTAACAGTATAATGATTTTAAATCACTATTTCAGGAATATAGGTTTAAATTATTCATGAAGGATAATTTGATTCTAAAAATGAATTGAGAGCTACACCTTATATAAGTGATGCATATCATTATCTTCACATAGTTTCTTATTGGAAATATTTATGTCTAACAGTAAATAGATTTTTTTCTTCTATCATTTGACAGAGTTATTTGTGTTCCTAAAAAGCAAGTAATTTTTTTAAACAAAATTTCATTCTTTATAGTGACAAGAAGGTATTTTTTTAAGTGTAAAATATATTTTATTGAATTTTAGCATTTTAACTTGGAATAAAAATTTAAGCAACCCAGAATAGTGACGAATTGCCCATAAAAGATACAGATGTACTATTATATTAAACGCACAAATATGTTTTAAACTTTTTATATATAAAGATTCCAGAGATCACTCAAAACATATAAAATTTTTCTTTTGACATAAATCAGTATCTCTTCAAGTTAGTCATTGCTGATGTATAAAATGCTATTAATGCTTGTATATTTATTGTATTTAGCTATTCATCAAATTCTTATTAATGTTAGGTTTGTATTGGCTCTTTGGAATGAAACAAATCATTATTTTACTTTTATATTTTCTTCTGATATTGGCCCTTTTTTCTCTTTTTTGTTCCTTGCTTTTTCATTTATTAATTTGTTTATTCAAGAAATAGATAAAGAAAGCCTGGATGATGTGCCAAGCATTTTTCTAGTTTCTGGAAAAGGTGTGATAATAATAACCACAGACCTTAGTTATTACAAAACTTAAAATCTAATAGAGAAGTTGGACATCTTATAAATTTAACTAATTGCAGTTTCCATGGCATTATAAACGTAAGTTGTAATAGAAGCATATGCTGGAAGACCAAGACATGAAATTCTTATTTTATAATTCACATTTAAGGGGAATAATTAAACAATAAAATCACAGTAACACAGCAAGATACAGTTTTTAAAGCAATAGTTGCTTCTTCTGAAGAAATTTTGATAACATGAGAAATGAATGATTCAAAATAATTAAAGAAAACTTAGATAACTCTCAATAGAAAATTACTTTCTCTCTGCCAAATGCCAAAGAGATATCTTGAGGTCCCTGCACTGAAGCAGCAGAGAAAACAGGTATGCATTTGTAGTACTGGCAAGATTTAACATAACTGATTATAAGCCATATATCTAACATTTACATCAATTTTCATAAGTTTGTGCAATGACAATTTCTTCTGAAATACAATTCTTCAAGATTTCATACTTCCGAGTCTCAATTTGAGAGACTGAGAGTTTTTTGAAATTTCCATATCAGATGTGTTATAAAAAATATAAAGAATCCAATATGGATCAGCATGCATGTGCATGGAATATGGATAAAAATCAGAACAGGAGTAAATGTGAGGATGGGGCAAAATTAGACAACTAAAAAAAATACACACACAAAAAGCAGAAAGAAAAACAAAACAGGAATCCCAAAAATATAAATGTATCCTTCTGTCCAGAGATACATATTTTAAACTAGATTTTAAGACAACATATTCCTTCACCCACCAAAACTAGGACACTAACTCAGGCAAAAAAAAAAAAAAATAGTACAGTAATGTTGGTGATGAATTGAGACAGTGATGGAAGGGGGAGGAAGGCAAAGGGTTAAAAAATAAGGGAATACTAAAATATTAAAGAGAACATGACATATACAAAAAAATAAAATTGCAATAAAGTTGCACAATAGAGATCATGTGATAATGGTGATGGGCGAAGATAACTTGAGATGAGATTTGAGAAATTGGGCGCCAAATTATTAGGGACCATTAATCCTGGGCAGAGATTAGTTTGGAAAGCCAATACCAGTGTTCTAAGAACAACACAATCAGATTTATGAGTTAGAAATTTCATTCTATTTTGCACTATGAAGAGTAGATTGAAAGCAGCGAAACATGTTAGAGAACTTTTTTAATAAAACAGAAGATATATTGGAAGCAAATATAGCTAGAGATAATATACTGAAAGGGTTTCTGTAGGTAAAATTTACAGGATTTGGTGAGTGATTAGAAATAGAACACAGAGAATAAGTATAGTGTAAGTATGCCTCTAGATTTTTGGAACAACTACTTCAGAAAGTAAGGGTTCAAAAATAACAGAGATAGGGTGCTAAGCGATGATGAATTAAACACAGATAGGATTGTTGACATTCAGTAGCTGAATCTGTGCCATCCTAGCCTTCTTTTAATGATAATATGTTCCATTTACAGGACAAGAGCATATGATCCAAAATTAGCTGATCATAGGATCTCAATCCTTTGGCTTTAGTGACTACTGTATGAATAAATGTCTCAGAATCCGGTCATCCCTGGGACTTAGTTCTATTTCTGCATCTACTGCTTTTGTTTTGAATTAGCTTTTATATTTTTAAATTTGTTTGCTTAAACTAGTCTGATTTAAGGTTTTATCACTTGTAGCCAGATGAATCAGTGGGTGTAGAAAGTAGTAAGTTAGAAGGTTTAAAATTATCCAGATATATCAAAAATATTAAATAATAATGATGGGAATATTCAGTAGGAAAACAAAATTGTATATCCATGTATTCTCCCAATATGTTTAAAAATATTTTTAAAGAGGGACAAAAATGAATAAAATAACAGACTATGAAAATGCCAAATGTTATTTGGAAAGACTCAAGCACCACAATTAAAAAATATAATTAGTTCTTAGAAATAACATTAGAAGTTTTAAAGAACATTTATAGAGCAGAATAGATATAGGTAAAGAGAGAATTCATCATTAGAAAGTAAAACAACAAATTTTTTAAAATTATAACAAAAACAAGGAGAAAGAATGTATGAAACAAAGCAGGAAAAATAGAGAATAAATTGATAGGATCAAGCATATGATAAATGAAGTTTTAAAAAGAGATAAAAAAGAAGTGTGTCATATTAAAAAACAATTGATTATTTTTCAGAAAGTTAAATCTTTAGATTCAGGAAGGCTAATGATTCACAAGCAAAAAAATTAAAAATTGCCTATATGTAGATATATCATGGGCTAACTGCAGGAAATCAAAGATACAGAGAACTTAAACGCAGTCATAAGAAAGAAAGATTATCTACTTATAAATTTAGACTGTAACTTTCCAAAAAAAAAATGCATTGAAATTAAAAGCAGCCAGAATGGATTAGAATATCTTCAATGTGCTGCTGTGACAAAATAGCTGCAGAAAAGGAATTGTACAGCCAGCAAAGTTTATTTCAAGAATGAAACTGAAATAAAGACCCTTTAGTATATACCAGAGTCTAAGAAATTTAAAATCAACAAACCTAACCAAAGGAATTTCCAAATGCCATAGTTCCTGACATGAAGAAATGTGATCATAGAAGGAATGCATGAAATGGAAAAAGCAACAGAGTAAAGTAAATGGTAACATATATATAAAGGCAAAAAAAAACTATACAAAATGATAAAAGTAATTTCTATATGTAGAATTTAAAAATGAAACTAGATAGCAGGGAGAAAAAAGCAAGAAAATAGAGTAAGGTAGATAAAGATGCATGTATTTGTATTAGACTTTATTAGGTATGCATAGTAACATTTCAAGGATAACAACTAAAATAATATATACAGTAGAGCTAAGAGAAGAAAAACTTCAGTAACTGCAAAACATTTCAAAATGAGATAAAAAGAAACAAAAAGTCTACATAAGTAAAAAGCACACAAAAAGATGGCAGAAAGAAAAGCAAAACAGTAATTGCAAAGGTATAAATGAACTACACTCTCCATTAGGAAATATATATATTTTAAGATTGAGTTAAAAATATGTATAAAGCTAACTCCAAAAACCAAACAATAACAAATGCTAGTGAAATTGCAAAACCCCATGAGCACTTCATTTATTGTGGTGAGAATGCAAAATGGTACAGCCATTTTGGAAGACGGTGGCAGTTTCTGGCAAAGTTAAATAGTCTTAACATAAAATCTAGCAATCATTCTCCTAGAGTTTTACCCAAATGATTTCAATACTTATGTCCACACACACACACACACACAAACAGCAAGCAAATGTTCACAGCAGATTTATTTATAATCAGAAAAAAATTGAAAGTAATCAAGATAGCTTTTAATAGGTGAATGAATAAACAGCGGTACATGCACATAGTGGAATACTGTTCAGAGATAAAAATTAATGAACTACCAAGTCAGATAAGACATGAATAAATCACAAATACATTTTGACAAGTGAAAAAAAAGTCTGAAGATAGTACAGACTGTACGATTTCATTAATATACATTATGAAATAAGTGAAATATAGAAATGATAGACAGATTAGTGTTTTCTAGGATTTCAAAGGGAAGGAGGATAGAGTAAAGCACAGGGATTTTTTTAAGGACAATGAATCTATTTCGATGATGCTGAATGTAGAATATGTAACACTATGCAGTAGTCAAATGCATAGAATTTTTATAGCAGAGAGAGTAAACCTTAATGTATGCAAATTAAAAAAAAAAAATCTTACAAGGTAGTGTATTCCATAATGGAACAAAGAGTGTGACGAAACAACCTGACCATACTATCGATGTATAAGATAATCTCATTGATGGGGAAGAGGGAAACTTTGGAAATGAGTAGGTGCAGCTTCTGCAAGATAAAAGTTAAAAGAAACTCTGCATAAGTACTGCAGTCTAATTAATAAATTCTTCACAGGGGGTGGGAGGTATGGGTTAACAATTCTAAAACTATTATACATGTACACTGGGACTGAACAATTAAATGGATAGATGATGGATAATGGGAAATAAATTTCTCACTGTTGGGATGGAGGTTACAGACAAGCAAGGGGGAGAAGTTGAATAATCTATGTGATAATGAATTAGACTTGAAGACATCAGTATGAACTCTTGTTTAGCTTATAAATATTGGTTATCTATAAGATTTATAGATATGTGTATATACATTAGTTAGTATATGTGAATATATTTCTTTGTTCTATGAGCTGAACAGGACTATAAATAGGATTCTTTATGACAAAGAATACACCTTACATCCAAATCTAATTCCATTCTCCAATAAAAGGAGCTAGAACGTCTTAGAGAAATGGCAGATTCTAGGACAGGGACAGGAAATACATAAGATGAGATCAGAGCTTCTTATAGTAACAAAGTATGGAAACGGTTAAGAAATAAAAATCTGCATTGATGGAGTTAAGTCAGAGGGACTCAGGAGCCAACTAAATAGCTCTCGGTGGCCAATACAGCAACATTTTGAGCAATAAAACACATAAATTATATGTAATATATATATAATAATAAAATATAAAAATTATAACCAAAGTATAAAATAAATTCCATGAGTTCATCGTAATGATATAAATGGTTGAATTAATAAATCCATGGGGAGAACAGACAAATCTCCCCTGCAGGAGAACCCCAAATAATTTATGTAGATACTCTGCCTTCAAAGAGAGGATGGGTAACTCACTACTCCTTAAGTGTGATCTGCTCCTAGTGACTTCCTTTTAAAGAATATAGTATGAAATGAGAGTGTTGGGGCAAGACTAGTCTTCCAGTTAAGAGACCTGGCAGACACTATCTCAACTGGACCATCAAAGTTAATATCAGTGATAAATCATATTGATATTATGTAACCTTGATATGATGTAAAGACAATGATATTTTGCCTCTGTGGACTTCCTTTCAAAAGACCACTCCCCATTTTAATCATAAGAAAAACATCAAATAAATTCTAATGGGAGAGCATCCTACAAAATGTTCATCAAATGGTCATCTAAAACAAGGGAGGTTTACAAAACAATTAGAGTCAAGAGGACCCTAAAAGGTGGCATAATGTTATAACTAAATATAATGTGGAATAGAATGAAAAAAAATTTTTGAATAAAGTATAGACTTCAGTTAAAATAATGTGTGAATATTATTTCATTAAGCATGACAATTGTACCATACTAATGTTAAGATGTTAATAAGGGAAACTGGGAATACGGTATATTAGAACTCTTTATGCTATTTTCTCACTTTTTTATAAATTTAAAACTTTTAAAAATAAAATCTATCCAAAAATATTTAAGGATACTATGAATTGTGGTATAAACCCTGACAGTTTGTTTTTCTTTATTATAATACAAATACCTGACTTCAGCTTTAATTCCTGTGGCATCCACTTCAAAAAGGCATCCACTTTAAAAATCGCTATCTCAAATAAATGCATTGCTAGCCAGAGGACTATATAAAGGACCGGCCGCCTCTACCATTCCTACCTCAGGCTCCTTTGTTTTTAGAGATCTTGATTGATTTCGATAACTGACCATTTTGGCTGCTTGATTCCTGCACTTAAAACTCCCACTCTTAAATTTGCCAATACAGAATTGTTCCATGAAACCGTAGACCCCCACCCTCAACCCCAATAAAAGCAGAACCCTAGGCCCAGGCACAGGCATGTTCTCCCTCTGCCTGCCTCTTTACTGTGTGGCTCCAAGTATGCCATGTTCCAGATCATTATTTGCTGAGGGTGTTTCACAATTTGAATGTAAACCAAGAAAGAAGGTCGAGCTAAAATAGAAACAAAAATAATTTATTTGAGCATCAGAGGTTGCAACTAGGAAACACAAATTCAAGTAGCAGTCTAAATTGTGCTCCCAAGAGAACAAAGGAAGGCAGAATATATAAAGGCTGGGGTTACATATGTCATTCTCATTCTGGCCCTCTTCATGTAAATGAAGGATTCTGGTTAGGTTAATTGGGATTGGTTGAGTTTAACATTGAAAAGAAGTATGCTGGTTGGCAAAATAGGTTGGCTCCTTTCAAAGTAAAGAATGTAGATGATTTGGTTGTTACGATGAGGAAGAGATATGATATAGGCTTGGCTGAGAAGTTCAAAAGTTCATGGAGAAACATGATGTCTAGAACGTGTGTAAGACAAACTTCTTCCTGGTCTTCTGGCTTCATTTTAGTTACCCAGATAAATTACTCCACCTTGGTAATCTCTGTTTACAGTAATAACAGCAAGGGCTTGTCCAGACACAATAGTGATTATTGATAGGCTGAGACCAACACAAAACATTGTACTGTTGAGATTAAGAAGAAAATCTCTGATTCAGAGTGAGCTTACATTTTATAGTACATGTGACAATGGGCAAAGTGCTTTATTTCCCTAAATTTCTGTTTCCATTACAAAACAAGGTAAATAATATCAATCTCATAAATTGTACTGGCATTAAATGTGCCCATGTTAAGATCACAGTAAATGGTTTCTATTATTATTTTTATCAAAAAATTTTGATAGCTATAAAAAGATATATAAACATATATACATATGCATGTAAACATACATACTATAATAAAACTGAATATAAATGAGATAGAGCAAATTAAGAAGATATTGAGACTAAAAATGGGTTACAATTAGGTATGAATCTATGCAAGTAAAATAGGAATAGAGTAGTTCTCCACATTGTAAAAATTTTATTTTAAATTAATTTGATAGTACATAAATTCAAAATTTTAGACTAGATTAAGATATTACTGAGGGGGAGCAGAGTTTTGCCATACCAAAATATGCCTTTTGGGGACGATTATTTTAAGCTGTTTTGTTTTGTTTGTTTGTTTGTTTGTTTAAAGAAAGAAAAAACTCAGGAAGAGCCTTTTATCTCCTCCTTGCTTGCCTAAAGGAATTCAGATGGAAAAATCTGTTTCAGGAGGGAAGATAGCTTTAGCATAATTAGTTGTGATAGACAGGAAGGAGCCTTAGCAAAGTCCACTCTTAGACTGCCCTCTGTGCACCACTGTTTCTGGGTGGCCCAGCAAGAATTTGCCAAACGTTTTTTTTCTTTTTCATATATTCTTGAATTGCCTATATTACCTTTGAAATACAAACCACTACCCTTTCTCCTTAGCTCAAGATAGCATATAAGCCTCATCTGCCCCATTTGTCCTTAGGTCTCATATTCTTAAGGAACCCCCATGTGAATATATGTAATTAAATTTGCTTATTTTCTCCTATTAATCTGTCTCATGTCAATTTGATTATTAGACCAGCCAGAACTATGAGGAAAAAGAGAGGAAATTTTCCCTTCCCCTCACATTACTCAAACTGAACCCAGAAAAAGACTTTTTACTTATGAAAAGGTTTCTTGCAATTTATTTTAAGTAGTATATCCTGGAGTATATTAAAAGGATTGTATGTGTTGCTAAAATTATTTGCATGCAAATTTTTACAATCTATCATTTAGCATGCTATTGTTACCATAACCCCAGTGTCTTGGTCTGCCTGCATGCAGTGGCCCAAAGAAATGCACAAGCAGGAGTCTGCAGTATAGAAAAAACAAAAATAGTTAAATATTGAATTGGACAATCTAGATGTGAGCAGCTAATGCTTAAGTCCCTGATAATGTATAAGCTACATATTACAAAACACCATCGGTCCCGGGTAGTGCTGGGAGCTGTTTGGTCAGAGGTGAAATAAGGATAATAAATCATTTCTTCATGTCTTGAGGATAGTTCTAAGGTCTACTCTGGAGTCCCTCTGTCTGTTCTCATGGGAAAGTAGCCAGAGGATTGTTCTACCTTAGGGCTCGGAAGCTGAAACTTAACTTAGGTCAAGACGTTTTTAGCCTGCCAGAAGTCCAGACCTTGTGACCATTAGGCAGAACCCTGTTACTATCTCTGGCTGCCTCGGGGGTCACTGATTATCCTGGGGAAAGGCTAGGTCTCTGAGGAATATATATAGAGATATGATTTCTAGAGCTAGGATTTAAAACTAAATTTAATCAGTCACAATGACTTTCAGTTTCACTATTAACCTGGAGTGTTACTAGCTGTAAAAAATATGTTCTTATAAGTAATATTAAGAATATCTCTAAAACTTTCGCATCATAGCACATCTGTCTCTCTTATTTCTAAAATCTCTAATATTCCCTTACCTTTATGGCCAAGGAAATATTAAATTAAATTAAAAATATAGATTTATTTTTTCTGCTTGTGTGTCATATATTTAAGAAGATAGAACACTATTGTATATCTACTGTATGTTTTTGAAGAAAAAAAATAAATGTAAAGTTGATAATAAAATATTTTTGTAAAAGCAATTACTTACCTAAAACTTACAAGTGTAATTGTTTGGAGAATTAGTTTACAGGGTATTTTTTAAATATCCAAAATATTATATATTTTGGAAAATTATGATTTTGTTTATTAACTGAACTTGAAAGCATTCCTCACTAACAAAAGAAAAATAACTGTAGTAAAAGATTTTCATTTAATGACAGGAACATTGAATAGTTCCATTTGGTTTTTTAACATTTAATATATGCTTATGTTTTTTGATAAATGTTAAGATTGATATGTTCATGTTGATAATGTCTGAAGTTTGGACTTTATCCTAGGAACACTATTTCCATTGTTCTTATTTATGTAATAAATAAGATCCTAATCTAGTCACTGGCTATAGATCTGTCTCAAACCAGATTTTTCACAATTAATGTGAAACTCAGATCCTAAAGAGTTTTGTTAAACCTTGAAGAAACAAAAAAATATAATATTTATCTTTCAGAAGCGTGGATAACCATTGTTAAATAAGCAGTCTTTAAAGTTTTCAAGTTCAAAATAATTTCTAACAGCATTAATTTATTGATTGTAAATTATGTTCAAATTTGACATTTTGATAAAAAATAATGAAAAACTCTCCATTCTGTGTACAATAATCAAGAGCAAAATAAAATGCAAACCTAAATGAAGACTATCAAGGTTTCCAAGGGTTCCAATAAAAGTATTTTCATAGAACTTTTGAGGGATAAAGCAATGTTACCTATCTTTGATTCTCCTTAACCATTCATTCATATTTCTGTTTTGTCATCAAAATCATGCTGATGTGCTGTCAGTTGTCACAAAGCTATTTAACATAGATATATGATTAGGATCCCTAAAATAAATGAATATTTAAATTTGGATATTTGGTACAAAACTCCAGACAGGATTCTGCTCCTAATTTGTAATGATCTTAAACATGTTACAAAATATCCTTGAATTGAGTTTCTTCATTTGTTAATTGGAAGTAACAATGACATTGATTCTTCTCCAAGATGTAGTTAGAATTAAATAATAAGCTTAAAAATAAAGAGAGGATCTAAACATGCTTTTAACATTATTAATAACAAAGCACTCATAAATTAATACAATGTAAACACAGCCAGCTGGAGAGCTGCCACTTCTCTGCTTTTTTTTAAGGCTCCCCGGAGGCTTAGAAAGCACAGCCTGCATCCCTCTCAGCATTCTGGGCTATATGAGGTCCTCCTCAGGGAACATTCATTTCACAACCTTGGTTTTATATATTTGGCAGAAAAGTTCATATATTTCACAAAATCAAAAATAGAATATTTGATTCATACATACATTATTGATACATAAGATTATCACCTGTGAAATTAAATTTATATCTCATACTTCAGATCAATATGCTTAAATAGATATAGATATGTGTATCTCTATTAGCTTTCTTTCAATATATCATCTATCTATGTATCTCTCTGTCTATGTGTGTGCAGATGGGAAAATTGATATATTGCTGAAAACACCAGAAGGGAAGTAGGGCAGACACAATGAATTTAATTGATTTCATTTTTCATTTTATAAATGTTTGGCACTGAGTCAGACATACTCTCTCACCTAGGAAAATTAGCAGGCATTTGCCAGATAATTATTGACTACTAAGTGGTAAAATTACAAAACTGAGAACTAGAAGAGACTTAATGATCATCACAAATTAGTAATTTTACTAGTAACTTGTGTTGTAGGCTGGATAAAAAGACATTTTTATTATGTTTATTTTATGGGCCAGATATGATAACCAGAATTTTATTCAATGACCTTCTAAAGTAATATTAATTTCAATTACAGAAAAGAAATATGAGGCTAAGAGTTTAATTATAGTATAAGTTTACCAGGTATTATGTGTCAGGGCCATATTTGAATACATATCTGTGTGATCCCAAAGTTTGTGTGCTCCCTGATGTGCTATTCCACATGATAAATTATTAAATGTTTCATGCTAGATCATGATGACAAAGAACTATAGAGCTAAGTCTAGAACTTGGTAGTGGTGGTTTTTTTTTTTTTTCTATTATATCATGTAATGGCAGCCCCCAAATATCTCAATGATTATAGTTAACTCCTAAAGGTTTTCATCTTAATAGCTTAAACCAAATACTAAGAGGTCTAGCCAATAACATATAGCGGTATGTGAGCAATAGAAATCATTTATTATGTTGTAGTGTTTTCTAACTGATAAGTTGAAAATTTCTGACAAAAGGCAAAAATATTACTTTCAATTGAAGTTCACAGCTTTTCTATTCACATTTTAAATTTATGTGTGCATATATTCAACTTTTTCCAATAAGTATTTAACTTGAGGCAATCATGAAAGAAACTTTTTATTTGATTTTTAAATTAAATAATAAATACATAAATCTACATGAATATAATGTGCAAGAAATTCATTTTATATGAGGATTCAGAGTCCCTGAAAAATAGAAAGGCTCTTTGTCATAGTACAAACAAATATATATTTATTCATTTTAAACTCTACCTGCTTCAACACAGTTTTTTAAGGAGCAGTATTTACTTGCATAACTATTGTGAACAACTATTTGGGAGGAATAAAAGTATTGCCTTTTGAAGGAGTTCAGAACTAGTCTCCCCAAGATATGTCACTTTTGCATGTGAATTATTTTTAGCTGAAGGCAATCGAGATTTCATGGGCTCATGACAGACTTTTATCACTCCCTTAAAGAATTTAAATTTAGAGTCTTACCCATAATAATAATTATTACTAAAAATAAATTTTTATGACCTACCTTTATGGCAATTATTGAACTTCTGCTCTTCTTATCATCCTACAGATGACCTTCCACCCTTGTGAAGCACCAGGATAGATATCTTACCTCAGCTAAGGCTCAGAATGGCATATAAACCTCATTTTAATTTTCTATATCTCAACCTGTCATGTATGTAAGATCTCTGAGTCTGCCACATATGTGGGGTTCTCATATGTATGTATGTAATTAAATTTAGTTATTGTCTCTTTTTAATGTCTATGTCAATTTAATTATTAGACCATCCAGAAGAACCTAAAGGAGTAAAGTTTTTGCCTCTCCCACATTTTCAACATTTCAGTCACAAAAAATTTGTCTTACGTTTAATAAAAGAATATAATTCGTATTATTCTAAGCATATTTTCCTTTGTATTTTCAATATATGCTTTCTTTAAGGGAAATAACTTTTATAAGGAACTCTAGATTAGTTTCAACTTTCTTGCCCCACAAATGATATGGACAGATTTAAGTTAATCTCTATGTGGTCAGTGTCTATTTGATCTAAAATATTCAGGTGTTAAAGAAAAATTACCAGTCCAAATTCTTGCTATATAATCTCAAATTCTTCATGTTTGGAAACACTCAAATTATAAAAGGGGAAATTGTAATATGTTGCAAAAAGGGATATAGAAGAACCTAAGCAACTGTGGACCTCATATATTTATTACATTTCTTTAAATGAGAGTGTCTCTGATCCTTCTTCAGATGAAAGAGCAACTCATATCATAGGAAAAAGAACATTTGGACATTTGAAATCAAGAAAAAAAGTTGTGATGACGACACTGCTTACTACAGGACATGGATACATACCATATGTAGCCCTGCTATCCAAGCAGGAAATGCACTGTCCTTCCTTGAGAATGAGCCCAAACCATACAAGAGTTTAACACTTTTTGATACAGGCCTTCAAGAAGTCACTCTGGTGGGTCTTAGTAACTTGAGCAAGGCAGCAGAATGGAGAAGCTTTCTTAGGCTGTATGCACTAGAATCAAAATGTGAGAATATATGCCGCTGATCTAACATAAGGAAGGGTGTTTGGATTAGTTATGCCTATGCCTGACGGATGCTAGAAATACATACCTCCAAAAGAACTCTTTTCTTACTTCATTTTAATCAGTTCTCTTTTTTTAAAATAATATTTCTTTTATTGTATTTACATAATCTTATTATCAGTTAATTGTGAAGACAGTTCCTTATGAAATAAACTTATTTATTATTTTCTGATCCCAAAGCAGAATCTAATAATCATTTTCATATTGGTGAATATAATCATATGAAAACTGTTTTACAGTTCTAAAAGTTAAGTTGCATTTGATAATGCTTTAAATTAATCACATTTATTGGAGAAAATTAAAAGGAGAGGTCCCAGAAAATGTGGCCTTTGTTTTTTTGTGTGTGTACTATGACTTAGATTTTTTTATGATGGCTTGAATCCAGAAGAAAATCAAGGAAGCTTATTCATGTTTCTTAAAGTCCAAGATTCTGAATAAATTTTTGTGCATAATGTTGTCTTCCCGACTTTGTTCCCATGTCATTAAATTTGAAGAGATATTGGCTATAATGAGATTATTATCAGAAGGACTTTAAGGTGATTTTCACACGTTCATTTCATTGTCCATTAAAAGGGGACCAGTCCTTTACAAAATGATCTGTATCTTGGATGCTGAGTGAGACACTCTCCTCTCCTGCACTACTCACATACCTACTCAGTGAAAAATAGAATGCTATTATGACACTTTGCAAAAGAGACTGATCATTATACAGATGAAGGCTGAAACATTAACTCACCATATTACGTAACTTTCATCAGGTGATATTTTCAATGATCTTTATTTCTGAAAACAAAAGAGGAGTTTCTACTTCAGGAGTCTCTAGATCTGATCCAATTAATTTCCCTATTATTTGAAAACAAACCCACTCAAAATTCTCTTTTTGCAAATATTTGAATCCTGTAATACAGGATTCATGAAACAGCATTTTCAATTTATTTCAATTATATATCTCTCTTTTCTGCTAGATTTTTAAACTCCTTGATAATAGAGAACCTGATATTATATTCACATACATGTAAAACCTGATAGATAGATAAAGATCTATATATCTATATATATCTCCTCAGATGCTACCATAAATCCTGGTACATAACAGATAATTATTATGTTCAACTGAATTGATATTATACTTATTTCAGCTGTCCAAATGTAGATACATATCAGCCAGTTAAAACATCTAAATGATAATGCTGAACTTGAATTTATAGATCTTTAATCATTACAACATTGAATCTGTCCAAGTTTTTTTTTTCTTATTTTTATAAGTGTATGGTCATTTCTGATATTTCTCTGTAAACTTAGCATATCTCTTTTGAATCACAAAACATTTGGCTCAACTTCTTCTAATCAGTTGCTGCATGAGGGAACCTCTTACTAATTCTATAGCAACTTTGCCTTTTTCTTGCTATGCCTTCCAGAGAATTTTCTTCATTCCTCCTTTTTTTGATTAAATTTTATCTGCTTAAACTGCCCTGCCTCTTTTTTTTTTTCTGCATTCCAAATTGGATATAGGATACAACTAGAGGTAACAAAATAGTTCATTTATTCCCAAAATTTATATAAAACTACTTTGTAATGTATGCAAGATCCTATGCCACTTCAAGTGAATTCATTTAACAAACATTTAGTAAGTACTATTCCTTGACAATACAGTGTGCTAAGTGCTGAGGGTTAGATTGTTTTTTGAGGGGTAGATAGGATAAAGGGGGTCAAATATATGGTGATGGAAGGAAATTTAACTTTTAGTTGTGAATATAAGTGTGATACACAGTGATGTACAATAGAATTGTACACTCAAGACCTATATAATTTTATTAACCAATGTCACCCCAATAAATTTAATTAAAAGAAAGAAAAAAATTTTTTTGCTCTTTAAAAAAGCTCCTAGTTTAGTGGACTCTATTGCACAATTCCTATTATACTTCTTCACAGGAAACTCCCCTTTTTTTTTTCCTTTCTATAATGCTTTATGTGATTATTTTGTGACTATTTTTTTATCATTTTTTTTATTGGTTAATAAAATCTAGTAAGTTTCAGATGTACATTTTAACAGTATGGCATTGTATGTTCACCATCTATAGTTAGATTTCTTTCTGTCACCACATATTTGACCTCTTTTACCCCATCTACCATCTCTCCCCTGCCCTCTGGTAACCACTAGTCTATTGTCCATGTCCATGAGTTTCTGTTTGTTTGTACTCTTTGTTAATTGCTTTTAGGTTTATATCTCACGTATAAGTGATATGTGGTTTTCAACCTTTTCTGTCTGGCTTTTTCACTTAGCATGATTATCTCAAGGTCCATCCACGTTGTCATAAATGGCTGTATTTATTCTCTTCTTAAGGCTGAGTAATATTCTATTATATATATATATATTATGTGGTTATTTGAAAGTTCCATTTTTATGTTGAGGTGCATTCCTTCTATACCAAATTGGCTGAGAATTTTTATCATTAAAATATGTTGAATTTTGACAAATGTTCTTTCTACATCTATTGAAATGATCATATAATTTTTATTCTCCATTCTGTTAATGTGATGTATCACATTTATTGATTTGCACATGTTGATCCATCCTTTCATCCCAAAGATAAATCCTACTTGCTTATGGTGCTTGATCCTTTTACTGTATATTGTTGAGGATTTTGCATCTCTATTCAGTAAGGATGTTTGTCTCTAATTTCTATTTATTTTAATTAAATTTATTTGGGTTACATTGGTTAATAAAATTACATAGATTTCAAGTGTACAATTCAATAACACATCATCTCTACATTGCATTGCGTGTTCACCACCTAAAGTCATATCTCCTCCCATCACCAGATATTTGACCTCTTTTACCCTTATCTACCTCACCCTCTACAAACAAATAATAATCAAAACAGCATAGTATTGGTAGCAAAACAGATACACAGACCAATGGAACAGAAATGAAAGCCCAGAAATAAACTCATGTATATATAGACCAATAATTTTCAACAAAGGAGCCAAAAACATAAAGTGGAGAAAAGAAAGCATCTTTAATAAATGATGCTGGGAAAATTGGAAAGCCACATGCAAAAGAATAAAACTAGACTGCTGTCTGTCACCATATACCAAAATTAACTCAAAATCAGTCAAAGATCTAAATGTAAAACCTGAAACAATAAATTGCATAGACGAAAACATAGAGACTAAACTCATGGACTTCGGACTTAGAGAGGTTTTTATAAATTTGACCTCAAAAGCAAGGGAAGTAAAAGAAAACACAAATGAATGGGACTATATCAAACTAAAAAGCTTATGCACAGCAAAAGAAACCATCAATAAGACAAAGAGGCAACCAACTGAGTGGGAGAAGACATTTGCAAACAACACCTTCCATAAGGGGCTAATATCCAAAATATATAAAGAACTCATCTAATTCAACAAGAACAATAACAACAAAAAAAATCCAATTAAAAAATGAGCAGAGGACCCAGACACTTCTCCCAAGAAGGCATACGAATGGCCAACAGACATATGAAAAGATGTTCAGCTTCACTAGCTATTAAGGAAATGCAAATCAAAACCACAATGAGATACCACCTCACATCTGTTAAAATGGCTATTATCAACAAGACATGCAATTTCTATTTCTTGTAGTATGCCTCAATATAAAAAAAATGTCATGTATGACAAGTGCATAGCTAACATCATACACAATGATAAAAGTCTGAGAGCCTTTCCTCTAAGAAGAGGAACGGGAGACGGTGCACTCTCTTACCACATCTGTTCAGCATATTACTGGAAAGCTTAGCCAGAGCAGTTAGGCGAGAAAATGAAATAACATGCATCTAAGTCAGAAAGGTAGAAGTAAAGTTATCTCTATTTGCAGATGACATGATATTATACATAGAAAAACTGAAAGACTCCACCCAAAATCTGTTAAAACTAAAAATAAATAAGGCTGTAGGATACAAAATCAACATACAAAAATTAGTTGTGTTTTTATATGCTAAAATGAACTATCCAAACAAGAAATTTAAAAAACTATTTCATTTACAATAGCATCAAAAAGAATAACACGTTGTAATAAATTTAACCAAGGAGTGAAAGATTTCTATACTGAAAACTGTGAGACTCCATTGAAAGAAATTAAAGAAGAAACAAATAAATGGAAAGATATCCCTTGTTCATGGATTGGAGGATTAATATTGTTAAAATGTCCATATTACCAAAAAAAAAGTCTACAGATTCAATGCAATCCCTATCAATATTCCAGTCATTTTTCACAAAAATAGAAAAAACAATCCTAAAATTCACATGGAACAACAAAAGAAGCTAAAGCACTACACTTCTGGATTTCAAACCATATTACAAAGCTATAGTAATCAAAACAATATGATATTGACATAAAAACAGACGGACCGATTGAACAAATAGAAACCCAGAAATACACCGAAGCAGATATACTCGATTAATTTTTGACAAAGGCTCCAAGACTATGTTGGGGAAAGGAGAGTCTCTTTAATAAATGGTGCTAGAAAAACTGAATATCTGCATGCAAAAGAGTAAAATTATACTCTTGTCTTAAACCACATATGAAAATCAACTCAAATTGGATTAAAGACTTAAACATAAGACCTGAAACCATAAGACTTCTAGAAAAAAACATAAGGGAGGAGCTCCTTGGCACTGGTATTAGCAGTGATGCTTTGGATATAGCACCAAAAGCGCAAGTAATAGGAAAAAAAACAGGCAAAACTACATTAACCCAAATAGGTTTCTGCATGGTGAAGAAAACAATCACCGAATGAAAAGCAACCTATGGAACGGAAGAAAATATTTACAAATGATATATTTAATAAAGGATTAATATTCAAAATATATTAAAAAACACATATAATTCAACGGTGGAAAAAATAATAATAACCTGGCCAAAAATAATAATAACCTGACTAAAACATGTACAAAGACCTTAACAGATACTTTCCAAAGAAGACATACAAATGTCCAGCATCACTAATTGTGATGGAAATGCAAATTAAAATCACAGTGAGATATCACCTCACACCTATCAGGATAACTATATTTAAAGAGTCAGAAGATAACAAATATTGCAGAAGATACGGAGAACTGGGACTACTTGTACATTGATGATGGAAACATAAACTGGAATAGCCATTATGGAAGACGGTAAGAGAGTTCCTCCAAAAATTAAAACTAGAACTACCATATGATTCATGATCCCCTGCTAAGTATTTCTCAAAAGGAAATAAAATTACTATGTCTAAGAGCTATCTGCACCCCATGTTCACTGCAGAATTATTCATGATAGCCAAGATATAGAAAGAACCTAGGTGTCCATTCATCAATAGATAAATGGAAAAAGGAAATGTGATATATGTACACAATGGGATATTATCCTGCCTTTACAATACATAAATCTAGTCATTGATGAAAACATGGATGGACCTGGAAGATGTTATGTTGAATGAAATGAGCCAGACAGAAAGAGACAAATATTGCATGATATCACTTATATGTGGAATAAAAAAGAAAAAGAAAAAAAACCTAAACTCATAGTAACAGAAAGTAAAATGGTAGTTACCAGCAGCTGGAGCGGGGCAGGGGGAGAGATTAATTTTTAAAAAGAAAGATGGCAGAATGGTTCTGGCTAGGGTCGATGAGTGGAAGTCATGGGGCATTACTCTTTAATGGGTACAGAGATTTAGTTTTGAAGATGAAAAGAATTCTGGAGCTAGATGGCGGTGATGGTTGCACAGTAGTATGAATTTCCTTAATACCACTGAACTGTGCACTTAAAAATAGTTAAGATAGAAAATGTTATGTTATATGTATTTTAGCCACAATAAAAAATTTAGAAAAAAAACTATGAAGTTCCAAATTCCATTTAATTAATTAACAATTAAGCTTGTTACCTCTCTTTCTAGTCTAGGCATTAACACATTATACCATTGCATAATAATAATAACAATATTTATTGAGTGCATAACATGCTGAGCCATGAAACACTTTATAAACAGTATCCTGTTTTTAGTTCTCACTAAAAATCTTAAGTCTTATAAAAGCTAAGTATCTAAGGAAAATTTACACAGGTACTAATCAAGCTAAGAGCAAGAATCCAACCCAGATCTTTCTGACTCTGGACATGCTATACTAACTCACTAATCGCCCGCCCATCTGTGAAATTAAAGGACACACAACATGGTAAATTTTCTTCTTACCCAATAAAGTAGTCTTCTTTTAAACTATTTTTGAAAGTGACTTTTACTTATCTCTTGTACTTCTCACTTTCTTACTGCCTAGTCCATTTAAAGAAGAAGTAAATCAACCAGTAAAAAAACAAACAAACGACTAAAAATGTGTTGGACTCGGGAGGCAAACCTAAAGTTCCAACTTCTTATGTTGTTGTTTTTGTACTTGGAGACTCTAATTGGTTTCTCACCAATTTTAAAACCCTTACTACCATTGGGTAAGACCCAAGAACCTCTATAAAACTCTATCAAAAATGTCTTCTCCAATATTTGGCATGAGACTATGCTAGAATTCTTTAATTTCTCTTTAAAATAGATATAATGGAGGTGTACCTTATTAGAAAAATCTAGCAAATCATCAAATACTTGCAGAAATCTGGGTGAAAAGTGATAACTAAATGAAAACTTTAATAATAGAAAATAAGGAAGTGCTATGTATAATTGGATACCTTATTCATTCAAATACCTTTTGAAATAATGAAATTCCTCATTATCAAGAGCTTATTTGGATTATTTTAAGTAATCTTATCCATTGTATAAGTCCATATTTAGCATATTATATATACATCATACTCATTATAGTAATATGTGTTTAAGAGATTGTATTCTATTTAAGATATATGTAAATGTATATATACATATATACACATATATAACATATGTATATAACATATATATGGTTTTATGATAGTGTTAAGTTGTACATATTCCATAAGTTAAAATTTTGTTTAAAATTTTCTTCATCACATAGTGTTTTTTCAAAATAAAAGAAATTTATTATGTAAAAATATTTAAAATTTTTAAAAATAATAATTAATGTTTTGATCAAAGTAGAATAAAAAACCAATAGGCAATGCACTGGACCATGATTGTCACTGCATTTGGTAAGGCAAACTGTTTAGCACAAATAAAATTACATAGCAGATTCAGAACACTTATGATATTAACAGGACTAATTTTCTTGAGCACAGGATCCTCTGGAATTATATTAAGAGGAAAAGAAAATAACCTGACATTTTAAAATGTCAATAATGATTTAATATAGTCAATGAACCTATAGCCTTTGCAAACAAGCTTATCATTTTCTTAGTATATCAAACAATACACATTCTGTAGAATAAGTGTTTGGTGAGTGGATACAGATTAAACATGTGCATAACTACACAGTCAAAGAAATCGGACCACCTCTGTCAGTACACTCAACATGATGTGGCAATAAGATCACATGTAAGAATTTCCAAAAGAAAATGAAATGCCTAAAGCCTTAGGTCAGAAGTAAAGCAGGCTAGGAGTGAAGTGAGGGAAGGGCACTATGAGTGTTAGTAAGTCTCTGAAGTAAGTCTCTGACAAAGTACATTTAAAATCCACAAGCTGCTCATAGACATTTGAAATTAAGGATGTGAAAAAGAAAAATTGTCCTGGAAATTCGAAAACCAGGAAGAATTCTCAAAATTCAATTTCTCTTCTTGGCATAAATGTATTTTCTACTCATGTCGCCATGCAGAAGGATTCATAATTGATTTTAAGTTTGTATGTCAAAGGAAATCTTTGACCTTAGGCTACAATTTCAATTATGACTAAATCATAACCAGAGCCTAATGGAATAACCCAATGACGAGAAAGTAAGACTTAAACTAGCATAGATTATTTAAAAGAGGTAAACATAGAAAAAAGAGACATGATGTTACCCCATTGTATGTTGTGAAAATACAGAGACATTTAAGATGAACAACCAAATGGAATTTAATAGAGAATATTAAAGTTAATAGGGAAGAATTAATAAGAAATGGTAATATGGTAGTATTGTAATTGACATTTCTAAACTTGGTGAAAAATAGATAATTTTTTTTGTTTTGTTTTGTTTTGTTTTAATGTTGTCGGTTTATCGGAGCGGCTTTGTGTCTGAATCAGATGTTGATTAGATATTTGAGTCACTCAGATGTTTGTTGATCAGAAGGCCAGTCATTTGCACGGCATATTTAAGGTCCTCTCAGAATGATCTGACATTTATAAAGTTTAAATAAATAGAGAAATAAACTAGGAATGGTCAATTTTCTTTATTATAATCTTACCAATGAAGAAAGTTGATTAAGTATCAAATACTACAAAATAGCAGATATTAGGAAAAGAGGTAACAGGCTCAGCCACTAAAAAAGTCAAAGAAATATGATTTGTTATTCAAGGGAAACATCAAGCAGTTTAAAGAACTGTATGAGAGGAAAACATTTTGAAATTATAATGAACTCTGTTGATTATATGATTATCCATTTTTTAGCAACTAGAGCCGAGACCTCAGAAATGATTTTTTTTCCCTAGCCAGACTTTGTTTCAGCTTGTTAACTGTTTTCTCCTGCTTTCATCACCCCCAAAACCAAAAAAGGAAGAAAGGAAACTGATTTTGTGGACTGTCCACAGAGCAACATGAGCAGGCAGGCCTCAGCTGCTCCTTCAATTTCTTAACCTGCATGAATACTGCATAATTTTAAAATCTCCATGTATGCAAGTTAGTTTTGCCCAGTGATAAGCATCTTGGGAAGATAAGCGTCTGCAGTTAGTTGCTATTTTTTGATAATTTATTAAGGTAAAATTCACATGACACAAACCATTTTAAAGTAAACAATTTAAAACATTTAATATGTTCATGCTGTTGTGCAGCCAACACTTGTAATTCCAAAATATTTTGATCACTCCCATGTAAGCCTCTTACCTATTAAGCAGCTTCTCTCTGTTCTAAGCCACTTACCTATTAAGCAGCTTCTCTCTGTTCTCCCTTTTCTAGGCCCTCGAAATCACCAATCTGCATTATGTCTCCATGGATTTATCAATTTTGGATATTTTGCATAAACAGAATCATATCATATGAGACCCTAAGCATTTGGCTTCTTTCACTTGCCATAGTGTTTTGTAGGTTCATCCATATTGTTTCATATATCAGTACTTGTATGTATGTAGATACCTGTTTTTGATTCTTTGAGATATAAAGCTAGGAGTGAAATTGCAGGACAACATGGTATTTTTATGTTTAACTTGCTGAAAAATCACCAAACTCTTTTCCATAGCCATTGAACCACTTTACATTCCCATCAGCAATGTACATGGGTTCCAGTTTCTTCACATATTTGCCAACACGTGTGTGTGTGTGTGTGTGTGTGTGTGTGTGTGCTTGTATTTTAATGATAATCATGTTAATTACCATGTTAATTGATGTTAATTGGTATCTCATTGTGATTTTGATTTGCATTTCTCAAATGATTAATGATGTTAAACATCTTTTCAAGTGTCTGATGTCCATTTGTGTAGCTTCTTTGTAAAAATGTCTATTTAAGTCCTTTGTACTTTTTTTAACTGGGTGGTTCATCTTTTCATTATTGATATGTTATAGTTTCTTGTGTATTCTGGATCCTAGATTGATTAAATATGTGTTTTGTGAATATTTTTTTCTACTCTATATGTAGCCATTCTACTTTTTTGATAATGTCTTTTGGTGCACAAAAGATTTTAATTTAATGACATATAATTTATTTTTTCTTTTGTTCCTTGTGCTTTTGGTGTCATATCTAAGAATCCATTGCCAAATCTAAAGTCATGAAGACTTATCCCTATGCTTTCTTCTAAGAACCCTATGATTTTAGCTCATATATATATTATTGATCTATTTCGTTTGGTTTTTCTATCTGGTGTGAGAAAGGAGTCCAACTTTTTTCTTTTGCCTGTGGAAATCCACTTTCCAGGTAATATTTTCTGAAAGATTTTTTTCCCACTGAATTTCAGCATTCTTATTGAAAACTAATTGATCGTAGTGGTATGAGTTTATTTCTGGACTCCTAATTGTATTCTTTTGTTCTGTGTGTCTGTCATTATGCCAGAACCACACTCCTTTGATTATTTTAGTTTTATGCAATTGCATATAAATTTGAGCATTAAATTTTCATTTCTGCAAAAAGGTTGTTGTAATCATGATAAGGATTACGTTTAATCTGTGCGTCACTCTGGATAGCATTGACACCTTAATATTGTCTTATGATTTATGAACTCAGGATATCTTTCCATTTATTTAGGCCTTTTGCCAGTGGTTTATAAATGTCAACATACAACTCCTTCACCTCTGCAGTTAAGTTTGTTCCTAAGTATTTTATTTTTTGGATGCTATTGTAAATGGAATTGTTTCTTAATTTTCTTTCCAGATTACTCAGTACAGGTATATATAAATACAGATGATGTTTGAATGTTGCTCTTATAACCAGCACTTTTTCTGATTTTTTTTATTAGCTCCAGTATGTGTGTGTGTGTATTCTTTGTGATTTTATATATGTAGAATCATGTTATCTGCAAACAGAGATATTTTTACTTCTTTCTTTCTAATTCGGATGCCTTTTATTATTTTCTTTTCCTTGACTAATTACTCTGACTAGAACTTTCAGTAAAATGCTGATAACAGTGGTGAAAATTAGCATCCTTGTTTTGTTCCTGATATTAGGAGTAAGTTTTTCATTTTTTGCCATTGAATATGAGATTAGCGGTAGATTTTTTTATAAATGCCCTTTATCATGTTGAAGAAGTTTCCTTTTATTCCTAACTTTCTGAGAATTTTTATCATGAAAGGATGTTGGATTTTGTCCAAAAAAATTTTAGCAGATGTTATTTTTGAGAAGTCATCTTTTGAAAGCATTGAAAAAAAAAAAAAACACTGAAAAAATGGTACAGATAATATAGTTTATGTAACTTAAAAAAAAAAAAGGAAAGGAATAACATTAGTAATCATAACCCAATTAACTCAAGCCCTGAGAAGATACTGAAATAAATCATCTAATAATTTATAGACATCTAGCAGAATTTGAGATACTAGATAGAAATTTATATGAATTTAGGAAGTGGAAATAAAAGCCCAGCAAATTTATTGTTTTCCATGAGAGGGTGAGAGACTACTACATAGAAAGAGAGGATAAGATGAGATATTAGATAATCTTACAATTTAATATCTTTTTTTATTAAAGCTCATGTCATTGCCATCTACAAGCCAGAACCAAATGGTTTTAGAATGAGAAAGATTGCTAATGTTGAAGATAGATATCAAATTTAAAGTGTTATTGGTACATAAGAGAAATACTACTTGTTTATCCATTTATTAGCTGAAGGACATTTAGATTGTTTTCAGTTTTTAGTAGTTAAAAGCTAAGCTGGAGTAAACATTTGTGTACAAGTTTTTGTGTGAAGATGTTTTTATTTTTACTGAGCAGAAATCTGGTACGTTGGTTTCCATTGTTGCTATAGCAAATTCTCATGAGTTAAGTGACTTTAGACAACACCTCATAGTTTTCATAGATCAGAATTGCAGACACAGAGACTCTCAATTAATTTCTCTTTTTTAGGGTCTCACAAGTCTGAAATCTAGCTGTCAGGGACTGCATAGCTTGTAGACTCTGAAAGAATTTTCTTCCAAGTACATTCAGGATGTTGGGAGAATTCAGTTCATTCTCATGTTTTTTATATGGTCCAACTCCATTTTCAATCCAGCAAAGTTCTTTCCATGCTTTGACTATCTCTAACTTCCTCTTATACCCTCACTCATAAGGAAGCTCTGCTTTTAAGTAGATGGGGTAAAAGTGGTCAAATATGTGGTGACAAAAAGAAATCTTAACTATGGGAGGGGAACACACAATGCAATATATATATATGCCTTATTGTTAAATTGTACATCTGAAACTTACTGGATTTCGTTAACCAATGTCATCGAAAATTTAAAAAATTTAAAAAAAAAATCATGTAATAACATTAGTCCACCTGGATAATCCAAAATAATCTCCCTATTTTAAAGTGAACTGAGAAGTAACAATTACATATACAAAATCTCTTATGCCATATAAGATAACATTCAGTAGTATAACATTAGGGGACAAAGGTCATAGGACCAAAATTCTGTTTACCCAGGCTATATGATAAGTGCATGTGTAATTTCATTAAAACAAACAAGCAAAACACCAAACAACTGTCTTCTGTCTTATATAGTTTTTACCAGGTTATGTGCTGTAATTATTTTCTTTGTTCCCCTGTATCTAATATGTACATTTTTCATCTGATGGTTTTATGATTTTTCTCTTTATCTCTGCATTGAACTAAATATTTACTATTCTGTCAGTTTGAGTATAATGTGTCTATGTGTGGACTTTTCTGATTATTGTTTCTGTTTGGGTTTGTTTTGGATTTTCATTATATTCGAAGTTCTCTGAGCTGGACCTTTGGTTTAAATGTCTTTCGATGTTCTTAGAAATCCTTATCCATTATATTTTCAAATATTTCTTTGGTCTTGTTTCTCTATTCTGTGTTTCCAGTTTGGCATATGTTCACATTTCATATTCTACATCTCATCATATTCGTTATTTTTTAGTTCTATTTCAATTTGCATAATTATTAGTGACCTATTTATAGATTCATTGATTATTTTCTGACCTGTGTTGAGTCTAATGATGATTCCATCAACATCATACTTCATCTCTCTTACTGTGCTTTAACTTTAGTTTTTGAGCCATTCTTATTATTTTCTACCTTTTCTAGTAATATAATTAGTTTTTTTTTTTAATTCCTTATTTTATAATTTCACCATCTGAGTCACCTCTGAGTCTCTTATTGAATGTTTTATTTCTTGTTTGTTTGTTTTTTAAATTTCCTACTTCTTTGTGTACCTCATAATTTTCAGTTGCATGTCAGTCATTGTAGAATGACAGAAACTGAGAGAAAGGGAATTTGTGACTGGAAATAGGCATGCATTTTTTTCTACTAGGCCTTTAGTAAGGGAGGTGTGTCAATATTGTCAGGAATTGTGTACAATTGGGTATTGTTTTTGCTATAGATACTTCAGGCTAGTTTTCCCTGTGACTTCAGCACTTGGTTGGATTAAAAATATATATAATCTAGTGCATTATTCAGTCTTTTCTTGTTGTTGGAATGGGAGCAATATCTTTCCAGATTTCTACATATTTGGCAGAAGCCTGAATCCAATTATTGAATACAATATACAATGAATAATTTTATGTCTGGTTAAATAGATTCTTGAGGAAAGTACCATGTCTTATTTACTAATATCTTTGTAACACTGGCATCTAGACTCAGGGTAATCATGTTGCAGGAGCTCAATAAATGGTACTGAATTGAATTTATAACTATATTAATATCAGAACTAATATATGGTTAGACCAGAGAGTTTCAACAAATGTCTCGCTCCAGCCAAGAGACATTTTGACAATGTATAGAGATATTTTTCATTATTGTCAGGTCTGGGGGCCAATGTGTGTATTTGTGTGGGGGGAGGAGGGTGGTGTTGCTGGTATATGGTGCTAAATATCTTATAATGCACTAGACAATAATCTCATTAAAGAGTTATTTAGCTCCAAATATCAATTGTGCTGAGGTTGAGATACCCTATGTTATACTAATATGGACATTATAGAGAACATGTTACATGGGCCTAATTAGGTGAATAAAGAGTCATGATCTTTTTTTATGAATAGACATTTAACAGAATATCTGATAAGCCATGTTAAACTCACTGACTTTTACTTGTATGGATTATGTAGGGTGCATGTGGCTGCACATAATAGAAACTCCAATTCAAAATGATATAAATAATAAGAAAATTTGTTATATCAGCTTAACAAGAAGTCTAAAAGTAGGGCAGATTTTAGACAGGGTAGCTTCAGGATGTGGTTCTTTTCCTCTTTGATTCCCTGGTTCTTGTTTTTCTTTTTTTCACAAGTTGTCTTTATCTAGAAACTACCTCTTCTCAAGATCACAAAATGGCTTCCAGAACCAATGGGGAAGTAGGCTTTATTATCATATCTTCTATGAATGTTCATATGCCATCACTAAAACAGGAAAATTCAAAGTAAATAAGTAGTGGGAAATTTTATTTCAGTGGATACTTGAGGCAAAGAATCCATGGCCAGGATGATTTGAAGGTTACTGAAAACACAAAGGGTGTGAAAATGTGTTTTCTAAAACTGTATTTATTTGCAAAGGAGAAAGTCTGAAGGCATATAAACCAAAATATTAAACAGTCTGTGTAGGATGGAATTTTAGGTAAATACTGTCTTTTTTATAGTATTTCTACTTATGTATTGCTTCTATGTATTAATTCTAAACTCTTCAAAAGTGAAAGGAAAGGCAACAGTTCTAATGAACTAAAATAAGTTATATTTTCTTAAACAGAAGGAAAGAAAAAGATCTAACACATTTTTTTAACAGACATATTCAAACCATTAATTTTTTGAGGGGTATTCCTTTCATCTATGGGGTTTACCGTAGAAATATCAGCAAATATTGTGGCCTAAGCTGTTGACTTTGTGTAGATCACTAAAAAAAGGTATTTATATTTAGTTCCCATCTTCCGTTAGACTCCACCTTCAACTTTTAGCAGAACTCCATTCTCTTTCTCAATATACTCTCCCACATGTACTCCCTATAGTTGTTATTTTCCAATTTATCCAGATCTATTAGGTGACAAGGCAGCTCAGAAAGAAAAAGAAAAATCTCCAGAAAATAAGATTAAAGACATAGAAATATGCTACTTAAATGACAGAGAATTCGGGATGGTACATCTGAAAAATCTCAATGAGATCCAAAATAATTAACAATTCCAGGAATTGAAAAACAACTACATCAGCAAAATGAATTTTTTTAGCAAGGAGATTGAAACCCTCAAAAAGAACCAAATAGAACTTTTTTGTGATGAAGAACACATTAAAAGAGATGAAAAATGAAATAACAAGCTTGGGAAATAGAGTTGACCAAATGGAGGAAAGGATCAGTGATCTTGAAGACAGAAATCTAGAAATAGATCAGAAGGAAAAAGAGAGAAACCAAAAAATGAAAAATAATGAAAGAGAAAAACAAGAACTAACTGATACCATCAGGAAAGAAAGCATAAGAATAATGGGCATTCTCGAAGGGAAAGAAAAGGAACAGGGATCAGAAAGCATTATTAAACAAATAGTTGACAAGAATTTCCCAAACCTAAGGAATGAACTAGAGCTTGGAATTCAAGAAGTCAATGGAACACTCAATTTATCTCAACTCAAAAAAAGCCTTCTCCAAGACACATTATATTGAAATTTTCAAAAATTAATAACCAAGAAAGAATTCTCAGGGAAGCAAGAGGAAAAAAAGATGGTAACCTATAAAAGAAAACCATTAGATAGTCATTGGATTTCTCAGCACAAACCTTACAAGCAAAAAAGAGTGAAATTAAATATTCGAACTACTAAATTAAAGGAACTGACAGCCAAGAATACTGTATCCAGCAAAAGTTTCCTTTAGATATGAAGGAGAAATAAAGACCTTTCCAGACATAGAAAAATTGAGGGAATTCTCTGCTATGAGGCCTGAATTACAGGAAATACTGAAAGGGGTCAGCTCACTTAAAACAAAATGACCAAAAAAACAGACAAACAAACAAACAAAAACAAAAACATAACTATGAATAAAGCAACTAGCAGGCAGATAGAAGCAGAGCAGTGCAACCCTTATTAAGAACAGGGGATTATAGATCTTGGGAGAAACATGGTGGAGTGAGAGATGTCCCCAGATCTCTCCCCTTGAAGCAACTATAAGCTGAACATCTAAAACTCAATCAAAAACACCCAAACTGCACACCAGCATGTCTGAGCAGAGGACCTATGAATAACAGCTACCGCAAGTCAGAACTGTGGGTGCCAGGCAGTGGACTGAGAGAAACAAAGAAGTTGCTTCTCACAGCCACAGGAGCTCCCTGTAGGTGGAGGGAGAAGGGAGAAGGTATGGCAGGTTCCCAGAACAGCCCTGCCTGGGAGAGCTATGAGCCCTACACAGAGGCAGTGCTGAGGGGCCAGGGCAGAAAGCAGAGAAGCTACAGGCAGAGAAACAACAGTTGATTTTTACCGGCCAGGATTGCAAAACCAAAGCTGAGCCACAGCCCCTATCCTCCAACCCAGAGGGCCCCTCTCGCCATACTTTCTGAGAAAGAACACCTCGGAGCCCCAGGGAAATCTGGGAAAACGCTACCAAAACTGTCATTTATGCTACAGGGACTGAGACTTAGAGTAGCAAGTGGAATTAAACATCTATAAGAAAAAAAAAAAGGCATTATTAAGCTTTATATAAAGCAGGGATTCAAGAGGCTTAGTGCCATGTCCAGTAAGTGATAAATCCTGCCACGTCCAGTGCAGCCCTGGAAAATAATCCTGAGTGGGAACATTGGGAGATTGAGAAAATAAAGAAGACAAAAGCTGGGATCAGGAGGTCTACTGTCTACTACTGATGATGGACTAAGTAGCCCAGTAGCATACAATTGCTGGCTAAAATAAGATTATCCCCATCCAACCTATACACCCTGCTATAATTGTTTGCATTTCCATAGATTATCCCCACCCTACACACCGTTCTATAATTTTTTTGCTTTTCCATCAATACCGCATTGTTCTCCAATCAATTCTTTCCTAGAGGTGAGGCAACCCTTGGTTGACATCACAGATTGCAAGGGCCTTGTAAGCTTACAACCCACTCTCCACAGCTAAGACACCACCTACTGGAAATCAAAAGAAAAACACCTTCCTTGTAATAGGCTAATGAAAGACCTTTATATAATAAAACTTCTTTCTGGGAAAAAAGCGAACACACTTCCCTTAATGTCCAGGTGGAGAAATAGTCCATTAAATACCATAAACAACCAAGGTGAAAAGGCAGCTCAGAAAGAAAGAGAAAAATCTCCAGAAAATAAGTTTACAAACGTAGAAATGTGCGACTTAAATAACAGAATTCAGGATGGTACTTCTGAAAAAACTCAGTGAGACACGAAATGATTCATATCAACAGTTTCAGGAACTGAAAAAACAACTAGAGGAACAGAATGAGTTCTTTAGCTAGAAGAGTGAAACACTCAAACACACACACACACACACACACACACACACACACACACAATAGAACTCCTGGAGATTAGAAACACACTGCAAGAGTTGAAAAATGAAATAACAAGCCTGGGAAATAGAGTTGACCAAATGGAGGAAAGGATCAGTGACATTGAAAACAGAAATCTAGAAATAAATCAGAAGGAAGAGAGAAACCAAAAGGTTAGAAAGCATTTTCAGACAAATAGTTGACAAGAATTTCTCAAATCCAAAGGATGAACTGGAGCTGGAATTCAAGACATCAACAGAACACCCAATTATCACAACTCAAAAAGGCCTTCACCAAGACATATTGTATTAAAATTGTCAAAAATCAGCAACAAAGACAGAATTCTCAAGGCAGCCAGGGAAAAGAAAAGGGTAACCCATAAAGGATAACCCATTAAATTATTGTTGTATTTCTGAGCAGAAACCCTACAAGTCAGAAAGGAGTGGAATCAAATAATACAACTATTAAGTGAAAGGAACTACCAGCCAAGAATAATGTATCTAGCTAAGATGACTGGCTAAAGAAGCTGTGGTACATATATATAATGGACTCAGCCATAAAAGAGATGAAATACTGCCATTTGCAACAACCTGGATGGACCTCAAGATAATCATTCTAAGCAAAATAAACCAGAATGAAAAAGTTGAAAACCACATCATATCACTTATATGTAGAAAATAAACCTAAAAGCAGCAAACAAACAAGACAAACAGAGACTCATGGACATGGACAACAGACTAGTGGTCACCAGAGGGAGGAGGGAAAGGAGTTGTAGATGGAGTAAAAGGGGTCAAATATGTGGTGACAGAAAGAAATCTATGGGTAGTGAATACATAGTGCAATATGTACATATATATACACATATATATGTGTTACTGCTAAATTGTATACCTGAAAATTACTGGATTTCATTAAGCAATGCCACCATAATTTACAAAAATAAAATAAAATAAAATAAAATTTTAATAAATAAATAAATCTTAGTAAAATACTCTTGCTCACCATTCTCAGCTCCCACATGTTACCATGAGAGTTAATTCTGATTTTATTTCTGTCAACTTTTTACAGTATTTAAAATATGCCAGATATTTTCTTAAATGTTTTACACATTTATCTCATTCTCATATCTAAACTATGAAATAGATTTTACTATTATTTTCCCAGTTACTAGATGCAATACTTAGTCACAGAGAGATTAAGTGGCCTAAAGTCATGCAGCTAGAAGACAGTGGATCCAGTTCCATATCTGTGCTGTCTGACTCCAGTATTCATGCTCTTGATCACAAAACTACACTTCTGATTTTATTAATCACTAGGGCACCAAAGCAAAGATTTACTCTTTCCAATTTTTATATATTCCTTTATGGTTTTATTTTAATGGTTAACTTGTCTCCAAAATACTTTGGAAGTTTTAAAGCCATAATTTCTTTTTCTTTTATATTAATTCGGTAGTGCTTAGCAATACTTTGTAAATCATTGGTATTAAATGAATTTTGGATGGATGAATGACTAGTTTATTTGCTTCACAGAGTCTCCTTATCTCAGTTCATTTGATGGTAAATGACAGATAAATCCTATTCTGATTATGTCACTATTTTGCTCAAAAGCTTTTAATAAATCCCCGCTTCCCTCTACATAAGAGCCCCAAATCCTTACACTGGCCTTGGATAACTCTATGGTCTAAATCTAATATTCTTTTTAAATGTCATATTCCACTAACTCTCATTAGAAAGCCTCTACCTATCCAAAACTTGCTGTTTCATACATGCTTCTTTTCATCTTATTGGTCTTGGCTCGATACATATAAAAGTTTCTTCTTTTTCCTAACTCCAAATAATTGAATTCAAAACTAAACTTCTTTGTTCACCCTTGTCAGCCCTCTGAACATCTATATTATTTTATCTGTACTATTGTAATGGTCTAATGTCTGATTTATCATTGTTTCCCCCAATATAGTATAATAACTTGCAAATAGCAGGGTATTCAGTAAATGTTAAATAAGAAAGTAACAGGAGTAAACTTTCAGTATAATTTGCAATTCCCAAAATATAAAGAAGATGTGTAGATTTTCCAATGATTTACATGAGATAGCAAATATCCAGTTAAAATATGGGCAATGGTCTTTTGAGGAGAATTGAGTAGATCTGAAATATTAAGCCTAGAAAAGGCAGTAACGCTGATGCCTTTTACTACATGAATTGTGAGTTATCTTTAAAACATAATGGGTTGAAAAGAAAAGAGCATTAAAAATTTATGTCTTTTAGACCAAAGAATATTGTCATGAAGAAGTTCTTATTTCAGTGAGAAATGGAACAATCATTTTTTAAGACTATATATATTCCACTGTCAGTCTTACAAACATTTTTGATTAGAGAGAAAAATATATACAGGTATATAGAAAATGTGATATTTTAGATAGTGTGTACCATTTAGAATTTAATGGGAAACTATATAGCATTATATAGATATGTTGGGGAGAAACTAATTAGTTTAATGTGATAGTGGTTTGTCAGGTTCGAATTAAGGAAATAAGTTAAATGCCAAAAGCAAAAGCTAAAACCCTCTTTAAGGTATTCTAAGTTTAATCTTATGATTCTAAACTTACTAGTAATTTGACTTTGTAGGCAATTCTCCTATGCAAAAAAGTAAATTCAGAGGTCATTTTTGCCTTATACTTCTAAACTGATGCATTGCTTTTTGCTTTCCAATGATTTAAGGTGAAGAGAGAAGATTATACTCATTCATCTTCCTAATGATATCTGCCTTCCAGGTCTTACTCTGCATCTTTATGTTGAATTTTTCAAAGAGCAAATAATTCAATAGAGGAGTTCCCTTTCTAAGGGAATATTTTTGTGGCAAGGTAATTTTTGAGATATTCATTTATGATTCCTTCCTTTATTTTTGCTATATCTTTTCATTTAGGCTCTGCTCTTGCTTGTCTTATGAAAGATTTGTGTTGAGTCTTTCAGGTTTTTATTTCTAAACAATGTTTACTGAGACCAATTGAGAAGAACAGACTTTTGAGATAAGAGAAAATTCTTTGAGAATAGGAAAATAGAAGAATAATAATTGATGGAAAGTATTTCCTCTAATACAAAAAATATATATATATCGCCTTTATTTACAGCCATACCTCAGGCTTTGGAAGACAGAGAAAAGTGGAGAGTTTGGGTCATCCTTAAAGATAGAGAATTTATTGAATATGTGTGTAGATAGAGTAACACTGAAGAATGTCTCATCAAAGGGTCACTATGAGGAATATTACTCCATCATCAAGGAGCATTCTGCAAGATGAGTTACCATTTGAAAACTGAATGATCTTCTGTTTACTTGGCTGAGGGATCAGTGTGAGTGTGTTTGTGTGTGTTTAAAGGTAAATTTATCCATCTTCATTAGCAGCCATTTATCTACATGCTCTCCTATTGATTTAGGATGCCCACACTTGCATTAATATCTTCTTGATTTTTTGGTTCTACACATACAAGTGCCTCACCACATAAGCAAAAGGACCATCAGAAAATTTTCATAGCAGCAAAAATTCACTTGCAGAGAATATAAGTGAAGAGGATTCTTAGTGCCAAAGGGCAGACAGAGGGAGCCTGTATGCAGCAGCCAGTTTTAACTGTGCCTGAAACCAGAAATAAAGTCAAAAGAATGAGAAGTGTCACTATAACTAAACTAGCAGTTTAAAGAGCTCTGGTGGCAATGTGGAGGATGAATTAGAAATGTTATGGAATGTTGTAGGAGGAAATTGCCAAATATGATGAGCTCAAAATTAAAATGATGACAATAGAAATAAGATAAGTAGATGGATTGGAGCAATATTAAGGAGATACACAGGACAAGCTGATGGGGTAGCAGATGTAACAAAGAAAGAGAGAGTTCAGGATTGAAAGGCAGATTTCTAAGAATCTGATACTTGAGCCATTCTCTGATGTAGGTAGAGCATATTTGAGACAAAAATTTGTAAATTCTATTTGACATATGTTGTTGAGAAATCTAAGATATGTACATTTAGAGATTCAGAGTTAAGGAAAGAGTTCTGAGCTGGATATAGCAAGATCTGAGACTTTTTTTTTAAGTTTCTGAGAAAGGAATGTCTTAGCAGTAGAAAGTTAAAGGAATATAAGTAATTTTCAGTATTCACAATTGAAGGAGTACAAATAGTCATGAATGATACTAGATATGTTTTGATTAATGTTTAATTATTTCAACCTCTGAAGCAAGAATAATTAAATAGCACAATATCTGAAAGCTGAAACACTTTTGCAAAATAGACAACAGCATGTATAAAAATATGGTCTTATGCTGACATGTGCTTTTAATTTTCAAACAATTTGTTAAATATGGCCTTATTTAATATTCAAGTGAACCTATTTAAGGTACACAAAGACATGTTGTCCTTATTTTGAGGAGAAACTGCAGGCCAGAGAGAGCAATGAAAGTTAATTCCATAGACTTAGTTTCCTTATTCTCATATGTGCACTCTATGCTTTATGCCCTATCCCTTTATATTCAAACAAATTACAGACAGTGATTTATTTAGTAATTAATTATTCCCTACAAATTATAAAATGTTATTTTTAAGGGATGGGAAATATTATTTTTATACAGATTCAAATAATAATATTTGATCTAACCATAAGAAGTATCAAAAACGGGATGACTTAATACAACAGAAATTCATTGTCTCACGATTCTGGAGGCTAGAAATTCAAAATCAAGACATAGGCAAATCTACATTCCATCTGAAACCTGCAGGGGAATCCCTTCCTTGCCCTTTCTAGCTTCTGTTGGTTTGTTGGCAATCTTTATTTTTCCTTGCCTTGCAGCTGCTTAACTCTAATCTCTCCTTTCCTTGTAGCATGGTGTTCTCCCTTTATGTCTGTCTTCAGATAGCCTTCTTATGAGGACATCAGTCATAATACCCATAATACCAACACAACATACTTAATTACATTAGCAAAATATTTTGTACATATATATATATATATATATATATATATATATATTTTAGATGTTGAAAGAGACATTTAGAAGATTTATATTACATTGGCAGAGTATCCCTAAAGGACTTTAGGATATGATACTTAATTGACAAAGTTAAAGGAGTGATTTATAGTCTTAAATTCTAATTTACAATTTAACTAATCATTTTATTTTTCTCAATATACATTATACTTTAATTTTAGTATTTTTGTTTATTTTCCATAATTTTAAGATAATTCCATGATAAAGATATAAGAAGGATCATTATTCACTAGATAACCAAGGAATATTTTTGCCATGGGAAAATATTATATATATATTTTATTTTGTAAATATGTGTATTTACAACTATTTTATACAAATATATGATTTTAATTTAATGATATTATTTAATTTAATGTAAATTCAGATCATCTGCTTATAATAGTAAATAAGTTGTACAAATAAATATAAAATATTGGTGTATTTTGGTCTTCATCTACTTGATATAGGGCTAAATTTAATATCTCTTTTTAGACTGTCAGAAGATTTAGTCAGAGTATACCATAACTGAAGATACATAATAATACTATTAATAAAAGTCCCTTCAAAATACCAAAACTTTTCACTGTCAGAAGATTTAGTCAGAGTATACTATAACCGAAGATACATAATAATGCTATTAATAAAAGTCCATTCAAAACACCAAAACTTTTCATTGCATTTGCCCTGCCATGTGGAAGAAGAAAGTACATGTGTACTCTGCTTCAGGGGAACAACATCTGAACACAGAGAAAACTGCAAATTTAATAAACTTTGCATGCTATTTTTTCTAAAATACATCAGCTGGGTGTTTATTCAACCATAACAACCCAAATTTATGAGGTAAATGAAAATTTGGTGCCTAGGAATCCATTTATTTTCCTCCATTTTCTTCTTAAATATAAAAGAAACTGGTTCTGTGTCACCGCTCATAAATCAAAGATATTTTAAATAATGACTATTCATCAGTATAATGCTTAGGAATTATAGTAGAAAAGGAAATAGTTTCTTTTACTTTTATAAATATTTGTCATTCAACACTATGATATGCCAGTTATTACTAAACACAAATAAGTAAAGTGTGCACGCACGCACACACACATGCACGCACAAAGAGAAATCATCACCTACGAATATCAAAGATACTCTGAACAAAGACTATTTTCAAGTGATTTTAATTATGTTGGCAAATCCTGCTCCAATGCCAGGTATGTAGAGGCGACTTGACTTTGTTACCCATTCCTGAACTCTTGGAAGGTAATTCAGTGACAGTACTAGTCCTGTCCTTATTCAGATTAAAGAATGAGCTAGGAATCATTTCATCTTCTCCTCCCATGCGAGCCACTGTCTAAGGTCCTTAGAGCTTAAGATCAGTTGCTGGCCCTTAAAAAGTTAGTACAGTACTTTGAAAAAATAAAATGATTGAAATTAAGTTAGTCAAAGCTTATTTTGGTTTATTTTAAGTTAAACAATATTTTGTGGGATGATCTAAAGTGCTACTCAGATAAATTTAGAGAAATAGATAAAAACTAGAAATGCATGGGTTCCTGGATGAGCTAAATAGTCTTCCGTTTATAGTTCCATCTTTAATCTAATTAACCTTTGAGAGTATTAGTTTCCTCATCTTGTAAATGGGGAAGATAATTGTAACTTCCTCATAGATCTGTTGTTAAGACTAAATAAGACAATCTATGTAAATCGGTTGGTATGTAAAAAGTGCTGTATAAATTTAGCTATAGTAATCATTAATATAATGGTTTTATACAACTGTTTCTATGAGAAAAGTATTAAGCAAGTGCTAAGAAGGTAATTCCTTCAAATGATGAAATTATTTCATTTTCTTATTTTTTTATTTTATTTTATTTTATTTTTTATTTCATTTTATTTTATTTTATTTTATTATATTATATTTTATTTTATTTTATTATTTTATTTTATTTTGTACTATTTCCTTGACTATGTTGTACTGAAGATGAGCTGCAGACCTGTCTTCCAGGAAGAGAGGGATCATGGCAGGGGGCATCCTCCCTCCATGGAGTCTCAGTCACCACCTGCTTCTTGGTCAAGTTCAACAATTTTAAGATGGGACTTTGTCTGTTGTGTTCATAGCAGTATTCCCAAACTCTGCCTGATGCCTGGCACATAGGAGGTACTTAATAAATCACTTTTGAATGAATGAATGAATGAGTGAATAATAAAAGCCTAGTGTCTAAATCTTAAAAAGTAAAATGTAATCTTTCTGGCAGCTGTCTTTAAAATTTGTACCTAGAGCAGTAGTCAGATGAGAATTTGGTATGTTGAAATGGGAAAAAATTATAGATTTTATGATGCTTTAAAAACCATATGTTAAATATAGCAAGTACTTCTAAACCTTCAGTTGAGGTGGACACAGTGACATACATATTCTTTAACCACAAAGGGGATAAAAATATACATTAGTCATTAAACATTTGTACATAAGATATGTTTGCATTTTTTTCTTAAGCCTTCTGTATTTTAAATTTCTCATCTACAAAGTGCGGGGAAAATGATTCATACTGCATAGAGTCATTTTAAGGGCAATATATATAAACCTGTGGCATAAAGTACTTAGAACAATGTCCGGCTTATTGTAGGTGCTTTTTCACTTATTCCTCTACATCCTTCCCTTTTGGTACCCATTAGTTTGTACACTATATCTATGGGTCTGTTTCTGTTTTGTTTATTCTTTTTTCGTTGTTTCTTTAGATTCCACATATAAGTAAAATCATATGGTATTTGTCTTTCTCTGTCTGATTTATTTCACTTAGCACAATACTCTCAAGGTTCATATGAACATAGTCCTTTCATGTTGTTGCAATGGTAAGATTTCATTCTTTTTTATCGCTGAGTAATATTCCACTGTATGTATACATATGCATATATATACACACACACCACACCTTCTTTATCCATTCATCTATTGATAGACACCTAGGTTGCTTCATATCTTGGTTATTGTTAAATAATGCTGCAGTGAACATAGTAAAGCATATATCTTTTCAAATTTGTGTTTTGTTTCAATTTTTTGAGGAATTTCCATACTGTTTTCCATAGTGGCTGTACCAACTTGCAATCACACCAACAATGGACCCCTTTCCTCCATATCTATGCCAGCACTTTGCTGATTTTTTCATAATAGCCATTTTGGTGTGAGGTGATATCTCATTGTGGTTTTGATTTGCATTTCCCCGTGGTTAGTGATGTTGCACCTCCTTTCATATGTCTATTGGCCATCTGTATGTCCTCTTTGGTGAAATATCTATTCAAGTCCTCTACCCATTTTTAATTGGATTTTTTTTGCTGTTAAATTATATGAATTCCTTATATATTTTAGATATTAACCCGTATTAGATGTATTTTTGTGAATATCTTCTCCCATCCAGTAGGTTGTCTTTTAATTCTGTTGATGTATAGAAACTTTTTAATTTGACATAGTCTCATTTGTTTATATTCTATGTATTTTAATTTTAACATTAACCTATTGCCTTAATATTTTTAAATCATTTGAATAATTGTATAACTTTATGGAACATTATTTAATTTATCATTTTCTTCATGCCAATATTCATTACCATGATTATATAAATATATTATTAGCATTGGGACCTATCCAGCCCATATTCCTGCCCCCTGCTTTATACTTGTGTTTCTGCTATAGTCCCAAGTGACCACACAATGAGAAAATTTATTAGTATAAGCATACTAATGCTTATACTAATAAATTTAAAGAAATGTAATGAAATGAATTTAAAGAAATGTCACTGGACTCCTAGTAAGTCCTAAATTATTTGAGCAGATAATGATATTCCTTAAACTTACATTAAAGAAGACTACGGTGACAAAAATAAAAATAAATAATGACTCATTTGGCCACTTCCAAAATCTGGGATTAAATGAACAAGCTGGCTGATCTTACCTTTATTTCTAAAATAATAAAGTACATTAAGCTTTTATGATATATCAAGTACCATACAAAGTGTTTTACTTGCATTATCTTATTTATTACTCAAAACAATCTTATGAGTAAATCTTATCCTAATTCCCAGTTTATAGATGAGACTATTACAATTCAGTTCATCATACATGAAAGAGTTAGGATTTCAATCAAAGATACTTAACTTTCATTAGTAGTTTGGTTTTGGAGTGCTACGGTCAGATCGCCAGGTAAGGTTGCTAGATAAAATGCAGGCATCTCAGTTAAGTATAACTATGTAACAAATATAGCAATTTTTTGTTATTTATCTGATATTCAAATTTAACTGGACATCTTGTGGTTTTATTTGCTAAATCTGGCAATCGTACTTCAGGGAGTTTTTGTTAGTTTTAATAAGCAGATCCTGAATTGCTTCATTAAAATAGTAGATTTACTTTACTGAAGAGATTTTGTGTAGCCCGGTGGCACATATAGGGATGAATTGTTTAGGATAATTGAGAAGATTCAAGAGGTTGGATAATAGAATACAAAGGAGATGAGACATCTTGGAAAAAAGTAGAATTTAGGAAAAGATTAAGACGTTTAGGTGGAGAGTGAGGTTATGTGATATGGTATACAAAATAATTTTTCTTTCCAAATACAGACAAAAACTGTTGAAAATTTAATGATCTCTTTGAAGAATGTAATGAAATCCTGAATTTTGCTTCAAAGTGTGTCCTATTGACACCAGAAGCTGCCCATGAAGTCCCAGTTAGATCTAGGCTATATAAAATAATTGTTATTTTCCTAAAGAATTATAATTCACTTTACTAAGAGAGGATAGTCAAGCAGGGAAACAAAGATTAAAAATCAAATAAAATTTTATCTTGGTTATTTATTTTTAAAGTTATATAAGGATAGACTTGAATTTAACCAATCATCTCAGTCAATTTGGGGTGCTATAACAAATTAACATAGACTGGATAGCTTACAGCAAACTTTTTTTTTTTTTTTTTAAGATTCTAGAGGCTGAAAGTCTCTAGATCAAGGTGCTAGCATGGTCACGTTGTTGGTGAGGGCTCTCTTCCTGGTTACGTCCTTCCATGGTTTTTCCTTGGTATATGCCCTGTTTCCTCCTCTAAGAGCATTTATCGCATCCTAAATTCTCTACTTTCATGACCTCATCTAACCCTGATTATCTCCCAAAGGCTTTGCCTCCAAATATCATATTGGGGGTTTAGGTTTTAGCATATGAATTTTGGGGCGTCTCGAACATTCTGTTCATAGCACTAGTTAATTTCAAAACAATTGATTCAATGGAATTTAAATTATGTTTTTTATTTAAATTATGTTTTTATTAGACCAGCCTGCACATAATACAAATTAGGGTTTCTACTGTTTATATCCTTATTATAAGTAAAGGGCTTATATATTAAACTATAGAATTTTTTATTTTATTGTTCAAGATATTAAAAGTAAACCTCTTTGACTGAATTATACTCAGACTTAACCTTTATAGCTTACAGACCATGGAAATTATATCTTATAAAATTCAATAAAATGGAAAAGTCTACAGATAAGAGAGAGAGAAAAAAGAAATCTATATAAAGAAAAAACATTTTCTTTATATAGATTTTGATATATACCTTTAAATCATTTCACATTAAAATATCAGAGGGTTTAAAATTATTTATAGCCTTACAAAAAAAATCAGTGTATACAAGAGTCAAGGTATATAGTTTTTTTTAAGATTCATATTTTCTGCTCAAGATTTACTATTATGTGAAGATGTGGTGGGAGAAGATACATAGGTGTGCTGAAATGACCAGGAAACAACTGACTTGTGCAGAGGTAAATTAAGTATCTTCTGCTCAGTTTTGCTCTGAACCTAAAACTGCTATAAAAAATAAAGTCTGTTTTTTAAAAAATACATTACTGTATCCCATTCTTATTAATTAGGAATGACATTTTCCCATTTACCATGTATTTCCAGTGACAGTAGTGATAACCAAAGACATCTAGTTTGTAAAATCTGGATTCCATCTTGTTTGTGGAAAGAACTATGTTCCAGATATCATAGTACAGTAAAGATATATATTAACCATTTGTAGGTTCCATTCTAAATCATACTCTATAGATTCAAATTACATTAGACTAGGATATATGAAATAAATATGACTTGACACTTTAAGACCTAGAGATTGGGGGCCAAGAGCTCTTTTAAGGTTCTCAGGGTTCTCCAGAGAAACAGAAATGGCAAGATGGTCAGCTGGAAATTCTTGCAAGAGTTGATGCTGCAGTGTTGAGTCTCAAAACAGTCTGGAAGCAGAATTTTATCCCCTTAAAAGGAATCCTTTTTATTAAGGCTTTCAACTAATTGGATGAGCCCTACTCATATTATGGAGTATAATCTACTTTACTCAAGAGTCTACTGATTTAAATATACACCACATCTAAAAAATAACTGCACAGCAACATTTAAATGGGTGTTTGGCACTATAGCCTAGCCAAGTTGACATGTAAAATTAACCACAGACTGTTACCAGTTTGTCAGTGGAATCTAATATTTTCTCAGTGTCTGTGTCATTCTTCAAAAGCCATTGGAACAGCTCCACCTTGTTGAGCCTTTTATCAGGTCTTCTCTATTCCCAGCCTTTTGTATATCCCTTTATGGAGCTCTCTTTTTGGATGGTACAAATTTGTTTCCACAATGAAGACCCATGTATAATAATTGAGCAAATCAATTATCATCTTCTGAATATTCTTATGGCTTATCAAGAGAATAAGGCTTTATGTATAATCAGGTTAGGATATACTGTGTTAATAAAGAATACCCAAATTTTAGATATGACAATAACAAAGGCTTATATACTGTCAACCACAAGTCTTTTGATAGACAACCATATCTCTGCTTCACACTGACTTCATTCCAGGACTTAGGCTTTCTTTAGAGCATCATAGTTCTCGAAGTAGAAGGAAAGGAGAGATTATTAACCACATACTCGCTCTGCCCTATAATGACATATGTCACTTCTTCCCACATCTGTTTCATTGGAAAAAGCTTTGGTTCACCAGAGTGAGGACTTATAACTTTCTACAGGAAATAACTGTATGTTTCTGGTAAACTTCATGTAACCACAATCAAAGATCTTGTCTTAGATACAGTATTTAAGGCTGAAGAAAGACTCTATTATTTTTCTACTGGACTCTATGTTATTCATCCCCTGGTTCTTAGTTCAAGAGTCTTAAAGTAATTTGGCTTCTCCTGCTGCTGCCTTAAAGCAATTTGGAATAATATACCTTTGTTGTAAGCTCCTACTCTCTTGTTTACTGAACAACACTTAAAGGAAAGTAGTTGAGAAAAGCATATCACTCAATTATTACTTTTTGTTAATGTTGCAGCTTCAAAAGCACCATAATAGCCATTGCAATTTGTAGTCTTTTTAAACCTGGAAACTACAAATAATGGAACTCTCAGTCAGTTTGAATTGCAGGTCACAAGTAGAGAGTAACTCTTAATACAGGATTATTTCCTTCCATTTTTAGCCCTATTCTTTCTCACCAGACTCAAGAAACAGCAAGAAGTAGCCATTATTCTGGATTTTTTCTTTCTTCCATTTCTCCTATCTTTATAAGAGCAGACATCACATGGTCTTCATCTCAAGCAGAAAAATTTGACCAAATATTTCATTGCTGCATGTCAGGAGTCAATACGCTTCCACTCTGTAGTTAGTAGATCTTGTCTCCCAACCCCATCCCACTGTATTCCACAAAATATGTTATTGATACTTATAAAACTATACTCTGATTAACCAAATTTTGTATCAATTAGAAATTGTGTTTATCCATATATAACAGAAACCTATCTAAGAAGTATTCTAGAAGTCTAAACTAACATCTTACACATCCATATAATTCACCAAAAGTGTCACAAGACACTCCCTAATTACAAGGGAAGCTAGAAAATTTAGTTTAAATCTTGAGCCCATTGGCATTCTGAACACAATTAAAGTTTTCTGTTAATAAGTAAAGAGAAAATGAATATTGGGTAAACAAATAGTAGTCCTCATCATTGTGATCACATTTCTTTGACAAAAAAAATTAAAATGAATGCAAATTGATATAATCATGATATGGTTTTAGCATCATAAAATAGTCATGACAATAATAACAGCAGTTTCCATAAATGGTGCTACTTTTTCTTCCCTTTCACTTCCATTATCTCATCTGATCCTTACAGTAAATTTACAACCATATCTTTATACTAATTTGATAGATGAGAAAACTGAGGATCCTTTAGCTTGTAAATGACAGCACCAGGGATGTAATCTATTCTAATGCCAAAGTCAGTTTTTTCAGCTATGCAACACTCCTCTCTAAATCTTGTGGCTAGAGAAAGAATAGCTTACCAGCAACTGTGCTAAAAATAACAGGATCTCTTTAAACAAATACTCTTCCTAAAACTCTTCCAATGAGTAAAAATCAAACTATAGAACATTAGCATCTCAAACACTTGTCAGAGAATTCAACCATAAAATGATTTTGATTCAACATTAACCAAAAACCCACTTAAGATATTCCATATTTAAGGAAAAGAATTTAAGGGACATATTAACTATACATTTATTTGAATTTCTTGGGCTTTATTCCCACATTAAGAGAGATAGATCATCGAAAAGTAATGTAACCAGAATGTATTATCTTAGCTGCCTGTTAAAAGGCTGTCTCATTTGTAATTCAAAACCTTCAGTAAATTCAATTTCCTGTTATAAGAAAAGTTTTTATGATGAATATTTGTTTATTAAAAATAAAATATGTGAAAACAGAAGCTTATTTTTTTGCTTATGACTTATGTGATAAACACATAAGATAGGGTTCCAGAGAATGTTTAACTATATTTTTAGTCTAAATCACTGGGAAACTCTGAATAAAATTTAAGTGCCCAATTGCTATAACTAATTACATGAATATGTGATGGCATTTTTGCCAACTTCCAATGTATTGATCTTTTTTTTTAGCATGGTAATTTTCTTTTTCAATAATATGAGGCATTTCCAATTTCTTTTGAGATACTATATGTGACGTACAACAAAAGTACTGTATATTTCAAATTTTCAGACAATTTTTAAAATATTTTAAACAGTTTCAAGAACATAAACTGAGAACTGCTCTTTCATGTAGTAAATATAGAAGGAACATGCTTTTTTTAAAGAATAGTTTGTGATTTTTTTCAAAAAACTTTCTTTTAAATAAATCCAAGTCCTTTTTCTAGAATGAAATTGTTTTACTGGATTTTGTAATTCTAAAAATACACATTTTTAAAATAAAAATTTTTAAGTGAGTAAAAGGAAAAATTTCTTTCTAAATATAGCATTCCAATAATTACTAATTCCAGTTGTTACTTGTATGTAAATATATAAATTTGCAGAATAATTATATTATACCTAGTCTTTGAAAATGATTTATGAACCAATAATTTAATCACACATCATTTTGTATAAAACATTAACATCTGTGACATTATTTAAATAGTTTCATGGTGTATGATAGAACAGAAGCTTGATATTCATCAGGACAGAAAGAGTATCAAAATGAATGACCAGATAAATTGTTACATAATATCACATTATGTGATCTGTATGATAATATTTTTACACAATTCTTTATTCATGGCCAGTCTTCTATATAATGTACATTTTTTTACCTCTATTTTGTATAGTTCCTTACCCATATCTTTTTAAATTCCCAAAAGTACAAATTCTAGATTAAATATTTTGAACATTTTAAATAATTCTGACTCAATTCAAACAAACCTGAGAGTGTCCATCCATTTCACACTTTAAACTGTCCTCAGTTTGGTCAACCTTTGAATCCTTTCCAATATGGAAATGAAAAGTAATGTCCTACAGAGTGATAATTTATTGTATGTTTTGGTTTATTATTAAGTTGAACATCTTATGTTATCTTATTAGATTTTTCTTTAGAGATTTGCTATTTATATAATTATAAGAAATTTAGGACTTTACTTGGCTTTTTGATCTGTGAGAGCAGGGACTCTACTTTGCATGTTAGCTATTTCCATTAGAAATCAAGTTTATATTGCAAAGTTTTTGAAATTCATATTAAAATATCCAACTGGTATTTTGATAAAGTGTATCAATAATCTTATTCTAAAATTTATATGGAACAATAAATTCCCACAAATAGCTAAATTCAACCTTAATAAAAAGTAATAAAGTATGACTTTGCCCTACCAGATATTAAATTACATTACAAAACTCTAAAAATAAAAACTGTGCTACCAGTATATCTGCAAGAGCAGATATACTGAATGAAATATTCATACACAAATGACATCTCAATATATGATAAAGTTAGACCCTTACATCGATGAGGAGAGGAAAGATTATCTAGTGCTTAACACTACAAAGGTAGAACTAGATAAATTAAGATTTAATGTGAAAGATAAATTTTAAGGTAAATAGAAGAAAATAGAGCACAATAACTTTATGATCTAAGGCAAAGTAGAACTTTTTAAAAAAATCCTTTAAATTAGTATGGCCACTATGGAAGACAGTATGGAGGTTCCTCAAAAAAAATTAATAATAGAATTATCATATACCCAGCAATCCCTCTTCTATTTATCTACCTACAAAATTTGAAAACATTTATTTGTAAAGATACATGTGCCCCTATGAACAGCAGTGCTGTTCACAGTGACCAAGACATGGAAACAACTGGTGTCCTTTGAAAGATGAAATACTGCCATTTGGGACAACGTAGATGGCTCTTGAGAATATCATGCTAAGCAAAATAAGTTAGACAGTAAAAGTCAAGAACCATATAATTTCACTCATATGTGGGATATAAAACAAAACAACAAACAAAAAAGACAAAGAAAGAAAGAATATCTCATAGACACGGACAATAGTATAGTGGTTACCGCTGAGAAAGTGGGGAGGGGAGAGATAGAAATAGGTAAAAGGGGCCAAATATATAGTGACGGAAGGAGGTTTGACTTTGGGTGGTGAACACACAATGTAAATACAGATGGTGTATTATAGAGTTATACACTTGAAACTTATATAATTTTATTAACTAATATCATGCAAATAAATTTAATTATTTAATTATTCTTTAAGAGCTAAATCATAAATCTAAATATTGATATAGTTTACTTATCTAAAAATGAAGACTTCATGTGGTTTTCAGCTTTTTCTGTCTGGCTTATTTCACTTAGTATGATTATCTCGAGGTCCATCCACGTTGTCACAAATGGCAGTATTTCATCTCTTCTTATGGCAGAGTAATATTCCTTTATACATATGTACCACAGGTTCTTTAGCCAATTGTCTGTTGTAGGACACTTTGGTTACTTCCACGTCCTGACTACTGTCTATACTGCTGCTATGAACATCGGTATGCAAATATCTTTTCAGATATGAGTTCTCAAGTCTTTGGGGTAAATACCCAGTAGAAGGATTGCTGGATCATATGGTAGATCAATTCTTAGTTTTTTGAGGAACCTCTACACTGTTTTCCATAGTGGCTGTACCAATTTGCAGCCCACCAGCAGTGTATGAGTGTTCCTTTATCTCCACATCCTCTCCAACACTTGTAATTACTTGTCCTGTAGATAACAGCTATTCCACAAGTGTGAGCTGGTATTTCATTGTGGTTTTGATTTGCATTTCCCTAAAAGCTAGCAATGTTGAATATCTTTTCACATGTTGTCGGCAATTTGTATGTCTTGGGAAAAGTTTCTGTTCAAGTCCTCTGCCCATTTTTTAATTGGATTTGTTTTTTTGTTTTGTTTTTTTTTTGTAATTGAGTTGTACAAGTTCTTTGTATATTTTGGATATTAGGCTTTCACTTATATGTGGGATATAAACTTAAAAGCAACAAACAAGCAAGACAAAGAGACTCATGGACATGGACAATAGACTAGTGATTACCAGAGGGCGAGGAGGGGGGGAGAAGGGGAAGAGGGTAAGTAGAAGGGGTAAAAGGGGTTAAAAATGTGGTGACAGAAAGAAATCTAACTATGGGTGGTGAACCCACAATGAAACATACAATTGTACACCTGAAACTTACTGGATTTTGTTAACCAATGTTGCCATAATAAAAAATATATATATTTTTTTAAATAAGAATATCATGAAAAAATTGTTACCCAAGTGTTAGAATGGAAGAAGATATTTGCATTATCTAATATCAAACAAGGGACTAATATCTAAAATATACAAGGAACTCCTAAAATTCAAGAAGATAATATCATTTATGAGCAGTGAATTTACAGAATTGAAAACCTACATTACACCAGCAGTCTCATTCCATCAGTGACTCATGATGATTCCTTTATGCCCACATCCCCTGCTAGATTATAGATTAGTGTGGCCATTTTGGAAAACTGTCTCATATTATTTATCCAAATAGAGAATATATAGACCATATGAACCAGCAACTTTAAAAGAAATAGACATACAAGTCCATAAGGCAATATGTAAATGGATGTTCACTGAAGCGTTATTTGTGGTAGTGAAATTTGGAAGCAATATTGATGTCATTCAGTGAAAAGATAGGTAGGTAAAATGGAATGGATCTGTACACCATGGAGTATAAAGCAGCAACTGGAACCCATAGATTAAATATAGACCCAGAAAAATGGAGAAATCTTATAAAACATAGCTTTTGCCATTTAAAAAGAGGTAAGAAAATGACATTTACATAAATTTAAAATAGTACATACACTCAAATCAACAGTATATATTTTAAAAGGTTATGTGCAAACAAAAAAGCACATAGTAAACAAAATATTATAGGAATCAGTAAAGAGAAAATGGCCCTGGGGTGTGAGGATAAGTAGGAATAAAAAAATAGAAAAATATCTTGCAAGGATCAATGATTATAATTAGAATTAACTGAGTAACATGAGTAATTCAAACCTCTGCAACTGTAATCACTAAAATAAAAGAAGAAAAATCAATCAATCAATCAATTGGAATAGGAAACTTTTTAATTTATGCAGCCTTAGTTACCCTTATTGCTGTTTTTGGTCTCCTTCGAGATGTCATGGTCCTAGGAGAGTGTTTCCTGACACTTAACTATACCTACCAAATATGGTTATAATCGTCCAGTTATCTTTAGTAAGCAGGCAAAGTCAACATATTAGGTGATCAGAGAGTGCTGGGTTCATAGGAATGCTGACATTTGACATCAAAATTTGTTCTGAACACACTTTCAAACACAATTTATTTTCTATGTTAGTTGCCTCACCAAAGAGCACTGGCTTCTAGTTTTGATTTCCTATATAGATTTGGAGGTTTCAGGAAGCCATAGAGTATGTCTGTCTGCTGCTGGAAATTCAAATCATCACATGCTAATTCATTCAATTATCTTCATTATCTTTTTTTTTTTTGGCTGTCTGGGGATCCCACACTTCCAGCCTTTCTTCAGTGGCCTCCCAGTGTGTGAGAGTGTCCTATTGGTGGCAGACATTCAGGATCACTTCCAACTGGCTGAAAGTCCAAGATGGGCTGTTCTAGGCTGTATGTTTGCCCCCTGATCAATATCAATCACCATTGTCAAACATATTATCATCAATTTCCCTTGCTTGTTAATATGACTGGAAAGAAATAGCCATAATACATTCCAAAACCTTTACATTATTTATTATTCATTCAAATAAAAAGTAACACTATTGGAGTTTTGTCAGATTTTTAATACATCATTGAAAACTAATAACAATATTTAGGATTGTATCTTAATAGAAAATATTAAGATAGTCAAACATCATTACAAATTGGAACACTATTCAATTTCATGGCTGATTAAAATATCTTCCCAAAAGATAGCCCTAGAAAATTATCTAGGGACTATTTTGATAAATATACTTTTATTACAATATTATTTTGATGTTATAATATTTCAGTTGATTTTCTTATATTTTATTTAACACAGTAATAGTCATAATGAATGGAGTATAAAACAATCAAGAGATTTGCATTTTGTGAAGTTGCCAAAAGCAAATTTTTAAAATGTTTCTCAGAACCGAATTGATTTTCCAAAATCGATTATTCCACTTTAGGTTCAGGGTAGATCACAGGTACTTTGTGTAACAGTAATATCCAGTTTCTGTTGTATTGTAGATGTGTGCATGTGTGTGTATATTTAAAAATGTGTATGTGTATAAATATGCATACATGTGTGTGTATGTGTGTGTGTGTGTATAAATTCTTTCAAGGAACTTTTTATTTTATATTACTTTTTAATATTTGGTATCATACTAAATATATCTATATATCTTTTTATTTCTATATTGAAATTATGTTTTCTTAAAGCTCTTCCTCTTAGCAATGTCTTTAAATTTGATATAATCTCAATTGAAAACATTCCAATTTTCACCAGAAACCCATTGGGAAAAAAAATTGTTTCTCTCACATTATACAGAACTTGAGAATTTCATATAGTAGGTGCTCAGTAAATATTTATTGGAAAGAATGAACTGATCTTCTGGAAATTTATCCTGGTATCACCGTGTATTAATAGTGAATCCTTCCATTCAGTTTATATTGAGACAATACCCATAATTTTTACTCATTATTCTTTGTCTATGTAGAAAAGGATGAGCACAAATATTATATTTGAATTTCCCTCAACACAATCCTTGTGTTTTCTTCTGGTTTGAATTATTAATAGAAAATTCGTATTATACCTTAAAGTCAAAATTCTTTCAGTATATAAAGCAAATAGTTCTCTCATCATGCTCCAACATCTATCATTTAAGGATGGAAATTGGCATTTGTATATTTAGGTTTGCATAAATTTAAATAATATTACCTTACATTAAATAATATTAACACTAATTAGGAAATTTAATTATCAATTCACTTAAAATAGTTTGAGATAGTGATCACATACACTTTGATTACTTAATTCCAAAAAGAGAGCTTTTAGAATTTTTACTTTCTAATATGAAATAAACAAAAACTATGACTTTATTTTTAGTTTTGAAGTATTTATTTTCAAATTGTAATGTCAATTTTACCAATCCAAAAAAGAGAGATTGCATTTATTATAATCAATAATGTGGTTGTCAGCTTTTAAATATAATTATTTAAACAATTTTCTCATTTTCTCTAATATATATTATTTTTAATACAAGAAGAATGAGGACACTAACTGTCTTTAGTAGACTGATAAACTTTGGTGCCTGGCTCTGTTTTTCATTAACCCTTAATTTCATTGTGGTTTTTGGTAAATTCTTAGTGTTAAGTGATAATCCACACAAAACTCTAGCCCATCATTTTATATTATTTCTTTTTTATTAAAAAAAATCTTTAGTAACATTTACCTCTACATTTCCATGCAATACCTAGGATGCAATTATTACTGTAAAGTATTTCCTTTCCAATATATTTTTTATTTTTATATTTGTATAGTTAATATTTAATCTTATATTGGTTATATTAGTTTCAGGTATGTGTACAGTATAGTGATTTGACATTTTTATATCTTACAATGTAATCACCTTACTAATTATAATAATCATCTATCACCATGCAAGCTTATCACAATATTATTGACTATCCCCCCTCCCATTTTCACTTGTCTCCTACCTCTTCCCTTTTGGTAACTATCCCTTTGGTCTGTTTCTGAGTTTGTTTTTGTTTGTTTGCTTGTTTTTTATTCTACATATAAGTGAAACCATATGTTATTTGTCTTTCTCTGCCTGACTTATGTCACTTAGCATAATACCTTCTAGATCCATTCATGTCTTTGAGAATGGCAAGATTTTTTTTTTTATTGCTGCAGAATATGCCATCATATAGATAGATAGGTAGATGATAGATAGATAGATAGATAGATAGATAGATAGATATAGATATAGATAGATAGACAGAGACAGACCACACCTTCTTTATCTAATCATCTGTCAGTGCACAACTAATCTATGACAAAGGAGGTAAATATACAATGAAGTAATGACAGTCTCTTCAACTAGTAGTGTTAAGAAAATTGGACAGACACGTAAAAAAATTGAAACTGGACGACTCCCTTACACCATATACAAAAATAAATTCAAAATGGGTTAAAGACTTAACTGTAAGGCCTGAAGCCATAAAACTCCTAGAAGAAAATATTGGAAATAAACTATTTGACACTAGTCTCAGTAATATCTTTTTGGATATGTCCCCTCAAGCAAGGGAAACAAAACCTTTCTTATATCTTATATTTCAACATTACCTTTATGGAAAGAAGTTTGTAATCACTTCTTACACACAATATACTGCTATTTTTATTCCATCAAAATCAATTTCTTAGTCATGCCATTTACTCTTATATAAACTTATTTTAACTCTACCCTTTTTTCTATCCAGCCTTCACATTCTGATCCTTGTGATCTTCCACTCTTCCTTTCTTTCTTCCTCTTTTTCTTTTCTTTTATCATTTATTCCTGCCAAAATACATTTGTTTCTTCATTTATTTACTTAAATAATACTACGCGTATGGAGCTATCTTCGATATGAAACAAATAGATATTTTGTTCTACCTGAGCTATTTTTCTCAAATTTAAATACAACCCTGATGTACTCAGTAAAGCACAGTATACTTTAATAACTTCATTTTTGTATGTTTCTCAAATTTTATTTGTAACTAACAAAACTGATTTCCTTGATTTTGTTCAAAGTTTAACACAATTCAAACAATTTCTAAATAGTACAAATCTGAATAAGCTGTAGATTTCATATTCATCTTGCCAAACATTTAGACAATATTTGATGCATGGAAATAGGATTTCAGTTAGGCCCTGAGATATGTTTCTTCTTAGTAGGAAAATTGAAGACTGATTCTGCCCTACTCAAGGAATTTACACAGGAAATGTTCTATGAAAGATGCTTACTTATTCTCAAGCTTACAATTGTGATAGATATGTATATGGACATGAATATGTATATCCCCAGAGTGAACGTTCACTTATCTTACAATCATTCCTACAGTTGCTTTAAGACACCCATAATTGTGGCATGCCAGCAGATCCAGCCATTGTATCCACAGGAGAGAAAAGACTAGAGGAAAAGCCAGAGTCAGCTTTTCTGATGACAGGAAGTGATTTTCACACTAAACAAAGGCAACCTCCCAAGCTGTTTGACCTCAGAGGAAGGCAAACTTTCAGTTGAAATGATGCAACCCTGTTCTTTGCTCTAGGTAGAAGCCATCTTGCTGTAAATGTTACTTTAAAGATTCTCCTTTTCTTTGTTTGTATCTATTAATAACTTTTGAGATTTTCTACCTTAATAAAAACTAGTCAATAAAAACCAGTGCAAATAAAGTTATTTAAGATGTATTTGTGTATTTACTAAGAAACTAAATTCAGATTTTAAAAGGAACTAAGTACATGTTCTTATTTTCCATCTCCTACCAAATGAAAAGGAAAATGTTTTATATCATTGAAAATTTGTGAAACTCTTCTTTACTTTAACATTTGGTACTTAGCCTTGTTTCTAGAAGCAGATTATTAGTGTATTTCTTAAAATTTCAAGTTCTAGAATCAGATAAACTCGTTCAAATCCCAGTACTACCACTTACTACCACTTGCAAGCTCTATAACCTTGGGCATGCTATTCTGAACCTGTTTCTTCATCCATATGTTGTGGTTCGATCAAATCTAAGACCCACGGAACCAACTGAGATGAATTGTGAGCCTTTATTAGCCTGCCTGTGACTGACTCTCTACCACACAGGGTTAAAGATCAGTCCTGAGCTCTCAAAAGAGGCAGTTTATAAAGCCTAAAACCACATCAAACAAGCAAGCAGATTACAGAAGGAGAAATTGACCATTAGCATATCTTTATACATACAATACATCTCCTAACACCATACCCAAGCAAGCAGGATGACTTCTGGAATCTAAAGATATTGCTTCCCTGTAGGGGACTTACCTAGTTGGCTCACTTGAAAATGTTCCACCCTTAACACATAAAGTAGAATTACAATAGTATCCATTTCACAAAATTTTCTGAGTTTTAAATGGCCTATAAATGTTCAGCCAATGTTAACTATCAAAATTACCACCATTTTATTATTATTGCAATAATAAAGTCGATGATAAATAGTATTAATCTCAATTGTTTGGTATATCTTTTAGCTTAATTTTTAAATCTTTTAATAAGTCTGAGTGTGAAATTGCTGCATTAATATGGACACATTTTAAATACCTAACTTTTTTATTACACTTGTTACTATTTGGAAAAAATATTTGAGTAATGTAGGTGTCATTACTGAACTTAAGGGGTTCATTTAGCCTACACACACCAAAGTCAAAGGAGATGAGAACAAGAGTTTGTAACAAAGAAAATAGAGGTCTTTTTAAGGACATGGAACCAAGTCCAGAGACATAGGTGAGTTCTTAAGAACTGTTCTTAAGAACTGGCTCCCGATGCTGTGTAGGTTACAAATTATGGAGGGCAAAATCACAAGACACTGGCGTTAGGGGTTTGGGTCATGTTAGGAGCGGACTGGTTGGAGGTGAGGTAGGGGTAATGAATCATTTCTTCAGATCCTGAGGACAGTTTTAAGGTCTTTCCGGAGTCCCTCATTTGGTCTCCTGGAAAAAGCTAGAAGTCATTACTTAGAGCTCAGAAGCTGAAACATAACTTAAGATGTTATCTTTAGCCTGCCAAAGGTCAGGACTGACAACCCCTGTGACAGGTTAGTCAGGTCTGGGCTACTGTCTTCTGCTGCCTCGGGTGTTGCTGATTATGGGGGAAAAGGACAGGTCTCTGAAGGGCAAAGAAAGAGAGAGAGATGATTTCTAGGATTTAAAACTAAATTTAAACAAAGTCATAAAGACTCTCGGTGTCAGTATTCAAATTGAGACAATACGAATCACACACAAATCAATGAAATTTCTGTAATTGTTGAAAGAAATCTTTAAATTCTCAGAATATATTATTCAAACAACTCAAAAATTGAGCAAAGTAAGCAAACACTAGAAATAGCCTCAGGGATTTTGTGTTATCTATGGAAAGCAAGCAAAACTAATTGTGTTTCTGTTTCCTATTTTCATGACCACCCTCTAAAAACTGTTAGAAATGCAATTGGAAAATAGATGAACATCACAAATAGAGCGATTAAAATGCACAGAAATATATATCAAATTAAATATGTATTTCTCTAGATTTATTTCTTTAAAAGTCTTTTTAATCTCTGTCTTTCCCAATCTTATGTATTATATTATATTATATTTGGAATTTGTTTTTGTAAAGCAGCTATTTCGAATATATCACATCATTTGGATCCAAAATGGTTTTTTGTTTTGTTTTGTTTTATCTTAACAATTTAACAAAGGAAAAACCCTTTAGGAGCAAAAGTAGAAATCATAGATTATGCTAGAATACATATACAGTAAAAAAAAAAAGTGTTGCAATCATGTATAACTAGCATCATCTCCCTGAACATGACATACATACACTAGACATATCTACTCCATATTTCTCAAAGTAGCATCATTCACATCAGAATCACCTAAGGTGCTTTTAGGCGTTAATCCCCAGGACACACATCAGATCCTCAAAATCAAATCTCTGGAACCAAAATCTGAGAATCTGCATTCTTAACAAGTGCCTCAGGTGATTTTTATGCACATGAAAATTGAGAATTACTGACCAAGTCAATTCCACAGAGTTGCAAATGCATTTATTCTGTGTTTTATCATCTTGGACTGATTTGTCTGATCTGCATTCAAAGATTTCAGAAAAATGACTAGGTGAGACCTCTAACATCCCTGTCTTGTGATTTTGCCCTCTATAATCTAAAGCAATTACACCAAAAATTCAATATTGGTGTATATAATTAGTCCAGCTTGTTATGTGTGTGCAAAGTAACTGATTTATTATACAATGAAATATTAATAGGAAATTTACCATGTCTCATATACTGTGCGATATGTACTTAGCATACTCATTTTATCTATATTTCACAACTCTATAAATATTATCCCATTTTACAGATAAGAAAAGAATAAGATCAATGAGATTAAATACCTTGCTCAAAGTATTTCAGTTAATAAAGGACAGTTTGTAGATTTTAACTTATGCTGGATTGATTTCAAAGACTGTGCTTTTGTCTACTATATAATAATGTCCAAAACACTTCTATAGTACCCAGTATTGCCTGATAGGCTCTTATGCAAATATTAATCAATGTATCTGTACTAATTTTGTGGAAGCATGCTTTTTAATCATACCTTATAGTCATGCTTTATAACATAGTTTAGTTATAAAATATCTTATATCTATTATTATTTAACAATTTCTATAACATGTTTACTTACACTATCTTCTCAGATCCTCAAAACAACTTTGTGATATGAAACAAAGAATATTATCATTATTATTTTCAGATGGAAAAATTAAGACGTGATTTTTATCTTACTTTGCCCTAGAGACCAGAAATGAAATAGTGTGGGGCTGGCATTGATAGGGAATTTGGAGGACCAGGAACAAGAACCCACATCTTTTAGTTTCTGGCATAATATTTCTTTTTGTTCCCACCGTACTAACTCCATAGAAGGCAAGACTCTTCTTAGTATCCACTTAATGCAATTGTCTAGAAAGAAGATGCTAAAGACAAATATAGTAAAAATTTTATCCATTCATAACAATTTAAAAGGTGACTTACAATAATAATGGTGACTTTTCAATGTTATAAAATCAATAGATGTTTTCCGGTGTTTAGAAACAAAGCTTCCATATTCTTTTCACTCTCTTCATAATGCCAGAAAAGGATGAAAACTGCTACTACCTAACATAATTCGGGCTGTATTTTATGAGCAAAGATTATTTGCTACAACAGGTGCATAAAGTTATAGTTCAAATCTCTTTCTCACATTATTGAATCTTTTAATATTTATTCTATAAAGGAGAAAGTAAAATCCTAGCCGCATGTATATAAAGACACTCATTTATTCAACAAATTTTTATTGTGTGCCTAAAATGCCTAAGGACCTGTACTAGCTGCTAGGAATGCTTAGATGATGAAGTCACTCCCTTGATTAGTATTTACTTTCTCCTATTTAGGATCCCATTGACTCTTAACTTAATAGGCATTTTTAGAGTGGAGATAGCTGAAGTAAAGTACTTTTCAAGTTGGCATGTATTCTGTTTTAAATCTGAGTCGGCAATGGACACATGCATTACTTACAATAAGAATATAAAATTGCCTGGGAATGACTGCTTCTCTTGCACATTCATGCATTAAATTTATTTGTTTCAATGTGAAAATAATGGTGACTTGGAACTTAGCCACATTTATATGTTTAAACTATCCTGTTGTGGTGATTTGCATTTATTTCTTTACCTAAGCCAGTTATCTCCACTAATTAAATGCTTTCCAGTGCCCTATTAGCTGTTTCAATGTCACAGTAAACTAAGTATTAGGAGGAAGTTGTATTATAAATAAAGGCTCATGTTAGTGGGTTCCTGGGCTTTTATCTACTCTACAGATATCTCAGGCATATCACATACACAGATACTTCTTCAACAATATGCACTGAAGAATATTCAGTCCCACTGAGGACAGATAGTATATATAACTTTGTTATTGATTATATTGAGTCCAACCAGGAGACAGAAATCATACAATAATTTGAAAAGGGAAAGTTTAATATAAATAATTACTAATTGTAACAGGAGATTAGAGAAACAGAATATTGACTAGGAAGAAGTAAGAGAACTCTAAAGAACTTATATAAGAGTAGAAGATGTAGGGTATAGCTGCTACCTCTAGGACTGAGACAGAGTGCCCAAGGAAAGGAGCACTAATAGAAGAGTTTTTCCCTATCTTGTTCATTTCCAAGGCCTGAGATACAGATATCATTGGAAAGTAAATAACTGTGACTCTGGTTATGGAGACAGTCACTGAGGCTACAAAGCTATCTGAGTGGGTGCTAGAGTAGGCCATTCGGAAGAGCCACCAGTCTATCTGACTGTTCAGCCAGGTGCTACCACAGGCTACAGAAGCTGTCTTGTTGCAAGAGCTGGGCACTGCAGAAACCATATGCACTCCAGGATCCTGCTTCTAGGAACCCTCCTAACCTCAGAAGAGGAATCCCTTTGTCCTCTGGAGCTTCTCCAGTACACCATACTGAAAAAGCTTAGTTAGACTCATGACAGCTAGCGAAGGAGAAATATGTATAGCATCCAGTTCCAGGATCACAGAGCAGGCAATTCAATGTGGATTTGGAGTTGAGAGGCTAAATTCATAACCGGCACATTTATATAAGTAGTATCATTTTTTAAAAATTTCCAAGTTAGCTCAATTCTAATGTATCTTGATGTTGTCTAAAGTAACTTAGTGATCAGCATCCACCAAGAAAGATAAGATAAATGAAGAATATGGTAGAAGAAGTACAGCCAGTTTATAAATTTATGTGAGACTGGTAGAAAAACATTGGGTGATTCTTAGTGAGAGTTCAAGAATTTACATAAAAAGCAATGATATACATCAGTAACATATTAATATAAACATATTTTAACAAAAGGTTGGTTTGGCCAGGAATAGGATGGACTACAATCTCTCTCTCTCTCTCTCTCTCTCTCTCTCTCTCTCTCGCTCGCTCTCTCACACACACACACAAACACACACACACACACTCACACACACTCACACACATTCATACCTATCTATAGATTTTTTCAGGTTACAAATAATCTATTTATGGATTTTAACTTTAACATTAATGAATAAAAAAACTGAATTTCATGTATAAATGCATATCTGTAGTAAAAATTGAATTAAACTATCATTACACATGAAAAATTCAATCTCAGAGATTCATTCTAACTTTTTGTGGAATAGTTAATGATAGTAGCAAATTGTCAGTTAGAATCAAGTCATTCATATCTGCTCTGCATTTAAATATAAACAATCTTTTAAAAATGGATTTATATCTACTCAAGTTTAAAAAACAAATGCTTTGATAATTGATTCTAGTTTATTTTATTTTAATTTGTGGTTTTACAATCTTTGTTAATAAGTCCTTGAAGGAATAATTTAAAGTAACTCAAAGAGATGACATTCTTTAAAATTACTTATTATTTGAGAAAAAAATAATTCCCCCCCAAAATTAGATATACAAATTTCTATATAGAGCTTTTAATCCTAATAAATAATATGTTGTAAATAAAATGCTTATGTAAAATTCTACTTACATCTTAAATATTTAATTGTGACTTACAGAAGTTCAACAGGAGACTACATTTCCTAATATCCTTAAATCCACTCTATGATATTTAAAATTTGAGATAAAATTGATTAAAGAAAAAAAGAAAGCACAGGTTAACACTGTATTAAGATTTCACTGTGTCCTATTGCAGTTCTAAGAAATATTTTGTGATTACAGATTATTATCAACTTTACTTCAATATCCACTTCAAGTTTTTAAATCTCTTTCTGAAGTTAAAATATAGCTATCTCTGAAGACAGAACGCAGTTTCTCAAATCATGCTACCTGTATTTAATTCCTCTTCTACTATTGTCCATATGACCCTGGATCATACTTAACTCCTTTAAATTTCTTACTGTTCTTTTCTGGATTATACAGGTAATACCTACCTCATAGGGTTATTGCCTGGACTAATCAAGGTAACATACTTTAAGAATCTTAGTAGAAAGCTTAACATACATTTAGTGCTTAACATATAATTACTGTGTTAATAAATATATAAAGCCTAGTTGAATGGCACCTTGGAATATTGCACTTATTAAAAGCAAACATCTTATCATATTAGTATCTGGGATTAAAGGGATTCATATTGATAAACATTTCTCAGTAACACTGATTATGGCAAGGAGTGATATTAGTCACATTGATGTTTGCTTGGTTCATTTTGTTTTTTTAAATTCAACTGATTTTTTGGAACCTAGAAATGAGAATGTGGACATAATGCATACTAATTTTCTTCCCAACATCTAGGTTTAAAGTATTTTTGATAAAAGGGAAAATAGGACAAAGCAAAATGTTCCTAAGACTAGGTTGGCCATACAAAAACTTAACTTTGTATCTATCATGTTTATTTCTAAAACAAAGAACTTCAAAAACTAATATACTAAAAGTTGAATAAAACTCTCAATCAAAATCTTACAAAGAAAGAACCATATGCATGAGATCTCTTATGTATCATATCCTTGGAATCAAAGATAAAAAGATATATTTGGAAGTATAATCACTTAAAGCCAACCTGATAACAGAAAACATTTATAAACATAAATTATAGGGTAAAGATTCCCTCTATGGTAGTGTTTACCATAAGACTTCATCAATTAGATCTTTCCTTATGACATTCAAACTTTGAATATTTTAAATTTATCTTTATATACAATTGTCCCACACTCATCTATTCTGAAAGTGAAATTCCCTTTTATTTACACTCCTCCAGTATTACTAGAGAATTAATTCTCTTTTTTTTTATTAAGTTTATTGGTGTAACATTGGTTAATACAATCATATAATTTTCAGATATATATTATAATTTGACATCTGTACATTCTATTGCGTGTTCACCACTTAAAGTCCAGTTTCCTTCAGCTACCATATATTTGATTATCTCTACCCACTTCACCCTCCCCCTACCCCCTATATTTGACCTCCCTTACCCTGTCTACCTCCTCCCTCTTCCCCTACCCCCTATCCTCTGCTAACCACTAGTCTATAGTCCTAGTCCATGAGTTTCTGCTTGTTTCTCCTGTTCATTTGTTGCTTTTAGGTTTATATCCCACATATAAGAGATATCATGTGATTTTCAACTTTTTCTGTCTGGCTTATTTCGCTTAGCATTATTATCTTGAGGTCCACCCATGTTGTTGCAAATGGCAGTATTTCATCTCTTCTTATGGCTGAGTAATATTCCATTGTATATATGTCCCACAGCTTCTTTAACCAATCATCTATCATAGGACACTTCGGTTGCTTCCATGCCCTGGCTACTGTGAATAATGCTGCTATGAACAATGGTGTGTAAATATCATTTCAGACATGGGTTTTCAAGTCTTTGGGGTAAATACCCAGTAGAGGAATTGCTGGATCATATGGTGTATCAATTTTAGTTTTTTGAGGAACCTCTATACTGTTTTCCATAGTGACTGTACCAATTTGTAGTCCCACCAGTAGTGTATGAGGGTCCCTATATCTCCACATCCTCTCTAGCATTTGTTATTATTTGTCCTGTTGATTATAGCTATTCTAACAGGTGAGAAAAATAATTTAATATCGTATACCCACCCCAAAAATCAATTGTGAGATCAGAATTAAGATGGCTTTAACTCGTAAAATCTTTTTAAAAAATACTTTCCATTAATCTTTCTCAGAAATCTACTAAACTGAGTATTCTACCAAAATAAGTAAACTAAGATAATGAAGACCTCAAGAATCAGAGGATCCAACACAGAGAAAAGGCAAAAGAATTCTCAATATACCAGATGGCCAGCAATCCCATAGTACAACCAGTCTGGATGGACAAAGGAACTGGACGCTTCTAGGAAAAGATCCCCAAGAATAGATAGTGGAATTAATAGTTAAACTGATAGCTTTAACCATTTAGAAATACACACACATACATACACACATTCACGCTTCTGGAAAATAAAACATTCTCCATTGAGAGGTAAAAAAAGATATTGTAGTAGATTTCTTGGCTCAGCAATGAATTATGTGTGTATATAAACACTGAATATTCATTTCAACAAAAAATTGAACCGTTAGTTTAGAAGATGAGGGAGAAGAAAAGAATATATAAGGGAACTCAATCCTCATTGTATTAGTGAAGAGTTGGATCTTGATAGGAGAGAACAGACATTTGGAAACAACACACACAGAAGACAGGGATTTAATTTTCTCTTTTTCAAATGCACAGTGTCCAAATGTAGTCATTCAGGGCTTCATGAGATTATCAGTGTCCCAGATTCCTTCTATTTTTCTGCTCCTGTATTCTTACAATGGGCTTCTACATTAACTTTCTTTTTGCCATAATAAATTACCACAAACTAAGTGGCATAAACGATACAAATTTATTACCTTATAGTTATGTAGATCACGCATCCAACATGAGTCTTACTGAGCTAAAATCAGGGTGTTGGTGAGATTTCATTTCTTACTGAGGCTTTAGGGGAGAATCAGTTTCCTAGCCATTTTCAGCTTCTTGAGACCACCAGCATTCTTTGTCCTTTGGCCTCTGTTCCTCCATCTTTAGAGCCAGCAAAGCTAATTAATAATGAAGAAGAAAGAGAGCTATGTTCCACCAGTACGTTGGTATGCTCTTTTCTGGCTATCCATAGGGAGGATGTCCTGAGACTTTAGATCAGTATTCTTGAAGACACAGAGACAACCAAGTCACTGCCTAAAGTTCAGTAGTTATTTGCATTTTGAGGAAAAAGAGTTTATGAAGAAAGCAGAGAGGAATCTAAAGCTTCTCATAATGAGATAATATTTTATAAAAATGGTGCCAATACAAATGTGGCTTACAAAGATATTTTTGAGGGGATTTACTTTCCAGCCATCTCACAGTATAAGTCCTGCATGGTTTCCATTAACTTTGAACTGTGCTTCAAGTATCTTCCAACATCTCACCATCCTGTGAGTGACATGACTGGGGGGTTGTGGTAGAACATCCTCTGGATGACATCTTATATGGGAACGGAAGTAGATGAGAGGCAGATTATCTCATTGAAACCCTGACAAGGATCCTCTTTCTTTTCAAATACAGCCTTTCTGTGAAAGAATACCTGGTATACATTTTTGGAATTCTTTCCAATGTTCTCCCTAGGATGTTGCAGAGCACATCCTTTACTGTTTGTTAGCAAGCTAAAAGGCTAAGTGGGAACTGGAGGAGACTCCCACCCCTTCAATACCCTTTCCCACTTTCACTGAATTTGTTTATTTTGTGCCCCATAGTCTAACGACTGCTGATCTTACCACCCCATAGGCTTCCTATGAAATTGGTGATGGACAATATACGCCTCATCAGCTCAACCTTGTTTTCTGATCGTATTTTCTAAGGAGTGTGTAATCTTGATTAAGTAATATATTTGTCGGAATTTTCCAGAGAAAGAGATTCAAGAGTCCAATTGTGTGTTTGTGTGTGTGTGTGTGTGTGTGTGTGTGTGTAGATAAAATTGATTGGTTGATTTATTATAAGGAACTGACTCTCGAAATTATGCAAGGTGATAAATCCCAAGATCTGCAGTTTGCAAGCTGAAAACCAAGATGGCCAATGATGTAGTTTCAGTCTAAAGGCTTTCAGGCTTGAGAAATAGAAAGAGTCTATTTTTCAGTTTGAGTCTTAAGTCAGGGAAAATCTGATGTCCCAACTCAAAGGCAATAAGACAGGAGGAATTTCCTCTTATTCAGTGGAGGGTCAGCCTTTTTGTTCTATTCAAGCCTTCATTGAATTAGAAGGGACCCACCCACATTAGGGACAGCAAATTGCTTTACTACCAGTTTAAATATTAAACTCATCCAAAACACCTTCATAGAATAACCCAGAAGAATATTTGACTATATATCTAGACACCCTGTGGTACAATAGACAAAAATTTAATCACTACACATAGCTTGCTTATTAAAAGACATTTCCGTATGTGACTCCATTGTACCTGATTTTCAAGGAAGTGGTGGGCCTGTTTTAAAGAAGAGCTGAAACCAATGGCTGTACATTCCAAGCCAACTAAAAGTTGTTTCTTTCTGTTGTGGTTTTGCTTTTGTAATTAATTTTGAAATAAACTTTTGAATATTGGGATTATCAGATTTTTAGAACTATAACTGTGAAAAATATTTGCTAGCATGTTTAGCAAAGTTAGAAACTCTTCATAAGTAAAGCTTATTTTTTTAAAGAGGTTTCTCTCTAACTCTTCTATTATCACATCTCTTTTGACCACAGCTGGGAAAGGTTCTTTGCTTTTAGGGAATCATGTGATTTCTTTTTGCCTATCTGGATAAACCAGGTTGATCTGCCCATCTCAAGATCCATAACCTTAATCACACCTGCAAAGTTATTTTTGCCATTTAAGCAACATATTCACAGGTTTTGGGCATTAGGACATAATAGACATCCTTGGGGAATATTATAGACTATTGTTCTGCCTACAACCTCTCCCTTACTTTGTGTCTTTTCATGATCGTAAGAAAGATGCTGCAGTTTCAGTCAGCATATCCTTCTTCCCAGAGAAGAAGATGTTGAGGGAAATATAAGTAATGCCCATCAGCTGACTCACCACCCTTTTAAGAAAGCTTTATTAGAAACCCACCCAGCAATTTCCATCTTCATCTAATTGAACTAATTGTATGTCTAATTAGGTGTCACATGAGACCTAACACACTCATCTATCATAAAAGCCAATAAATTATGACCAAAATCTACAAATTAAGGAGCAGAAACATTAGTATGGAAATAATGTAAATTAAAATAATAAAATAAAATAAAATAAAATAAAATAAATAAAACAAAATAAAATAAAATAAAATAAAAACTATAGATTGCAATTTTCTTTTCTTTTTTTTTTTTGGAAAATAGAATACTATGTAGAAGGAAAGTGGGGAGAGGCAGAAAGGGACATTTTTGTCCTTATAAATCATGCAGCACTATATAAAACTCATTAAAAATATGTGCATCAATATTTTTATAACAAGTAAAATTAAAAGTCAGATCTGTTGCTTAGCTCCACTACCATACTAGTTTTTACTCTAGACTTTATACAAAGATGGATCCTATCCCTAGAATTTCATCATTATATGAATGCAAAAATATTTTGTCCTTCAAACAGCTGCAGAAAAGCCGCCTCCTTTAACTACGTAGTACTTATTTTATCATATTAATTTAAATGTTGGGGTATTTTAAAAAATTATCTCTCTACTGATTCTTTCACCACTTATATAAGATATACATCTTTAACTTTTCAGTATCTTAAATTAGAAGCTCTTAGAAAATCAAAAAATGTCTGGCAGCTTTTTTTGCCCAGCACCCCAGCAGAGCTGTGTTTAATAGATGCTAAAGAGGAGATTCTATAACAGAATTTTAAACTAGCATTCTTTGATAATTAAAATATTGTGCATTTTAATTAAGTTTTGCAATTCTCTTAGATTTCTCCTTAAGAAGAGAACTAGTTTAAAATGTTTTCCATGTGTTCCCACATACATAAAATATTAAACTAGAAAAAATGAGACAGACTTTAAAATGAGTCTTTTCATTATCTGAGTATCTGCATTTTATAATGTGATCACTGAACTTACTTTTCTTTAACGCATTGTTGTTCATTTACCATTCATTGAACATTCTCCCTTTTGCTCAGAAAATAGGAAACTCAATTTCTATGATGTGCAATGGGACTTTTGACAATTTAATGAAGAAACCTCGAGTGCAGAGGGTAAGAAAAGAGATGTTTTCCCCTCATATAAGGAAGTAGCACTGAAGTGGTAAATATGTGGTTTTATTTCTGTTCTTAGTATTTTATCTCAGCCTGCCTGCCCCTAGTTTTAAATTGGGAAACATCTCAGAGAATTCTCTGAACAATAACTATTTTTTTTTTTTTCATTTTCTCATGATTTGCTACCTCTTACATGGGTATAGCAGGCACTCACAGCTAGTTCAGATTTAAGTACGGTGAGTGCTTCCTACCATTCATTTTCTTATTGTTCTTCATGTCTTCCTCCCACTTCTGGCCAGCCAGAGAGATGTATTATAACTTATAGATTCACAAAGGAATTTTAAGCTGTATTCCGTTGTATTGTAAAAACATACAAGAGACATGACCCAGGATAGGCAGGGTAGCAATACACCTTGCATCTGTGCTTTTATTATGATTCTATTTTAAATCTTTTAACGTTTTTATATTTCTGAGGAAGGAAAAAGGAGATCTAGATCATTCACTGATATATTCACGCTAGACTCAATTGCCTAAGAAAATCCTGGATGTGATCAAGGATAACAACACTTCTTTCTGCTTAGAAGATTACATTGTTAGTGACCATCCAGATACAAAATAATAATGATAGTAATAATAATATTGTGCTAAATAACAATTATTATAGGATAATATCTGACTCTTAAAAAATGAAAAACAAAGGTGACTTAAAAACAATAGAATTAAATTAAATTGGTAATTCACAACTGAGGCCATCTTGCTCCCCAGGGGACACTTGGTACTGTCTGAAGAATTTTTAGTTGTCACAACTAGGGGGCTCTACTAGCATCTAGGAAGCAAAAGGCCAGAGAGGCTGCTAAACATCCTACAAAACACAGGACAACCCTTATGCAACAAAGTATTACTAGTTTAAAATGTTAATAGTACCAGAATTAAGAAACCCTGGGTAGATGTTGCTATAAACTCCATGATTGTTTCCCCAACAAATTCATATGCTGAGCCTAATCCCTATTGTGATAGTGTGTGGAGGTGGGGCTTTGGGGAAGTGATTAGGTCTTGAAAGTAGAACCCTCATGAATGGGATTAGTGCCCTTATAAAAGAGACTCAAAAAAAGCTTCCTACCCACTTTTATCCTATGAGGTTATAGTGAAAATACAACTATCTGTGAATCAGAAAGCAGGTCCTCACCTGACACCAAATCTATTAGCCTTTTGATCTTGGACTTCTCAGTAGATTTCTGTTGTTTGTAAGCCACTCTTTTTATGATATTCTGTTGTAGTAACCTGAACAGACTAAGACAGATGTTAATTTTAAAATCTATTTTTCCTATTTCCATGCCACCCTGAACAAGCCTGATCTTGTCTGATCTCAGAAGCTAAGCAGGGTCGGGTCTGGTTAGTACTTGGATGAGAGACCACCTAGGAAAACCAGGTGCTATAGGCATTAAAAATAAGTAAAGAAACAAACAAACAAATAAAATCTATTTCTTGCAAGAGGCAATGATAAAACCAGAAGAGTAAGAAAAATATATTATTTGGGGTCTTAAAATGAAGTCACTATGATAAGCCATATTGTAATTTTAAAACAGGCAGGAAATATATTAAGTGAAATTGTCTTCCAAAATCTCTGGATATTTTATTAGAAGCAGATGCTTGTCATTTTAACACATTCTACTCTTTTAGTAACTAATAACTTAAGCCTCTATTGCAGTTCCAATATTTCTAAGTGTTCCTAAAAATCTCATACATAGAGGGCAGAGAAATGCTGGGATATATTGTCCCATATATAATCAGCCTCTAGTTGAAATCAATCTTTTCTAACAACTGTTTTAAGTATCTTCCCTGCTCAAATGTCACCTTCTTGATAAAGCCCTTCCTACTCCCCTAAGAGAGAATTTGTCACTTTCTTTCTGGGGCTTCAAAGGTATTTAGTGCACATCTCTGTTATAACTGTTCTTTATATAGTATTACAAAATATTGCTCATCATTTTTCCAAAACCCAAAGTCTGTGAGCTCATTCAGGATCAAGATCACATCTTATTTTTCTTAAAACTGATCACAGTGCATAGAACAGAGTGAATGCTCATTAAATATTGATGGAGTGAATAAATGAGAATGAGAATGTAATTTGGGTTGTAAGATTTAGAAGGTCTTAATTTGAAGTTTTCGATGCCCTGATACTGAATATGGCTTAAAGCTTCATTAATCCAAACCTTTCCTAAATAATATAAAGCAGATCACAAGTTACACTGTCTTCAGATTTTAGTATCAGAGACTTGCAGAGTGCACAGTGTTTGATTGGGCAAGGTATATAGCTCCAGAAACCATTAAATACCAATAACATGCGCTGACAGCAAAATAAGGAGAGAGGGAGAGAGAGAGAGGAGGCAGAAGGGAGGGAGGAAGAACAGTTCTCAAAAAGCCACCTAGGCATTAAAGCTTATTCTCCACTGGACACACCCAGATGCTAGTCTTGTAAAACAGGCTTCAAAGCAGAGAATAATCAGTGATTCGTTTTTTTTTTTTTTTTTACTCTAAAAAGAAACCATTACATTTAAAATTGTACAAATCAAATAGAAGTATATGTGTCCCGGTGGTTCATGTAAACAATATAGTTTTAACAAAATCAGTTCTACATCCTAAATTTCATATGTCCTCTTTCTGGAAGAAAGGTGTCAGGACTTTTTCCTTTCCCATGTCCTTGTTCATAATAGCCTTGCTCCCACTTTACAAAAAAAAGAGCCATACATCTCACTCATCCAGAATCTTCGTATGGTATGGTGTAGATAAGATATACTTGAGGGTAGTATTCATTAAAGGAGGGTAAAACCTGCCAGAGGGCCAAACAAAATGACAATTTGAAATACTAGTCTTTTTACAACCTTCTTCTTGGATTAAGACACCATAATCCTATGGTGGAGTTTCATGCTTGTTTCTAGCTGACACAGATTTTAGTTAAGGGTAAAGTGCTGCACTAGAAATGAGGTAGGGATCTTCTGAGTTTCAGATATATTGCAGAATAGGGTGAAGAGTTTTTTTAAATTTTAAGTTATTAAATCTTCCTTCCTGTATGACTGACAAAGATCGTATCCCTACCAGGAAGGAGTCCTGTAAGAGCAATGCAAAGGTAGATTTCAGGTGAAATATTGAAAGTGCCAGAATCTTTTTTCATCCAGGAGAAAAAAAATTATTACAAAAGTCCATCCTTATTAACTATACCTCTTACATTCACAATGATTAAGATATGTACAAAGTAAACTGTGAATTGCCAATTTTATTGCAAAGTACACCCTCATAGAATTTTGACAATTCTCTGTAATGAGAAAAAGCTTGGTGATTATTTTCATTTGCCCTTTTTGAAATCTGTGTGTCAGTTTCATATTTTGAATAATTCTACATTAACTTTCAAAACATAAATGTCCATATTCAGATGAAAGAAATTGATCCTGATTAAGTTAATATTTTGATTTTTCTTTTACTCAGACCTATAGGAAGAATTTTTTTTTAACTTTTGCCAGAAAATTCTTGAATACTAGAAATCCATATTTAGTTTTGACTTAGAATACTTTGCACATTCCTGTCACATTTTAACACACTTATATTAAGTAAGAAAAATATATTCTGGATTCTACTGTAAATAATATATACTTAATAACAATAATCCACTTGTTTAGCTCTTTTCCAAGTAGTCTAACAACTCTCTCTTTGCCTCTCTCCCTCTCTCTTTCTCTCTCTCTCTCTTTCTCTCTCTCTTTCTCCCTCTCTCCTCCTAATTTTTATAGTCAGTTAAAACCTTCTAAAAAGAGAAACATCTACTTATATATGGGCATAGGAAAAATGTTCCCAAAATACAGTCAAAAGTATAATGCCCTGAACATTAGAACAGCAGTTTCATTTAATTTGTATTAAATTTCCCATAGATGTGTTGATATGCTATTTCAAATTTTCATTCAATCCCTTATTCCAGTCTTCTAAAACTACCCCAGCTTTTAAAAATGCTTATTTTTTCTGTCCTGTCATCAGTGAATCAAGTTGACATTCTGCCTTTTCCATACATATAAATAGAAAAGAAAAATGTTTTGAGTCATGATATGGTTAAAAGTATCCTTTAGACCTGGTGTAAAATATAAAGATATTTAAGTTCTGGGTGGAATTTGACTAATTGCTGAATGAAAAAGTTCATTTACTTTCTTCCTCCTTGAAACTTAGAAATGTACAGGTGTCTGCTTGTTAGTTAATGACCTAATATAAAGTCACTATAAAATTAGCCTATCTGTAAATACAGTAGTTAATTAGTCATGTGGAGAGCAGCCCCTTAAAAAGGAAAAGCAAAAAAATAAAAGAATGATTAACCCTGTATTGAGAGGATAAAAATGCCTGAATCTACTTGAAAAATAGAACAACAAAATCAACAAAGCTCTGAAGTATAATACAGTGCATTTGAAAAGTACATTCGTCGTGTCTATGGCCATGCCACCCTGAACAAGTCCAATCCCGTCTGATCTTGGAGGCTAAGCAGGGTCAGGCCTGGTTAGTACTTAGACGGGAGACCACCTAGGAAGACCAGGCACTCGCTGTAGGCGTAAAAAATAAAAAATAAGAGATTGTAAACTGACAAGATCCTTGGAATCTGTGAGGTCAACTAAGGGTTGCCTCACCTTAAAAAAAAAAAAAGAAAGAAAGAAAAAAAAGAAAGGTGCATTCATGAGCAAGATATATTCATGAAGGAAGATGAATTGAAGCAAGAAATATTCCAGACAGATATTATAGAGAGAGTTTTTTACAATTGACTCACTACTATGTTTTCCTCAGAGATTTAAAAATAAATCATACTACATAAATGAGGGAAAAGCAAAAGCTGATAAAAGTGAAAAAGAATTTGTTTATAAATTGTGGAATTTGTTTGATGGATAAAAATTATGTAATATGTAAAGCGTTTTGTGAGTTGAATGTAGTAATTAAGAACTCTGCTTCCTGGACTAGACAAACCTGGATTCCTTAACACCAAGAAGTCTTTATTTTCTATTTTTAATGTTATGCTGGTAAATTTATTGAGAGAATTAACATTTGGCAGATAAAGAGCTTTTCTTGGTGTCTAGTACAGAGGAAGTCTTCCCAAGTTAGAATGCTAAAGGTAGAACCATAAATTGTGGGGTCTTCCCTGAAAAGTGACTTTTATTTGAGAGATGACCTGAATTTACTCTTGTTTGAAGTGAAATATTTAAGGTAATTTTTGGAATTTATTTTAGTTGTACAACCGCATAGCCACATTTTCCTAGAATCAGTAGCTCTGCATATGGAAGATATAGTATAGATTAAAACTACTTAAAGTCAGTTTTCATTTGCCTACCGCATTCCCCAAATCATTTTATACTGGTTTGTGCTTCAGGAGGACATGATAAATGTTGGCTCAATATATAGATCAATGATCTTACATTTCTAAACACAGATAGTTATTTCTGTTAACCCATTGCTCAGTTCATGGAAAATTTATTTTCTACCTGTCAGGCCACCAACCTTTGCCATGTCAAAGGCAGCATCCCAGAACTAAAACTAATACAGACACAGCAAGACATATTATGCACAGAAATTGTGCACTGCTAAAATGAAGACATTGTAATGAGAGTAAGGTAATGAGCAGAATAACAATTTGCCAACAGAAGACAAATTTTCTTCCCTTGGAAGAAATGCCTACTGAGAATACCAACAAGAAAACATAATACCTCAAAGTGCTTGTCTGGAATATTGTTTCTTATTAAGTATTGCATTTTATAATGATAAAAAGGAAAATGGATTCATGGCTAATGCTGATAAGTTAACAGAGATAATGTGTTGCAGTAAAGAAAGAGGGAAAGTGTAGAAGCCGAACTATACATTCTAAAGTAAAAATCATAAAATAAAACTGAGGATAATTGGCAATTAATTAAAACGTAAAAATTTAAAATCAAATAATCTGATTTTGAAACAAAAGGTAAGTTAAAATTATATTTTGTCAAATTAAAGCGACTATTATTTAAGTAAAATTTAGAAACAACAGCCATCAAAAGAGTAAATGAAACAATTCTGTAAAACTTAGTAGCATATTGAAAACCTCAACTGTGTGGAAATTCTCATTATCTAAAATGTTTTTGCAAAATAAACTGTTAGCTGGTCACTATAGACATCTTCAATTACCCAGTTTTAAAAGGGAAGGAATCATTCATCCTTTTGAATTTAGAAAAATGCTTTCAAATATTGTCAATTGTGCGGTGAAGTTGTAAGCTACATTATGAAAATCAAAATAAAGGAATGAAAATTAGATTTACAGTAATTCTAAACTAGACTGTTCTATTGTCAATATCGTGGGAGCAATACAAATGCTTAACTGACACTATCACAAATAAGGCTATTAGATTAACCCTTACAAACATGCTATTATTGAAAAGAATACATATCTTATCATCATTTTACTAATTTTAGCAATATAATCAACATACATAATTCCTGCTAATATACCAATTGTTTGTATTTTGTCATTTGTGGGTATAATTAAAATTGTCACATTTATCATATATAATCTTCATCATGGGCTTGAATAGTTTAAAGTCTCATTCAAATGTTTCATTCAAGTTTTTGGAGTAAGACATGTTGGAGTTTTTCAAGAGATTTCACCATATGCGAGAAATGAAAACTAAATATGACTTTGTTGCTTATACCAAATTAACACAGTAAGATGTGCTCTCCCCCCAGCTCCTGTCCACTACTAATCTACTTTCTGTCTCTATAAACTTGCATTCTAGACATTTCATTTAAATGGAATCATATAACAAGTTATCATCAAAATTTAATCACAAAATTTAAAAATATAGATAAACTACTGACCCTTAAGAATAAGAGTAAGAATAAAAGAATAAAAATGAGTATAAGAATAGAGAGAGTACATGGTGTTTGGGGGTATTATATGATATTTACCAAAGCAAGCTCTAGAGGCAGATGGCTTGAGTTCATTTACATATTTATTCACTCAATCAAAAATGTTTATGTATTTCCAGAAGTCATTCTTCAAGTTCAGACACTTACCAGTTTTGGTTGTTGTGTTATTGTTTATTTTACCATGGCCAACTTAGTTAAATTCTCTAAGCCTCAGTGTTCCTCTACTATAAAATGGAACTATAACTAGAATCCATATAACACATATTTAGCACAAGTCCAGGCACATAGTAAGCACACAAGTAAGCTGGCTTTTGTTATTAACCAGGAGGTCAAGAAGTAACACTCTATTGCAACATTGTGAGGATTCCCCCATCCCTGGGACTTTTACTTTTTAATATGACTAGCATTTGACATGATTCTGTCATATATAAAATAACTTTGCCTTTATATAAGGTCTTGATTATATTTCTTGGTTAATATATTGTTTTGTTATGAATAGAACTTAACAACTATATTTGCTTTTAATCCAATACTTGCCTTTCCATACTATGTGTGAAGACACTTTAAAAAAAACTGGCATTACTCACACTAAAAATTGCTTTCGGTTAATATTCTTCACCCAAAAATAAATCAAAAAAAGGAACATTTGTGGGTTGAGAGGTATGTGAAAAACCCTAGAATCAGTCATCATATACATCCTGTTTTACTTCAAGCTTCACTTTAAAGTCAGGTAATAAAATTCTTAAGAAAATCCCTGGGTGATTAGTGACAGCATAAACAAAGATGACTTGAGATTATTTTTAATGTTTCCTCATAGTTTTGACTTACAAAGTATACTTAAAAAAAAAAACTACAGTATGCAGGAATTACAAAAGAGAGGTTTTTTTCAAAAAAAGGGAAGGAATGCAGTTAATATGATGGCTAGTTGGAGGGCCAAGGGAGGGAGGGAGCAATTGAGGGGATTGTTTTATGAACTATATAGATGTCTAACAATGTAATGTATACTTGAAATTAATTTAAATAAATAAATTTTAAAAATTAAAATAGATAAAAAGGGATGGATGGATCCAAACGTGGGGCACAATATCACAGCAACGAAGAAAGGACATTTTTTATAAAGGAAATGGTCTCACATGAACAAAAGATTAACTTGACATGGATGACACATACAGCACCAACTTATTAAAGGGTGATTTTACTTGTGGAAACCAAGTTTCTCAGCACAACATGAATATGATGATGACTATGCATGGCACAGTATTTGAATCTGGTGTGTCTATTTAGTATAAGTACTAGAAATATTCAATGCCCCCACCACTTTTCTCTATTTGAAAAACTGTGCAGCCTGTTTTACTCTTACTTGTCTACATATGTTTTATACATTAAATCCTCCTCTTTTTTATTTTTCATTTATTTCTGATGATAAAATACTACACAAACAAATTTAACACAAATAAATGCAGATAATACTAGGTTATTTAGCAGTAACCTAGATAATCCAGAACATGCTAATATCAAATTTTATGCTATTATCAAAATTTGTTTTCACTTTATCATTTTTTAAATTTAAGGTATATAATTCACATATCATAAAATTTACCTTTTTGAAATATGCTATTTAGTGGATTATAATATATCTGTAAGGCTGCGCAACCATCATCCTTATCTATTCCAGAATATTTTCATCACCCCGAAAAGAAATTCTATGCCTGTTAATAACATCACCCATTTCCCCTCTCCTCTCAGCCCCTGTAAACTACTAATTACTTTCTGTCACTATGAGTTTGCTTTTTCTGAACATTTCACATAAATGAAATCATACAATAAGTTATCAAAATTTAATTACAAAATGGATCCTTGAGAGTGGCAGTAGAGCTCAGTTAAAGAAACTTTTATATAGAATAATACTGGTAGGCAAAGAAATGTGATGGAAGAACAACAAAAAAAATTGAAATGGGAATGCTTATTAATATTCCACTTAAGAAAATTCAGTTCCCATCACTTACTGAATCAAAATCTCCAAGGAGAAAGTCTGGACACCTATATTTTTAAAATGCTTTCCTGGGGATTATGATATTAGCTAGGTTTTAGAATCTTTACTTTAGGTCCTATTCTGATTCATTTCTAATGCAGATTATTTCTAGACATTGTTTGGTTCACTGACATATTTGCAAGTATCTAAACTATTCAATTATGCTATTTTGAAGAAAAGAAGTATATATAAATAAAAGATTGAAATAATCACATCCTGTGCTTTTATAAAACTTTAGCCTTTTAATGTAATGATTAATTGCTTAATTGTGTTTAGACATCTATAGATGTGCATAATTTAAAAAATGTTTAATTGAAAATTAAATGCATATTTAGTTAGCTTTCTTTGTTCTTACCTTCATCCATTGTACATAAACAATGCTACACTTACTCATGCATATCATGAAAAAAGAGAGTTTGCTTCTTCAAATTATTTCATTTATATTTCTAAACAGAATCATAATTACCAGAATAAAATATTTACTTGATAGTTTAATGTTATGAATACTTTAAATATAATTTATTACTTTATGTAAAATGCGATGAATATTGAAATTGAAGATATGATAAAAAAATCAATAGTTTCATTTTCATTGAGTATGGTGTACCAATAAGTATTCTATTCTGTATTTTCTTCACAAATACTTTGTCATCTATATCTGCTTCAAATTGATCTCAGTATGAAATGCTTCTATTTAAATTTTAATGTGTATTTTTTAATCCATTACTTCATATTCAACATCTCATAGATTTGTCAAATTGAGTTGCAAGATGTTATAAACTATGCATAATATTTATAGTTAAAATAGAAACACTGCCATGAAACTACTTTAATGAATGTGGTAAAATCAAAAATGCCACTACACTCTTTGCTCCATGAACAAAGACAGATTAAGTGCAGCACTTGTGATTTTTACATGGGGAAGGAAAGAGACAAAGCAAGGAGGGTAGGGGTTATATCTAAATGAGGGGTGAGGATGGGGAGGTAAAATAAGAGTTTTAGAGCAATTTAACAACTTTAAGATAGAGCCTCATCAACAGTAAAATTTCAGAAGAAATTCTGTCTCAGAACTAGCCTTAACTCTCCAAATATATCAAAGAGCATATAACCTCCATAAGCTTCATAACCACTCCAGCTCATTTTGAGGAAAAAAAAAAATTATACTGCCTCAAGCCAATTTTTCTTAAAATGTCTTACTCTAACATTAGATGATGTAGGGCACATTGCTACATTTCAAAAACAGTTTAAATGTCCTGATTCTCATTAATTGATTCTATTTTCTCCTACAAAATTTTTAATTTTTAAAGTCCTTACTTTTTGTTAATTTCTAGGCAATCTTTACAACTTAAGTTAGTAGACAGACTGTTATATTACTACTTAGAACTAAAAAAAGGTTTGGTCAATAATGTTGCAATCATTGGGGAAATCTTAAGGTTTCATCTATATTTAAGAATAGAAGATATTCACTGATTTAGTTTCAGTTACTTTACTTTTTTTTTCTTTCCTTTTAATTAAAATTTCTTTGGCTCTGGCTTCTAATTCTTCAGTTATAGATTTCTTTGTACCAATGTTCTGTTAAGTAGATAATATTTTGTAAAAATTGAAGACATTGCTAAAGGATCCTTTGGGTTAATTTGTTCATAAATTGAGTAATCCTTTTCATTGAAATTAATCACCAGTCTTCTAATCACTGTTATGATTTCAGGCTTCCATACATAAAATTTATTTTATCTAATACATTTACTGTTAGAATATCTTCTTTTTTTTTTTCTCTCAGCGTATCTCTTACTCTCTTGCTTCATTCAGCCTTCTCTGGTCTGTCTGATAGTTTGTATTTTTTTAAACATTGTTAAAATAGCTGATTAGCACTTTTGTTACTTCTAATCTCAGTATATATATCCAAAATAAAATTTCTCCAATTTCTCTGAGGTTTACAATCCACACATGTACCTGTAGAATACAATACACCAAATACTTTTGGCTTTTAATTGTCAGACAAATACTCGTATCTTAACATAAAACTTCTGTGATGGTGTCAAATTGTGCCAACACAATATTTGCACTAGATTAACCACAAGCAAGTTTAAATTCCGGAGCTGGGTTGCTGAGGTCTCTTAATAATCTTGTTACGTGTGTGTGTGTATGTGTGTGTGTGTGTGTGTGTGTGTGTGTGTGTGTGTGTTCAAATTATGATTTAGAACTTGTTGAAGTTTATCCTAAACTACACTAAATTATGCAGTACAGCAATAATGTTTGATTTGAAAACACAGATGCGTCTATTCAGATAATACATATGACTCAGATCTAAAAACTGCTTTTAAATCAAGTCAATGCAAAGGCAAAAGACAAATTTAATGCTCCAGCCATAAACATGGCTCTTGTGCTGGCTTCTTTATTTTATATTTTATTTTATTTATTTATTTATTTATTTATTTATTTATTTATTTATTTATTTATTGCCACTTATTCTGGCACATGGAAGGTTTCAGTTATCTCTCTTCTCCCCTACAGAATTTAATGGCTGGTTGCATAAAGCATCTTCTTTTCATTTCGACAAGGTAAAAGAATTAGTGTTCTTCATAGTGATCTTGCAACCACCCACTCCCCCTTCTTAGCTGTTGCCTGTTTACTTTTTGCTCTTATACTACAGAAATAGAAAGTGATTTAAGTTTCTTTTTTCTTCTTTGGAGTCTTGATGAATAATCATAAGGATGAGCCAATATGTTTTAAAGATCCACAGGATAATACTGTTATATTCATTTTCTCAAAACAGATGCCCCCAGAAAACATATTTTATTTTTGAAACTTTAAAAAAATATTGCCCAGCATGAGATTGGATAGACATACAATTTATGTCTCAAGCAGTTTAAAATCACAATAAAGTTAAACTTATGAATTCAGAATAAAATGTTAGTATTTACAAGATTCCATAGTGCCTCTTACTTAGATTAATATACACTGAAACTGCATTTCTTTCTGAAACTGAAACATAATTTATTTTATAAAGGACCAAAAACAAAAAAGTCATAACTTCACAATAACAAGGAGAACAATATGATTGCTTTGGATGTGTCATAAGTATATACATAAATGTTAACACTAAGCATGGGAAATATATTAACAAATTCATTTGCATAAGAATGAGATGAAAGTTCATCCCTGGCTTTTTTTTTCTTTTGTAAATTGGTAACTAATCAAAGTACAAAACATCACTTAACTCAAACAATTACTACAATAATCTTTTTAATTTTGGGGAAGGACCAGATGATCCAGTCTTGATAGATTGTCATATTTTTCAAGATACTTTACTATTTTCACATCAATAGAAATATTTCTATCAGTAGGTACCATTTCTTTTTACTATCAAATATTCATTTAGATTGTCTTTCTTTTGAAAAATCTACTTAGAGATGAGTTGGTTGATTGAGTGAAGATGTCAAAGTCAAAAGACCTGTAAATTAAGGCAACCTATGTGGTACAAAGAATATGAATATCAAATGATGGCTCTAAAACCAATGCTCAGCTCTGTCACTTATTCAGACAAGTTTACTCACCTATAAAATGGAAGTCGTAAAACCTAACTTAAGCCTTTACTGTTAGGAATAGAGAAAATGACCATATATCCAAGTTTATCCAGGAGAGTATCATTTTACATTTCTTGTCCCTGTAGCATTCTGTAGGAAGAGAAATCTAAGCTGAAGATACATACATGAGGATCATTTCCAGATAGTTGATAATTGATGTCATATGATTTAAAAAGGATTATCCAAGAAGCTGTTTTACTAAGATCAGTGGAAATTAATAAATTTTCCAGAAGTAACTTTATCTAGTAGTTTGAACCACCACCATACCAAACTTCCCATTTAGAACCATAAACAATGATTAAAAGAACCTAGTTTGAATTTTATTCTTTTTTTTTTCCAAGTCAACATGGTAATGAATAGTAAAATGGTTCAGAAGAAGGAAGCCAAAGGATGTAGGAATAGAATTCAAAAGCCTAGGTAATCTGCAAAATAGAGAAACTGAACCCTAAGGATTATATCTGAAATAGCAATCGAAAGAGGTATATAATTCATCATTTTGCATCCTTCCCTCTGCATCAATCAATATGCCACCCCCACTCTACTTTCACCCCACCAAGCACCAGTGGGTGATGTCATCATCATTTGACTTCTTCAAAGAAGAAGATTAAATAAAATATAGCAAAGTAAGTTCATATTTCCTTTTTCTTCCTAGTTATAGATAATAGAGAACCCACCATGGAATAAAATCAGCAAATACAAAGGTGCCAAGAATATGAAAAGGAACCCAAAAACATCGATCTGCTGATTTCTTCCACTTCACTCTGAATAACAAAGCTGTTTTTCACATGCATTGTGAAGCTTTCAGTAATTTGCTAGGATGAAGATAAATCGCCCTTTATTTCCGTATAATAAGAATGCTCTGCTGTCAGTCAGAAGTAGAGATGGTGGAACCTGCTTAACTAAATTATTTTTCATCCCCTTTTCTTTCTGTTTGAGAAGATATTTCCTACATTCACTTAGGATACAATTGGCTTACCATAACAAGAAAAAGTTTTGAGAATAGATGAATAAAATTCTAAAGTTAAATTTTATGAGTACATTTTACAATCTTTACCTTAAAAAATTATATTGCAGTCAAATTTTCTGTATATTTCTTCATTATAAATGAAAGCTTTTGTATACAACTTATTTAAGTGGAAATATTTTAAGTAAGATTTAACACATATCCAAAAAGCTTAAATGATTTAAAGTTTCTTTCCTTAAAATTTAAAAATATATTTATTTCTAACATTAGACATTAAAATTGAACTGTTCATATTCAAATTGCCTCTAAGTTAAGAGTTATTATTCAGCATTTTTTCTCCATCTTTATAAAGTTCTTATCAACTACCTGGTAAGTAAAACACAAGATATACGGTAGTAACATGATTATTTTTAAGGGCTTTGTTCTCCTTTACTTTTCTTTTTCTTCCCCCCGCCGTCCCCTCCCCCCGCCCCCTGCATGCATCAGTTAGGTTGGTTTAGCTGACAGCACTTCTGGTACTAAGATGAAACAAATTACTGAATAACTGAGTTTTGAAAAGGAAATTTTCTTTTCAGCTTCTGATTCTTTTTCTATCATTGTTATAGACTCACAGAAAAGCTATCAAGAGAGATTCAGAACATTAAATAATATAAAAATCAGTGCAAATACATATAGATAATACTAAACAAGACAAAATATATCTAGCTGTCTGCTATAAAAAATAAGAGTTTTTTTTTTTTCATTCATCTAGGTAAAACCAACCTTTTTTGGCCTGGATTTTTGTAAAGTAACTCAAATATTGTCTGCTTTTGATTCATTCCATCTCTTTGAATGGCCACATAGTTTATGTGAATCAGCAAAGCTGGCAGAAGAGACTGAGTAGCAGCATATGTCATAATGTTCTCATGTCCCTGGAAGTCCTCTCTTCTTGTTGTATTTCTCTCCTTTCTTTCTGAATGGAACATTTTTAAAGATAAAAGGCAACCTTTCTTCCAAATGCCAATTCTCATTCTAAGTGAAATATTTGCTAAATTTGTGAAATTAGCCACATTTTCTGAGACTTAAATAGTATATTGCTTTTTCTGCAGTTAGCAAACCATGGACACAAAAATATCATTCAAAATTCTGGCTTCAGATTTACCCTCCATAACTATTAAATGAAAATACATAATCTCTTAAGTATTCAGGAAAAATATACTTTGTTTTTCTTCCCTTTTCCCTAGTGATTGATGCAGGCTTTCACCATGCTCCTCAATTCAACAGTCCCATATGCTTGTATATGCTTGGTATGAACAACCAAAGCCTCTCTAGTCCCTCACAAATTCACCAAATCCTTAATAACATATTGTCTGGGAGTTGACCTAATTGACATCACTGATTCCAGTACATTTGTCATATTTGTTTCTACATGCTAATACCTGTGCTACCTCTTAAACTGACATAATTTGAAAACGAACATGTCATTTTTATGCTTGAAATATAGCAACAACTTCATCACCTACAGGATGAAATGCAAAATCTTTAGCTCTTTATGATTTGGCCAAAACATTTCTTCCCCAACCTGTTTTGTAGCACTGTCTCATAAGAATTCATTAGTACATCATGTTGAAATCCTTAAACATTTGCCACAGTTTCATAGATGCATCCTTTTAGACATGTTTGCTCTGACAGGATTGTTCTTTCTCATCCCTTTTCATAGAGAATTTTAATTGTCCGTGAAACTTCAGCACTAATATCTCAGAACTCCAAATACCTTCCAGAGTCACACTAATTCCCCCCATGAGAGCTCTGAGTTAAGCCATTCACAAATTTCTCAGTGAACATTCAGCACCTAGTATGTTGTACAGCAACTCTGTGACTGCTTCTGTCTAGGCGCTGAAGATAAAGTGATAAATAAGACAAAGCCCTTGCTCTCACAAAACTCATTCTTTTCAAGAAGACAGGAAATAAATATAAATGAAATATAATGACTTAGGTAGCAATAGTACCATAAAAAAATAAAGTACAGTTAAAGAATAAAGAAGGCTGAAGAAAGTTTAGTTGAGCTAGAATTACCTGGTAAGACCTGTCTGAGGGAGTGGCACTTAATCAATTCTTGAATAAGGTGTCCTTGAAGATACCTTCTTCAAAACTTCTCATTATATTACAGTTAAGGTTGAAATTCTTTTATGCTTAATCCTTGAATTGGGTAGCTTTTCAGTTAAACAAAAAAAAAATGCCTTTTAAAGCATGTAATTGAAAAGTAATACATTTATATCAGAGCATTTTATTTTAACTTACATCTTAACAATGTGTCTTTCATTTGCCAATATTATAATATTGGGCCAAAACCCTTTAACTATGAATCTGATGACTAAAGTTTTATATCATCTTTTATACAAAAACCTCCCCACAACTCAGAGTTTGGTCTTATTCAAGTGGAATGAGAAAATAAAGAGAAAAAATTCTGAAGAAAGATACATTTCATGTTTTCATAATTTTTTTTCAACCTTTATTGGCTTTTTATTTTAGTGACTTATCTTTACCCATTATTTCCAAACCATTCTCACAATACTCACATAAATGACACCTAATTTTCATGTCCATATTTTGTTTATTTGTATAATATTAAGTTCTAAAATTACAAAAAGCACAGTTCACAGGGACAGAATTGTAAAGTGTTAGACTGCTGTATTTATTAAGCTGGTAGTGGGTACATGGGCATGTGTTTCATTATTATTATTAAGCTGTATCACTTTATTGTATACACTATTTTATGTATATTTTTAAAAATTAAATTGGTAATAAGTATGATGGCATAAACATGTTTGGTAAAAATAGCCAGATCTCTTGTTAAGCATGCAACACTACTGGTAATGAAATCAGAAAAAAATCCACAAATTACCCTAACTTTCACGATATCATGGACATCCATCAATTATGTGTTGTTATAGTAGTGGAGAGCATCAATGTATGTGGTACAATTAAATTATTAGGTTGAATTCCTTTAAAGGAGATTTTCCTACATTTATAAACAGGTATACGTCTCTTATTTATTGAGATCTCCCTACACTTAGAGCCTGGCTTTTAGTATACACCTTGTATAATCCCCAGGGCTTAGAATGATGTTGTCACAGTATGCACTTAATAAATATTTGTTCAGTGAATAAAACAATGTTGAATGACTGAAATATATGCAAATTTATTTTACTTGTGCTTCTGTCACTTAAGAAATTAAGTAGTTCTCATTTCAATATTTTGCTACTGCACTTAGTAACTCAGAATTAATCAAGTATTAGTATTTTCAGTCTCCAGGTTGTAATCACATGGTGAGTCATAGAAAAATAAGTTTCACATGATACTATTTGTTTTCAGGCATGAAATGAAGTTGCATTTACAATGTCTCATTAGAAAAAAAAGTTTTCATGCATTCTGAAGCATTCTGAAATTTCTACTAGAATTTTAGCAACTATTTAGAGTTAAAAACTTATAATCACAGTTTACCTAGAAACTGATGAAGATATATTTCAAATTCTTTGTTTCCTAAAATTAGAATAAATCTTTAGAATCTTAAGAATACTGATGTGTTAGACAGATATTTTATGATAAAATTAAGCATCAGGCCTAATACTTCTGAGTGCTTTTGACAGACTGTAAAGCCAAATACCTTGCTGTATTAGCATTTGCATTCAGGATTAATTCTGTTCATGTATAGATATAAGTATGCTTTATTGAATTCCATAGAACATAGTACTCCTTCTGTAAGCATAGAATCAATCATTCCACAATATCAAATTGTTAGCCTTAGAAATTGCATAATTCCAACTCCAGCTGTTCTTTTTGAGACTCAAAGATGAAACAATTAAACAAGAATACATTTACATTTCTTAATGCTTAACATAAGTGGTCTCTTTGGTCCTCTCCGTAATGGAGAACTCTATAAATCTAATCCTTAAAGACATATCTTCTAAGGCAGTATCTACATGACACCAAAGCATTCAGATGAATATTAGAAAATTTAACTATCTAAAGGTCTGCCAGTATCTGGGGTGTTAGCATCATGTAGACAAAATACTTGGGACACTGAAAATTCTGTTTTAGTTTATATGCTCTGATTCACCTATATGCAGTAACAAAGTCAATTTGAGCAGCTTTCCCTCTGAGCGGTGTCACTTTCACATCAAAGCACAATCTTGAATATAAATATCTGTCTAGAAGCTTAGGAAATAACCTAAAGTAAATTTATAGCCTCAGTAGGCCAAACCTAAGTTAGGTAAATTTTATAAGAATAGATATATATATATATAAATTTTATAAGAATATATATATATAAATTTTATAAGAATATATATATATAACATATATAATACATGTGTATTATAATACATGTGGTATTGTATATGTGTATGAGAGAGAAGCAAAGGAAAGTCTAGAATTATATATGCCAAATTATTATTTTTTAAATCATTTATCTTGTCATTCTTTTGCTGAAAAATTCATAGTGCTCCATCACTTTTTGGTGGTTCTGAAAAATTCTTAGCTGCAGGTCTCTTCCTTAAGTGAAATTTTACATAGATACTTAGTACAGGAAGTACATAAGAGTAGTTCTGATCTGGTTAGAGCTTAAAGACCTGTTGAGATGACCTCATAGAAGAATTCTTTAGTTCACAGTTTGAAAACCACTAACCTATGGAATAAATTAACACCCCTGTATGCCTTTCGTGCTTTTCTTAAATCTGTCTCATCTACCTTTCATTTATTCATTTATAAACTTAAAATTTTTTCATTGAACAATACTTCTGTGTTAGACACTGCACTTGGCACGGGGGAAGCAATTAAGCAATTAAAAATATGACTCTGACTCTACTCTCAAGAAATTGACCTTATGGAAGAAAAGACACGTTAAAATTGCCTCCATTACATCAAACACTTCTATTTTCTCATTTATTATTGCCATTTCATTTAGCTTTCTACCCAGCTTGGAAGGATACATTAATTCCTTCCAGCAATGCTCTTATCTGCATCCTGGTATTATCTGTCCCCATGTCCATTTCCAACATAATTGTCCTGCCAATTCCAACCCTGTGAGAAATCACATTATATTTTATTCCCCACTGCTTCCATGCAGGTGTTGCTGTAGAAAATCATGAAAATTTGCTAATATCTTTCACTACATATTCGTGCACGCTGAATAAGATACCACTTAATTTTTCTCTAGATGAGTTCTAATTTCATTCACTACAGATCCGAGTGTCATCTCTTTTATGCTAGGCCCTTGTCTACAGAAACATTTCACTGCCCAGATAATCTTCTGTGCTGCATGTATTTATTTCTCCTACCCAATACCAGTGGCAACCACTGGTCTCTTGTTTTGTTTTCAGGTCCTTATTACTATTATTATTATTAAGGGTTTTTTTTTTTTAATTTTAAAATACTTTTAGAGAAGTTTTAGGTTTACAACAAAATTTAGAGGAAGTACAGAGATTTCCCATATACCCCTACCCCCACACAACATCCTCCACCAGATTGGTACACTTATTACAATTTATGGACCTACATTGACACATCATAATTGCCCAAAGTTCATAGTTTTCATTATGGCTCACTCTCAGGGTCATGCATCTTATGGATTTGGACAAATGTACAATGACATGAATCTGTCATTATAGCATCATACTGAGTATTTTCTCTATCCTGAAAATCCTCTGTGCTCTGTCTATTCATTCTACCCTAAAGCGCCTCCCCTACCCCCGGACAATCACTGATCTTTTTACTGACTGCATAGTTTTGCCTTTAACAGAATGTTATATGGTTATAATTATATAGTATGTTAGCCTTTCCAGATTGTCTTCTTTCGCTTACTAATATGCATCTAAGTTTCCTCCACATTTTTTCATGCCTTAATAGCTCATTTCTTTTTGCGACTGAATAACATTCAATTCTGGATGTACCACAGTTTATTTATTCATTCTCTACTGAAAGACATCTTAGTTACGTACAAGTTTTGGCAATTATAAAAAAGCTGCTATAAATATCCATGTGCAGGTTTTTGTGGGGACATGTTTTAATAACACTGGGTAAATACCAAACAACATGATTGCTGGATTTTATGGTTAGAATATGTTTAATTTTGTAAGAAACCACCAAGCTGTCTTCCAAAGTGGCTGTACCATTTTGCATAGCCAACAGCAAATGAATGAGAATTCCTTTGTTGCTGCATATTCTTGCCAGCCTTTAGTGTTGTCATCGTTCTGGATTTGGCCATTGTAATAGATCTGTGTGTAGTGGTATCTCATTATTGTTTTAACTTGCATTTCTCTGATGACATGTGATGTGGAGCATGTTTTACATATTTATTTGCCATCTATATATCTTCTTGGATGACACATCTTTTAAGGTCTTTGGCCCATTTTTTCATTGAGTTTTGCATTTTCTTATTATTGAATTTTAAGAATTCTTTGTATATTTTAAATAACAGTTCTTTATCAGATGTGTCTTTTGCAAATATTTTTTATATCATTTTCTTTTGTGAATAATGTTAGGTTCCTACTAGTTTTAAATTTCCCTGCATTAGAAGTTTTAAGGATGGAGAGCAATGGGCTGATGTATATTCCTGGCACTATCTTTAAGTTTTCACATTTATATTACTAGACCTATCCTTCATCCCAGGTGGTAGGCCCATGATTTTTATAATCCTCAGACTGCTTCTTCTACCATCATTGTACAATCTCCCCAAACCCTATGTTTTTCTGTTTGTTTGCTTTATCTTCATGCTTTCTTCTCCCCTACATTCAAGCTCAGTCTAACAGAGCTTTTCAGTGCCTATAGCAACTCTTCAATTTTTTCATCCATGCATGCCACTCTAAGTTATGTCCTCATATTTCTCACTTCCACTGTGCTTAGTTCTTACCTAAAATCCATAATTTAAGTCTTCCCTACCCCATTTTGATACACATGATAATTTTAGAAAAATCTTAAAATCTCAACTCTAATTATGTTGCTTCTCATTTCAATAATTTCTCCTCATTGTGCATTTTGTAAATAATATTCATTGTACTTTTCAGCCAGGACTTCAAGTTCTTCTTTAATTTATCTTTGATATATCCTGCCTAGCCTTATATTCCACTAATTTGTTTATGTAGTCTACACTATAGGCAAAGTGAATTGTTCAACATTACCTCAAATATTCTGCTCTCCACTCTGTCTCTAATCACATTTCCCCACTACACACACACACATACACACACACACAGAATGCCTTTCCATGAATGCCTTTCAAAATTCTACCATCTCTTAAGGGTCAACTTAAATTTCACCTATAGATAACAGATTTACTAACCATCCCAAACAAATCAAAACACTTCTTTATTTATACTTTTATAATTGTCTGAAGTATATTTGTTGTGACATTTATAAAATTTTATTCTAAAATTATTTTATTTCAGTTATTAATATTCATTATATTTATGTTTATTTTATACTTCCGATTTTAAAAACATTTTTATTGTTAACAAGACTTAGCACAGTACCTGTACACACTAGCATTTAAAAAGCACTACAGTCTACTCTTCCTAGTGACACGATATTTGTCATTGCAAACCAAAGACTTCAGCCCACGGCTTTATTATTTTAATGTTCATGAACATTAAATGTACATGAATATTAAGCATGATTATGTAGTCTAAGCCCATGTCTCGTTCCTTTTGTTAATTGTACATTAATCAGCAAATATATCTGGTGAATGAGTAAGATGCTAGGAACTTTAAGAAAGATTGATAGATGTTAGATAGATAGATGATAGATAGATGATAGATAGAGAGATGATAGATGGATTAGTAAGAAAGTTTTATTTATTGTCTGAAGAAGAAATAGATACATGTCAACATTAAATGCTGTTTTCATACTTTATATACTTTAGCTGATAAACCTGTTTGATGAATTTTATACAGTTAATAATTAAAATGATATGTTGTCATGTGGTTCAATAATTCAAAGAAAAACAACATCACAACTTTTCTTAGACTTAAACTTAAAAAATAACAGTATAATATTACTCTTATATTTCTATATCCAGCAAAGAGAAACTCAATGTTTTCCAACTGAAGGAAAAAAAAATAAATTTGTTTACATTTAAAGATGTTTTAAATATCAGATTTCAAAATTTTTAAATTTGATCCAAAATCTGAATTTTACCTTTCAAATAGAAGCATCTTTCATTTATTGAAAACCAAGCATATCTATTTTACAAAACCCATGTTTTAATTAGGGGTTCAACATGGAAATACCTGTTAAAATAAGATATAGTAGTATTTTTTAAAGTGGTTATTTCTCTCTGATTCATGTAAACTTTAGGTATAAGTCTAAGTCTTTTCTCATGAAATTCTATATTATTCTCCACTTAAACTAATAGTAATAGAATAAATTATTACATGCCAATAAGTAACTTTCAATATACGATTGACAAATTATCTAAAATGTAGGTGATAAAGATGATTTGAGGGGAAAAATCAAATACAACACTAGGCAAAAAAAAAGTTTTGTTTTTTTTTTATCATTCTACTACCTGCCTCCTATACTTCCCTCTCCATCTTAGATACCCCTCTGGCTCCATCAGAGATTTAACCACCATTACCTTTATTCAAAGTTCGTTGTCAGAATATTTATCAAATTATAAGTAAGTGTCTTGTTCTAGTCTTCCTTTCAGAGGACTTAACATTTTAAGAGACTTTGCTTGCTAACTTGAATAAATGTATCAAAAATGGAAGATATAGGCCACGTTCTAAAAAAAGATCCATTTCTGGAGTAGCTTTTCCCATACCTCAGGATTGAAATGGTATAGATGCCCTACCTACTCTAGCTGTTATTGGCTATGCTTTCTAAGGAAAACATAAACATCGGTATAAATAATGCCAAGATTCTAGATCTCAGAATTCCATATCCCAAGTCTTGTCCAGACACTTAACATAAGGCTAATACATACTCTGTGTTGCTAATTAAGGCGTCAACTTCAAATTCCTTTTTCTGGTTTCTTCCCTTATGAAGAATATTCAATGTCGCTTTTCATCACCCCTTCCCTTTAAGCCATAATGGGTTTCCTTTCTTGGAAGTTTTACCTCAAGAAATTTTCCCTGCAGATCCAATTTACACATAGTAAAGAGAGAGAGAGAGAGAGAGAGAGAGAAAAAAGAGGAAATCTTTAACTCTTTTGCAATACCCTCAAAGTTTCATTCATCATGTATTTTTAACTGATTTATTCCTTGAATTATAGCAAGGTTCTTATTCTTTGGGAAGTGAATGGAGAGAGACTTGAGTTTTCTGTAAACATTAGAGTGTGTTTTCCACATGTTTGTATGTACAATAATAAAAACAGTAACTGCAGTTTAGCATTATCGAATGCTTACCAGGAACTATTTAAAGACTGTGTGTATCATCTCATTTAATTGTCTCAAAATTCAATACATTAGATACTATTATTATTCCCATTTTACACAAGATTAAACTGAAACATAGAGAGAGGTGTAGTACCTTGCCCAAGGCAGTTGTTAATAAAATCAGAACCCACACTTAATCAGTACAATTTCAGAGCCTGCCCAGGGCCTTTCTTCACTATATTTAAATCTTTTTCCTCATTCCTTTAATTTTCATAATAGTTCTGTGAGAAAGACAAGGGTGATTATTTTTATTTTACCAATGAAAGACCTTAAATTCAGGTGTATTAAATGATTTTGCATTTTTCAGTATGATATCCACTGTATGGCTACATAATTTAAATTTAAAATAATTAAAATTATGTTAAACTAAAAATGGTTCTTCATGTTCACTAGTCATATTTCAAGTGCTTAATCACCCTACAACACTAGAGGTTACTGACTAGACACTATAGATGTAGAATATGTTCATCATTGCAGAAAGTTCTGTTGGACACCCCTGGTCTCTAAAAATATATGTTCTGAGTCCATAAACACAGGCAGTCAGATCTAGCCTTAAGGTGCAAACAAGTTTACTAAAATAAAATATTCTAGGTACCTCAGGATACATATGCAGCACAGTCTTATTCAATTTCAAATTAATCTTGAACCTTAATTCATTAACAGTTAATTAATCTACTAATTTACTCTGTAGAAAAACTAAACATTGATAACCATACACTAGAAACTTTACAATGCAGTTTTCAAGTTATGAAAAAATGAAATAATAGTTTTCATTACTACTGGTACTAGTGCAGATCACTAGTAATTCTTAAAACTTAGAGTACTTCTTTTTTAAGTGAAATCTATGACTTTAAAAGATAATTCTTTAAGTAGATTTTTTCGTTCCCTGTGTTCAGTACTCACCACACTGCTAAATACAAGTATTTGAATAAAAATAAGGTGATTTATGCAGTAATGTTCTTGTCTATCACATAAGACTCTATTTCCTGGAATAACTTTTAATTCTGCACAAAATACCTTGACATTAATTTACTGAAATTGAACTCAAACTAGTAAAGATCTTGATGCTTTATTTTAAAGATAATATAATTGTCCCTTTAATAAAAACAAATGTGGTTTTGTTGTATGGTATAGACTCCAAAGACAATAATGAGAATGAGAAAATGATTACGTGTTTGTGAATAGGCAAAGCTAACTGAAAGCACAGAAAATCAAATCCAAATCTTAGTAGTGTGAAAGGAGACAACCCAGTGTAGTGTGTAAGAAACTCAGTCTCTCAGAAAGAAGGAAATGAATGGATTCCCTGGGAGTGGAACTGGTTAGCCCTGTGGGAAACATTCAATGTCAAACCATCCGGAACAAACCTCACTGTCACCTTGTCTGGTGAAAACAACTGAGTTTATGTGGAACCTAAAAGATGAATCAAGAATGAGAAACGTGGAAACAGAAGAGAGGAAGAGAGAGAAACCACCTTTTGTTGGAATGAGTAGAATCGTCAAGCTACAGAGGCAAGGCCAGACCACCTCTGCACACCTGACATTAGCAAGGGCTTAACGCGAGCCTGAAGAAATGCCTCAACCCAAGGTGCACAAGTGCAAATGAAAGGGTTATACACCATACTTCCTTTGTCTTCTCATGGATTGGCCCTCTCTCCATAAACTAAAAATGGTGTTGTATGTGAGATGTGATTTTTGAAAATCAGCAATGAGGACATGCAAAATAGTTAATTTATTACCAGGTAGCATTTGGATTGTACCTCCCAGTTAATTTTCCTGGGGAAAATCTTTTGAACGAAGAATTGAGAGACTGCATTTCTCATGTAAGACAAAATTCATGTTTAAATCTTGTCCATGAAGAAACTTGAAATATCAGGTGTCTTCTCCAAATTTCTATTAAGACTATATTGTAACCTTTGCAAACAGTTTTCCTACTTTTAAACTATCCTAGAAAAAGATGTTTCCAGGCCTACAGCAGAATAGTTCTAATCTTTCATAATTCATACCTTGAAAATATACTGTGAAGAAAATCTTTCTTCTCTATGAATAAGTCTCTCAAGTTCACCCTTGTTTTTTCTTCAGTGGAGATAAGCTTTTCATGGACAACTATCAAATCACCCCTGAGCCTTCAATATTCATACAAGTTTTCTGCATATTTTAACATCTTGCTCAAGTGTATACATATTTTTCAACTGATTTAATGATTTAAAAAAACTAGAAAATTGCAATCATATAATTTGTTACTTATCTATAACAAATTGACTCAAATTTGATTTCTTTGTTTCAAATGTAGCCAGGCAACTTGTTTCCATAATTACTAGATAAAAGAAAGTAAACATTTCCTTACTGGAAAGTCAATAAATGTATTTTTTCTCAATTATGGTTTAAAAATACATCCAAGAGTACAGTTGCAAATAAGATGCTTAGCTACTCATTTTATTAATTTTGCCATTTTAAGTTTGACAAGTCAGTTTTTCAAAGCACTGGTGTGTATTAAAAAAAGGATTAGTTTTGTATTTTTTAGTATAATAAGTTTCAACTGATGATTTACTTTGTGCAAATAATTAAATACCAAATTACAGTATGTGGCAAGTAAACATTGCTAATAGAATATGTCTGTCAAACCCGAGGAATATTAGAACGTGCATATGGGTTCAGTTCAGTTAACAGAAAAATTGGATTCCGATCATTTACTCTTGATAGCAATTTTGCTCTCTGTTCTTGGGTTCACCTGATATAATAGTACAAGACAAGCTATATTTACAAAATACCACCTGAGAACATACCTTGCACAAAATCCATTATTTGCTTAACAGTTTTATGCATGTTCTGTACATTATTTGAAAAGTCTTCAGGTACACAGTTGACATGTTACCAGGGGATTCTGCTTCTGCAACTTTTCAATAAAAAATGGCACATCTCAAAATCAGAATATAAGAAGGTTTCTGTAGAGTAGTATGTCAAAGTAGCTGATTAATAATGGACTTTCAACTCTTTATAAATTCCTGTCAAATATCTATGAAAGTTGAAATACTAATTGTTTGAAGAAAGTTTTAAAAATAACATTTTTTACATCAATCTTTCTGCCATTAAAAAAAAAAAAAAGCTTTTTCACACCTGCTAGTCAAGCTATTATGTATTTTCATTAACTTCCTTTCTTGTCAGAAAAAAAGATTGTAGCTTTACTAATAGTAACATAGGGCCTGAAAACATTATCAATGCTATATAAATAGATGTACACTGAGAAGAAAACAAATTTTAGGTGTTGTTATTGTACATTATAATAATGACACCTCATACAGAATGTCCTTCATATTTTTTGTAAATTTGATCTTCATTGTATTTACTTACTTTCACTCTAACCTAAATTGTAGAAACAACATTCTACAAATATCTTAAAACAATGCATATTAATTGTTCACAAAGGGAATTACTTGTGTGCAGAAGTGAGAGATTAGAGCGACTTCATCACATTTATTATAAAAGAAATTATCTCTGCCTTCCCTGCAATGAATATATGATGTCACATCTGTATATATATAAATTGTGACAATTATTTATGTCACATAATACTTATGAAGTGCCTAATACTTATGTAGGCCTTCTCTACGGGTTTTAACCATGTTATCTCTTTTAATATCAAAACAACCCTATGATGGAGGTGAATTATTTTTTTTTCCTTTTCAAAATGAAGGAGAATGAAGCCCAGAGTTTGAATTTCTTTGAAACTTAAAAAGAAAATTCAAAACTAATTGTTTTGAAATTTTCATATTAATCAGGCGTAGCATAGTATCTTATCCTCGGTGGGTACAAAATAACTGAATAAATATTTTAGGTCTTCTAAGAATTTCCACAGAACACTGGTTTGAGGAATACTGATAAGTATTGCATGAAAGTAATTGCAGCATCCAATGTGTTTAGAAAGCTGTAGTCAAAATTTAAAATGGTTTATTTTATGTAAGACTTCTTAGAACACAAAATATGACAATGTACTAAGAAGAGAGTGTGATCTCTTCAATTTTTCAAAAATTTTATATTATAGAACCTTTCTTTTTCAGGCCTCACTTGAAGAACTAACGTTTGGCAAAACACATTTCCGAAACATTGCTTTAAAATTTTGTACACTCTGAATTGATTGCATATGTTCTTTGAAGGTATGGGGCCTTGGAAAACAACATGTCATTTCAAGTTGCAGTTTTTGTGCCTGATTCTTTGTCCTATGAAGGAAGAAAATTGATCATAAACCCAAAGATTTCCATAATAAATGGAAAATGTTCACCACCCTTGTCTAATTGGTTTGTTTCAGTCAGGGATTTTAGTTGCAAGCTACAGAAGCAAATTCAAGTTGATTTCAGCAGAAAATGAATGTATTAAAAAGATATTAATGGCTTAGAAAGTAGCAGAACTGAAGAACTACACTCAGAAACAGCTTAAGGTGATGCTTAAAATCAGTTGTAGAACTGCTGCCACCTGGCAGGTTCCAGTGTACGACCACTGCTAAGAGCAGCACTGCTGCTGTGTGACAGTTGGCAGTGGATGCTGCAACTGCTACTCTTGCCCCCAAAACTCAATCATGCTTTTGCTGACTCTACCATCAGGAGGAATTTTCTAGTTATTTTTCTTCTTAGTTACTGGCTTCTGAATCAAACTCAGGTAGATTCAAGATTGTATGCCTGCAACCTAGCTGAAGGGAGTCCAGGAAAGCAAGTATTTGACAATTTCATATTACAGCCTCCCATCAAGACTCATAATGAGAGGGATTTCTCGACCGCTAGGAAGGAGTTTAGGTTCCAAATAGTTAAAATGGATTGGAAATGTTCCCCACATCAAGGCAATAATCACCTATGTAAATTGAGCTCTGTATCTTTTAAAGGTGATGAGGCCTTTGGCATGACAAGAGTTACCAAGAAGTTGATATTTTCAAGATATATGTAATAGTGCCTGTACACAGTGAGTGTTTGTAATATTAAATAGCATAAAAAAGTAGTCTTCCTCCTTATGCTAGTGACCAAAGGATAGAAAGAGAACCCTGATAGATTGCAAAGAATCATCATTGGGAAGCATAAATGTTCACGACCTATCTATTTTTTAAAACTGTATTTGCCCACCTGGTAAAGACATGTATGAATGTATTGCAGTAATCAAGAGACAAGAACTCTCAATGCCAAGGTTCATCTTTTTGATGGCTATGAGTTGCCCTCACCTTTATCCCTCTACTTCCTAATTTGAGGAGGTCAGTGGAATTCTACAAAGATTTATCCTCTTTAATTCCAGACACTCAGATAGTACTTGCACATTTACCAGGAATGTCTGAGTCCTATAACAGGAGCTTGAAACTTCTAACATGATGCTTAAGTTAGATAAATATATTTTTGTCTAAACATATTATTATAAACTATATAATAAAGTAATAAGCCTCTGAAAAGTTATCTTCTAGTTTATCTGCTTTGGGGAAATGTAACCTATTTTCTACTCTAATTCTACCTCAAAGTAGGCATCAATGATTAATCAAAGTTTATATCCAAATATCCAAAACTGGAGAGTAAATCCTGTGGCCAAATGAACTAGAAATTCCACATGTGGAATCTATTGCCCCATTTAGTCTGGACACTGTGACTCTCCTATCTTCAATAGGTGTTGATGAAATACTCTAACGAAGAATTCAACCAGCGTGGCAATCATAGAATATGTCACATAATGATGCAGTATCAAAATCTATTTCATGATGAGAGTAAATTTTTGACAGGGAACACAAATTTTGAAAAATATTTTGCCCAAAGAATGAGTGATTGTGGAGGACTGGTGACTATTGGTCTCTGTTATGAGAGAAAACAAAAAAGTTAATCATCCCCACGAATATAGCCAAGACCCCAGCCATTTAATGACAGTCTTTCCATATGCATTATAATAGTTTACCATTCCAGGTAGTATCCAAACATTTATCCAGAGTTAAATGTTTGATGGGTGTATTGGGTATAGCATTTAGATTTAATAGTCTGCATTATTTTGAGCAAGAAAAACACAAGTCCAATCTAAAGTCTCCTGTCTATTTTTTTATTTAAACTCCATGAGTTCAAAACACTAGAGGACATTAGAGTGTGTATTGGCAGCACATGCATGCGTGCGCGCGCGCGCGCACACACACACACACACACACACACACACACACACACCCTTAGCTTTCGATGACTACCTTCTTTGTTGCCAGAGTATAACATTAGCTCCCATCGTTTTGATTTAGAGCCTCCCTTTGCAGGGAACTTCTTTTACACTCAGAAAGTGGCCCTGAACTTTACATGCTCTTTACGAAAAATAGCTGTGTTAGAGACTGTATTTCCTATAGTTTATAGGTGGATCATTACCTCAAACCTAAATTACAGGAAACAGCCCATTCAGTTAAATCTAGCTTCTGGACTTCAGGAATAGAAAGGTAAAAGTGGAATAGACTGTCCTTTTTATTTAAACCATCTTTCATCACTCTACATAAGAGCAGTACTCTCAAGAAGTACAGTCATGTGCATTTAACTACAAGGATATGTTTTGAGAAATGTGTTAGGTGATTTTATTGTTGTGTGAACATCATAGAGTGCATATACACAAACCTAAATGGTATAACCTAATATACACCTAGGCTATAGAGTATACCCTATACCCCCTAGGCTATAAACCTATATAGCATGTTCCTATACTGAATACTGTATACAGCTGTAACAAAATGTTAAGTATATCTAAACATTAAAAAGGTATAGTAAAAATAGTATACAATATAAAATAGTACATCTGTATAGGGCACTTACCATGAATGGAGCTTGCAGGACTGGAAGTTGCTTTGGGTGAGTCAATGAGCGAGTGGTGAGTGCCTGTGAAGCCCTTGGACATTACTGTGCACTACTGTAAGCTTTATAAATTGTTCATTTAGGCTATACTAAATTTATGAAAATTATTTTTATTTCATCAATAATAAATTAACCTTAGGTTACAGTAACTCTTTTACTTTATAAACTTTTCAACTCTTTTTTAATAACACAGCTTAAAACACAAACATTATATATAGCTGAACAACAATATTCTTTATTTTATAAGCTTTTTACTATTTTTTAAACATTTTATTTTTATTTTACTTTTTAAAACATTTTAATTAAAAACTAAGATACAAACACACATTAGCTTCAGCCTACACAGGGTCAGGATCATCAGTATCACTATCTTCTACCTCCACCTCTTGTCTCACTGGCAGTTCTTCAGGAACAATAGCACACATGGACCTGTGGGCTTCTATGATAACTATGTCTTCTTTTGGACTCCCTGAAGAACCTGCCTGAGGCTCTTCTTGAGAAAAGTCACTCTTTTCAAATACGTCCATGATGGTTCGCTTGGTATCTTTTTCTTTCCTTCCTTCCTTCTCTTTCTTTTTGTTTTGTTTGTCTGTTTGTTTGTTTTTTGTTTTTTTTTGTTTGTTTTGGTTATAGGTTTGCTTGTAAGCTGATATTGCACCATGAACATTCTTCTATCTTAATAAAAACCTTTTGTTATTAGAGTCTATGTATTCAAACTTTTTAAGTAGCTTGTGAGGTCTGCCAAAGCTTCTGCTAACTTCTTCTCCACGAAGTTTCTTTTTTTTTCTTTTTTCTTTTTTTTTTTTTTTTAGTTTTTTTTTTCCCTTCTGCTGCTTTCTCTTCTCTTGCCTCTTTAGCTGTGCATGCCTGTTTCAGTTCAACAACTCATTAGTCAATTCTCTGGGAACTCCTCAAAGTCATCCTCAGCCACACCCAGCTTACAGTTGTTTTACCTCTCAATCACAGCCTTGTTGATTTTTGCAACCTCTTCTATTCTCAGAAAAGCCTCTGAAGTCATAAACAGACTTGAGGTCTTCTTTCATGTTGTTACTGTTGGGGCAATCTAAAATCCATCATTGTGCCAGTAGCACTGAGGGGTCCTCTGTTCTTTTCACTGACTCAATAAAGAATTACAAATCAGTGAGATTTAGAAAAAGTAAGATTTATTAAGTACACTTCAAGAGAGAAATGGGTTATGCAGAAAAGGGCTGTAACTGTGCAGAAACAAAAGGTATGATTAAAGTACACTCCAAGGAAGGGTTAGATTACAGTGAAGAGGGCTGTAACCTCACAGAAGTGGGAAGGTGTGTATTATATTAAGGCTGTGATGGGAGTTTACAAGGGTGGTGCTAAATGATTGGCATCTGAGGTCATTTCGATTGACATTTGGCTGTTACATAACTCTCTGTCTACTATGCATGTGGTTACCAGAATTCAGCTTGCTATAATTAGATTCATGAACTTCTGGACATAGGCATGATATTATAACAATGGTATAATGAAGCTAGGTCATGGAGAGGTTAGTGTAGAACTGATTGTGCATACACTTGCAGAGGGATTAAACTGGCTACTATTTTATGGTTCTTCACTCCTTTGAACCTCAGGTTGTAGGAGTAATTTTTAACCATAAAGTGTTGGTTCTAGGGATGTCCTAAGGAAGGTCTTTGGGAGGGGCTTTCATTCCTTTGTCCTCCCCTGTCACTCATGTCTACCTTACTGCCTAACAATGTGCCTCCCATATACTCCTTGGTGATATCATCCCAAGCCAAGTAAGGTTCCTAATGGAGTCATAGATGTTGCAATCCTTCCAGAATTGTATCAGTGTCTTCTCAGTGTCTTCCTCAGTTCAGCAATAGCCTGGGAAAAGGTACTCCTCGGGCAGTAGCCCTTAAAAGCTGCTATATCTCCTTGATCCATTGATGGGATCGAAGAGGTGGTTGTTTGGAAAGAAAAGCACTACTTAGATATTAGGATGAAGATCACCAATAAAACCAAGTAGGAGCATTATCAATATCAATAGTAACTCAAGAGTTGGAAGAAGAGTTGTCATTCATGACTTCTTATTGGTTCTGTACTACACTGGCAGTATGTGCTTATTGATATGCTTGAAGGTCCTGGAGTTTTCATTGTGCCAAATCACAAAGGGTTTCAATTTGTAGCCTGAAATATTACTCCCAGGCAAGACTGTTATCCTGTCTTTCAAAGGCTTGAAACCTGGCATTGATTTGTCCTCCATATGGATGAAAGTCCTTTCAGGCATCCATTTCCAGAATACGGAAGTTTTATTCATATTGAATATTTACTCTGGCAACTAATTTTCCTCCACAGTCTGCTTATCTAAAGTTTTCAAAAATTCTTCAGCTGCCTTCACATCAGCACTCAGAGGCATACCACTCACTTTCACCTTATGTAGTGAATAACTGTTCTTGAATCATTTATACTACTCAGAGCTAGCAGTAAATTCAACATTATAGTCAGGTTCAGGCTTTTCTTTCAACAATTCAAACGTTTTGCTTTGGCAATGATCGCCGTGATGCTGTGAGGGATATACTTCTGTAGCTGGTCTTCAAACCAGGTAATTACAATTTTTTCTATGGTTGATATAGGACTGTCTCGAATTCTTGTTAGTCTTGTTGCCTTCAATGAACCAGATCCTATAACAGCTTTCTTCACTTTGTTCTTGTTCTTCAAGATCATAGGTATGGTGGAACTGGACATGCCTGACTGGAGACAATAGCCATCACTAATTTTCCATCTTCATAGTACTTAATCACTTTTAATCTTGTTTCCAGATCAAAAACTTGACATGACAACTTAGTGGCAACATTAGCAGTGAATTGTGTAAGCTTAGGACCCATGATTAACAAAACAGCATGAAATTAAATCAAGCACAATAGAAAATGATGCAATCAAGAGATGTAGTAAACACGAGATGTATGTGGCTATTACTGGCCTATTACAACATACTATTTTACAGCAAACTTTCTTTATATAAGTAAAGAGAGTACACACCACAATAATGATTAAAAGTATACTATAGTAAATATATAACCCAGTAACATAGTCATTTGTTATCATTATCAAGTATAATGTACTATAGATAATTGTACATATGCTATACTTTATATAATTGGCAGCCCAGATTTGTTTACACCAGCATTACCACAAACGCATAAGTAATAGGTTGTGCTACAATGTTATAATAGCTATGATGTCACTAGGCAATAGGAATTGTTCAGATACATTATAGTCTTGAGATATCACCATCGTATATGCAGTCTATTGTTGACCGAAACATAGTTATATGGCCCATGACTATACAGTTAAGTAGCAATTGCTTTACTGAAGACATGGGGCACTTTTATTTAAAGTGTAATGGGAGGGGAGAATTAAAGCTGCTCTTACAATAAAACTTTACTGAATCCAAAGACAGTCACATAGGGAATCAAATTCTTCACATTATTTCTCTTTAAATCTCTTTATTCTCCATTGTGCATTCCCACTACCACTTGGGTGTCTTTCATAGGCTCTGCAGCATGCTGAAGAGCAACACCTTTTGCACACTCTCTTTGCAGTTCTCTATTCATCTATCTGAAAATGTCTCCAACAGAAAATGGCTTTGCTGTCTGGATCCTTCCCTTTGTACTTTAGTGCATTTCTTCAATCTGAATAATTTAAATTCTAATTAGCGCACTGAAAGCTTTCATCATAAGATCAAGATAAATATTGGGAAGGGACTAGATGCTGAGTGGTATGGTTTCTTTAAATAGGATCTCCTAAGTCTCTTCTTCAATTTAAGTTGAAGATTTGGCTTCTTATTACCTGATACTCCTGTTAGGTTCAGCATTTCCACATATAAAGAAAGATATAAATTATTAGCATAAAACAATGTAACTTAAGATGAGATATTTTTTAAGAATCATCTACTGTGAAAAGCCCCTTGCCCTTTCACGAAATAAGTCACACTACTATGTAGAGTCAAGTATAATTAATTTTTTCTTCTCTTCCTCTTTAAGCTTGTCAGAATATAAAGACCATTTTATGGGACTTTTAATTGCTCTTCCCTTTGAAATTAGCCAGAATTGGAGATATTCTTCCTCTGCCGTCTTTCCTAGAAATAACTTCAATTTTGTTTTGTAAAGCAGTAAGCTTAAAATTTCTCATAGAGTACCAATGACCAGTACTAACAATAAATATTTGGTGAAAAAGAAACAATGTAGATTTTTGCAACAATGAAGAAAAATGACAGCTTATATGTAATGATTTAATGAGTTTATCAAAATTTTCTATTAACTAGATCTCAAGAAGAATTGTTTCATACATATTGTTTCTATTCAAAATCATTAAAACATCTAAAAAGATTATTTCTCAAAAACTTCTTTGTTTGACTGATAACTATTGATTAAGTAATTAGCTAAAATAAACAATTTCAAATCCACTCCCTCAGTCCTGTTTATGTAGGATTTATTATTATTTCATTCCTTTACAATTGTAAAGCTACAAACCAAAGGATATGGTTAAAACATGGGAAAATGTTTCAGTTTTTTTCAAAGTTTAATAAAAGAAGAAAATACAAAGTCTAAAACCAAATGAAAACAAACAAGCACAAGATGTTACCAGTTAATAAACCAATACTTATAAATCCAAAAGGAAAAATGTGCATTTCAAGTGTCTAGTCACCAAAAGAAACTAATAATTCAAATGAACAGGATCTGTAGTATAATTTCATAAACATAGGACTGCATAAGTAAACGTGCTGTAGAACTAAATCACATTGAAATTTCTATGTGGTTAGAAACAGGGTCTAGAGAGAAATAGTCTTGAGTTCAAATCCCAGTTCTGCCATTTTCTAGTTAAATTCTCTGTGCCTCAGTTTCCTCCTATAGAGGTAATAATGTTGTCGTAATGGTTATATAGTGTATACATCTAGGCTCTTGAAAAGTACCTGGCAAATAGGAAAACTATGTATGTATTTTTTTTGTTATGTGTTGTTGTTGCTATTGTTTGCATTTGCAATAATATACACTGTAAGACAATGTAACATAATATTAAACTTTTAGAGAGCAACGTACATGGTTAATCTTCCTTTAAATTCTCAAAAATATATTATGTGAATAATAAATTTAAAATGGCATGTTCTTGATAAGACTGGCTTTTGAAAATAGCAGTATTCATGGGTAATTACAAAAATAAACATATGGTATCACAAGCAGTTAGGTCACAAGGCATTCCTAATCATACACAAAGGTACAACATCATATATAACAATTGTGGGAAATACACTTTATTCAAAGAGGACCTAAGATAGATGAATCCAAATTCATCACAGGAGAGTGATGCCACATGATGCCAGAATTTGGCATAATAAAGAAAAACCTCAGTGTATACAGAAATGGAAGTTTTAAGCACACTCTCTATGATGCATAATTCCCCTAGAGGAGATGAAAAATAGTTAGGGCTCAACAATTGGCGAAAATGATTAAATACCTCATCAAGTTATGCTATTAATTACCAAGAACAATTTAATTTTATAACCAAAATGGGGAGTACCCCTATACTGAGTCAGGATTAACTATGGTATTTATCTACTCACTGACCCAAGCACTTTAGCCTTTTCAATTTCTCATTCTCCCTTATTTATTGAATATTATCGTCTCTTAAATGTCGGCCTCAAACCTTATCTCCTCAAAAAGCATTGACTGATTGCTACCCCTCTCCCCATGGGAAGTCATCTTCCTCATTTGAATTCATACTGCACCTATTTTTTTATGCATTTGTTCCTTATTCTAAGCAGCCTTTTACTTTTATCTAATTTTCCATATGCATATTTTTATAATAACTAGACAAAATATAAGTTCCTTGAGGTCAGAGATACACTTAAATAAGTTTAATTTCCCTAATTTAGCTACGAAATCACCTTGAACATTGTAACTTCACCAATGTGTGTTAATTGATGAAAGAAACAAAAAAGAGAAATGAGGAAAATATCCCTTTATTTTTTATATTAAAAAAGCCTGGAGTTGTTCACTTGAACTTAAATCACAGTATTATTGCAAATGGCTTAATATTTTCTACCAGATCAAAGGTAGTAATGAAAACACTTTCTTCTAATATTCTACATGAGATAAAACATAAAGAGAGAAAATATGAGCCAATTGTTATTATACTTGTTTTTTAAAAAAAAAAAACAGAGCATTTCTCATATTTTCAAATTATTGCAAAGAAATTCCAGTTGACTTTTCTTAAGATATTTCTATTGATTTCTTTAGCTGATGGAGAGATGGCAGCCTGTAAAATTATGCCTGCCTTGTATGTAGTATTCCACTTCTCTGTCATTCAACCATTAAATGTCCCAGATTCAGGTGACAGCCTCAACAAAACACATCTAGTATTGTCTCAGAGCTTGTTATTTTTCTCACCAAGGGCCTGACCATTAAAGATATCTGAATCTGAGCAATCTACTGAAATTCAATCGAAATAGAGAGTGTGTATTGGGAGACTAGGATAGTGGGATCAGAGTGACAGGAAGGACAAAGTTTTATAACTGCTACAAAGGTTAGGGACAAATTTCTCAAAGATATGGTGAAAATAGTTCCCCCTTTTAATTAGAAAGCGTATCGCAATTGTACATAAAATTTAATATGTATAGTTAGTTTTTATTAAAAAAAAAAGGCTTACTTAGAACAGTAAGCAATTAATATATAAAATATGTACAAACCGCTGGAACAATTCGGAAAGTCCAACATAGGACACGAAGTGAGAATTCTGTAAGACAAAGGTGGCATTCTTAGTAAATGCAGCTAAAGTCTTTTTTTCCCTTCTTTTTTAAAGTAAATGGTATTTAGAAACTGAGAAGTCATTAAAAATTAAATTCATCTATAAATCACACTTATAAACACTATAAACTAAAAAAGAATAAAGCTTAAATGTAAAAATGAAACTATGAAGAATTAAAAGAAAACACGGTAAAATGACATGGTAAAATTTGGAGTTGGGACTCAAAAATGCAGATTCCATAAGACAAAAGATAGATAATTTTAACTACAGTTAAAAAAAAAAAAAAAAACCCTGCATGCATGGCCAAAAAAAAAGAGAGAGAGAGAATAAAGTCAAAAGACAAATAACAAAGAAAAAATTTGCAAATGTCTGTTTGAGAAAAATAGAGATAATCTTTTCAATATATAAAGTTCCTAAAAATCAAAAAAAGAAATTATAACTAAACAGGAAAAAAATATTATATGGTGTGAATAAAAATTTCACAGTAAAGAACTATAAATGGTTCTTAAATTAATATAAAGATGTTAATCCTAATAAAAAATAAATACAAAAGGCAAATTCAAACTATACAGTTATCATTTCTCATCTATCAGGCAGGCAGAATTTCAAAGTTAGTGGCATATTTTTTTTGCAGCACCTCAAAGGAAACAGCCACACTTTCACATTGGTGGAAGGAATGAGAAATAATATAACTTCACAAACGGCAATTTAGTAAGAGATAGTAACATTACAAAAGACCTTAACTTTTAACTCTGAAAGCCCATTATAGGAACTTATCCTATGAATAAACCAGCATATTTGTAAAATGTATGAACAAGTAATTCAATGCAGCATTGTTTGTAATAGCAGAAGACCAGGAACAATCCAAATGTCCCTCTTTGTGACTATTTAAATAAACAATAGAAAATTATCAAAAGTGGAATGTACTGAAATTATCACCATGAGAACTCTATGTATTAATAAGGAAGTATCTTCATGATATATCATTAACTGAAAAAAGCAAGAAGCGGAACAATATAGAGTGGTGGGTTTTTGTTTATTAATAAAGAGGATACGAATATATGATCATGTTCACTGGCAATTTTATGAATAATATGAAATAATACACAGAAAGATTTTTAGAAATGGTTAACTCTTGAGGCAGAGAGAAAGCATTTATGTGGACAGGAGGAAAACAGGATTTTTATTGATATAGTTTTATGTTTAAAGAATCATGTGAGTACATTGCATATTTTTTAATAACTACCATATTAGTATACAGAATATAACATATCATTTTCTTAAATAATATTTGAAATATTTTGGCTAGCTACAGAATTGCTTATAGTCCTTATTCTCAGTCCTCAAACTGATTCATTGACTAGGCATATATAGAACATAGTGGTGGCTAGGGGGCAATGCTCACTAAATCAGACCATATTTTAGGAAAGAAACTAATAGGGAGTATAGCTTATCTTCACTCCCATGGAATAAAATCCCAGTGTATTAGGCCAACACAGAGAACTCTCCATAACTAGGCTACCATCTATTCGTCATTGCTATCATACACTTCTATTACACATCTATTACACTTCATCCATTTTGGAGCTTCTTATTTTTCCACCTTGGGTTATTTGGTTGCCTAGAACTACTATGGCTTCAATTTAACTATCATTCCACCTATAATGCTGTTTTCTTAATGAAATCTTCCTTGATCATGCACTCCGTAGTATAGGTCTTCTTCAACTTCGGATATGTACAATATTGCCTTTCGTGGTCACTTTTGGAGCATATCTTATCCATCCTTCTAGATTACAAACTGTGTTGATAAGGTTTAAATATCTTCATTTTTTTGTTTCTTACAGAGTCATAGAATTTTGTGAATGATTAATAATTATTCAGAAATGATAATGAGAGTCTAAAGGATGGAGTTGAAGACAGGAAATACAGAAATGAAAAAAAAATAGTGACATGGAAAAAATTGATTGCAATTGAGGACTGATTCAAGGTGGGAGATAGCAAGGAGCAAAAGAAGGGTAATAAAAAGAATTTATTAATGCTAATAGTAGAGAGGCTCTTTGTAAACAAAAGCTGTTTCAGGGGAATGTCTCAGGTCCAATTTGAAATGTCTAAGAAGTAGCTGAAATTCCAGGTCATAACCATAGGACAGCAGTGAGTATTCTAGATATAGAGTTGGTTTTCATCTAAATAGAGATGTTTGTTAAAAATAAGGCAATGGATAAAATCAGAGAACAAGAGAGTATACAGAGAAGAAAGAACTCATCCTAGGAAAAGCACAGTATTCTCCCACAAGGATGAAAGGATATGACAAGCCCATGAAGGAGACAACTGATATACTGAGAGAGGTAAAAAGGAAGGGCACCAGTATACTCCAGGGCTACAAGCTCTAAGAAGCAAGAGTTTCTTTACAAGAAGGTGGAGAAAGACGACAACTATGTCAAATTCCATGGTTCAAGTATAGTTCCATCAAGGTAAATGAATGTGTGTGCAGAATATTATATATATATAATTTGTGTATATATATTATATATGCTGATGAAGGTAAATATGAATCATTAGTTTTTGGCTACTCTAATAGATTATTTAGTTCTACAATATAATAACAAGTATATTGAAATTTTTCTATGGCCTTCATTTTCCACTTTAACTTTTCCTGTGAAGAGCTAAGGCTCAGCTGCTGTTGACTTTGGAAGCACCATTTGAGACATAATGAGGCTGGATCATTTTAAAAACACTAAGAAAAATACCAGGTTTGTCACTAATGTATTTAATGAGAAAACCAGGTTCTCAACTTTCTTGTACATTCATTTTCAGACCTTGCAAGATCATTATACTTTATTTGTAGTTCTTTAAAGACAAAAGACAAAACATTCTGTTCACAGTAAAAGGAGTCTAGTATTTTCAATGTGTTATTATTATTCCACTAATGTAATGGGGATTACATATTTCAAGGAGTGAGACTACTTTATAATAATAGGTAATTTTCTTTACTGTTACATTTTAAGTAGATCCTGTGCAATTTCTTCTTAACACAGTCTCTGCCTGCAACAATGAATGGGAATAACAAACAATTCAGACAAGAATAATTTTAATTAAAAATAAATAACCCTAAAATATTTTATACATATTTCAAAGATATGACATTTTAATTTCTCTTTACTCTTTTCTATACAATGATTTCTTAAAAAGAAACAATTCTTATTTTTAAAAGATGTTTTTTAATTCAGCCCTTTCAAAGAGAAAAGAAAGCAAGAGATAAGCATGTCTATTCCATGCATATGTAATCTACTATTGTTTAGATAAAAAAGCTCTTTTAGTTTGAAATGAAATACCTTGATAGAAATCTTTAACTATGGCTTTTTAAAGCAGAGTTCTGATCTTTTCTTATTTCTTATAGTATAGACACTCACTTTTTAATAAACCATATAGGCTTTGAGCAGTCCTTTATAGAGAGAAAAGAAAATGACTTAGGAAATATATACATAGATCTAGTGCATTGGACGATATTATTTTTTTAATTGTGGATGTAAAAAAAAATTGGTAAAATGTCTACATATCCTTCATCGGTTTCTTTTCCTGTTCTCCTTGCCTTTCCTTTTTTGTTTTTTTGTTTTGTTTTATTTTGTTTTGTTTTGTTTTGTTTGCCTTCTCTGGTTTTCTTTATTGTATCAGTGAATACAACCTTTCATCTAATTCACAAAATTAAAAACTCTGAGGTTAGCTTAAACTGTTCTCCTTCAGCTCACATCCAATTAGTTATCATGTACCATAGATTCATTATTTGAAATATTTCTAAAATGGCACTCATCTTCTCTTTTTTGTCACCACTTAATGCACCACTCTAATCCAGTGCAGTTACATTCCTCCTTCGTTTCTTCTTGCACAGGTACCAATTTGTCTTCTAAAAAAACTTCTAATTTTTTTTTATCATATCACTTCAAAGTTCAAAAATTATGCTTTTCATGTGTGAACAAGTAATAGCTCCTGCCATTCATATATAATACACCTTATTTTTCAAAATATTTCAATATATTATTTCAATTTATCTTTGTTAGAGGATCGTTGGCCTTCTTTTAAAAATGAGGAAAACTTAGTTTGAAAGAGGTTAAGTAAGTTGACCAAAGATAGAAAGAAAAGTAAAGACAAATATATGACTGGAGTAAAGGTCCCTTGTCTCCTGTGCTTGATACTCTTGCCACCTTACCATGCTAAGCTCAGCATTTAGGCTATTTATTCATCTAGTCTCATTTTAATTATTCAACAGCACCTCTGATAATTCTCAGATATTATCTCATGAACAGATATCGGGGTTGACAAGCAAAGAAATAGACAATAAAACCAGCAATAATAATAATAATAATAAAACTCCATTCGTCGTCCCTTTTGTCTGTTTACATTCAAAGCAGCAACTGCAGATGGATTTATGCACTTAAGTGTTTGAAATTGTAACATTCCTGCAAGTTTGATTCTCAGTGCAGAGACAGTTGCCTGGAAAAACTGGGGCTATAGACCTGGATCACAGAGAGTTCCAACACATCACAGCAGTGTATTGGGTAGGTGATCTGAAAGGATGGATTTCAAGGTTATTATTACTTGATGCTCTTATTAATTTATATCACAGTCAAATATGTACCAAAGTTAAGCAAAAGATGCAGGGACAAGTCAACAGCAGGAAGAGACCACATAACCCAACAGGTGCCAACACCTAATATGGTGGTTTCATCTCTCTCTCTTCACCCTCCCCCCCACACACAGTATGTGCTATTTGACATATGATAAAAGATATTTAAGTGAGTGGAGAATCATAAATCATTGTATAAATTATAATGAGATAGTTGGTTATTGATTCTTTGTGTGACAACAAATATAATAGATTAAATGGATTGGAAGGTAAATATAAAAAATAAAAAGAACAAAATAGTTTTTATAAAAGATAAACTTTTGTAATTCAACATTAACAGTACCAAATGGTAGATTACAAACAAATTTATTATACATAAGTTAATATTCAAATTACAAATGATGTTAACCAAAGTATTTTCTGTGGAACAGAACTTCCAAAATAAATAGGTAGTACTAAAGTAAAGATATTTTTGGTCAAAAATTTTTGAAATTATTAACCAAAGGATTTCTCAGGACTGCTATGTTCATTGTGAATACCCCAAATTTGTCTACTTCCCCACTACCTCAGAGCACCAACAATTAAAACTCCTCTCATCTTTGCCTCTTTAATAGATACAGAGTTTCAATTTGCATAGTAAAGTTTTAAAGATGAATGGTGATGATGGTTTCACAAGTAGATGAATATACTTACTGCTACTGAACTATACACTTAAAAATGCTCAAAATGGTAAATTTTATGTTATGCATATTTTCCCACAGTAAAAAATAAATAAATAACTGGCTAAATTCTTAAATTCTCAGAATTCCTTATAGATAAGAGAAATTACAAGACACATTCATAGCCATTGATTTTTAGTTTAAAATATGCTGGTACCAATTCTATCCTGCTTACCCTAAGTTCTTCCTGCGTGGAAGGCAGACTTGATGTCTGGAGCATCAGTGACTACCTAAAAGCCCTGAAGTAAAAGCAAGAGCAAAGGCCAAGGAAATCACCGAAAGTAAGCCCAGACATCTCAGAGTTGTGCTACCAACTTCTACAAAACTATTCTGAGACTTGATAGAAGGTGAGGAAAAATAAAATTATATTTGTTTTAGCAATTAAGTTGAATAAATTCCTAAATGATGTGTATGTGTAACACACTTTGAGAAAGGCTGGTTTAGAAAATCATTTTTTCAAATCTGTCCAGAGATATAAATCACACTCTCTGAGTTTACAAAGTTGAAGATTAAAAAACAATTGCAGTCTAGTGTTCTTAAAAATGACGATGATGATACATTTTTTCCATTAATATGTTAAAAATTATTATTACCTAAAGAAGAGGTTATCAAACTTTTTCTGATAATGTGCCACGTAGTAAATATTATAGGCTTTGCAGGTCATGTGGTTCTAGCATGAAAACAGCCAGACAATACATAAGAATTAATGAGACAATGTTCCAAGAAAACTTTAATTACAATAATAAGTGGCAGGCCAATTTTGGCCTAAAGCCCATAGTTTACCAATCCCTGTCCTCAAGCATAATAGTAGTATCTTTCTTCCTGCCTTATCTTATTAGTGTCTCCCACCTCATTAAAATCTCAAGCACAAAATATTTGTACTTGAGGTGTTTGACTTGAACCTAGAGGTATTGCTCTTATCTCTCACTTGTATTCTACATTGATTTCTATTTTTAATCTGTTGGTCTGAAGTCTTAAACATAGATGTCTACTACCACTGAACTATGAGATCTTGGATTCTCTTTAATTTATAGCTCAATTTATGTTATTCAATATGCTGAAAGATTTTGAAGATTCTTAAGATCAAACATTTAATCTTTCAAATGACAATGGAGAGTAATGTATGAACATTGTTATATTTGTTAAAATTGTGATCTGGTGAACTAAATGTCATTAATATCTTTTGTGATTTTACTTAATTCACTTTAAAATAGTGAGTCAATATTATATCGTATGTGTGAATCTGTTAGGAAAAACAAAGTCTTAAGATGAATGGCAAATATAAGTATTAATAGTTTCCCTTTGCAGAATTATATTTTCTTCCTCTGTCATTTTCATGGGAATTGGCTCTTCTGAAAGGTGTGCTTTTCAAGGAGTAAATAACTACCTCCAGACACCACATAAATCTTACCTACACAGCTTAAATCCTTCAGTGCTCTGGGAACCAATATATTTAAGTTCTGATCCTCAGGTCTTTATGTACTTTGTACTATCTCTGGAATCTTCTCTTCTCATCTCATTTTCTCAACTCCATGCTGACGACTTCTGAACTCTGCTTGGCATTGCCATAATGAAATATTGCCTGGAACTTTTTCAAAAGAGATTTACAAACATTTGGAAAATAATAGTAAATGAAAAGTAATGTCAATTGTTAAAGATGTTGTATTCAAAAAGACTGGTTTCTACAATATTAAATTAAATTATTGCTTCATTAAAATATAAATACAGTCAGCAAAGAAATCCAGTTATGTTTCCTAAACTAGTAATCACACAAAAAAAAAGAAAAGCAGTAAGTTTAATATATTCTAGCATGATGATTACAAGAAATAAACCACAGACCTACAGTGAAGTAGGATCTAAACTTTCTTCTGAAATATAGCATAAGAGCTACAAACAAGAAGATAACTCATGCTTGGCATATAAATACTTATCCCTGCCGGAAAACAGATCCACTATAATCATTTTTTTCTTTTATTTTTTTTCCCTAAAAAAATAAATAAATAAAAATAAAATAAAATAAAAACTTAAAAGAAATGTGAAATGAAACAGAAGAAACGAATGTGTGTGTGTTTTCCTGCAGGGACCTAAATATAAAATAGTGATAGATAAAGCAAGACAAAAGCAAAAAGATATAGTCTAGAGAAAATTAAGAAAGCAAATTGGGATAGGAATGACAGCCAAAGGGCCACTAATATTAAATGGTCAAAATATTAAGATTAAATTCTTCATTGATTCTCAAGCTAGAAACATCTTATACTTAACATTAACTAACATAGACAAGAAATACATTAGGTAAATGAGTCGGTCTAGGTCTTCATACATACAAATTTTACTGCGAAATTTTTATAAAAATTTCTAACTAGTTATATCTGTTACTTACATTTAAGCTGTACACTGAAAAATAAATTGATTGAAGTGTGGTCAGAAATTTCATATCAGACTTTAAATCTAAAATAGATCTGGCAGATCTCCTTTGCTAAAGTCAGAGAGGACTGATAGGAATATGTACAAACCCCAAAAGACCTGCATAGAGGTTGCTTGGATGGAAATACTTAGAAACATTGGACTCCAGATTTCCTAAACACTCCAGGGCAGCAGAAGTGGCCTCTGCACAATGTTAAAAGAAGGTAACCTCCAATTGCCTACAGATCTTGCAAAGATCTCACTGGGTAGATAATTCTAGGTGATGGCTGCTGAAATGTGTGTTCTACTGAAGCGCTGCCTGCCTCCCTTCATTACATCCAGACCTATTCAGTCAGAATTCAACAATTGAAGAGGCAGGACTTCTCTTTCTTCTCAGTTCCACTATCTCTACTCTTTCTCTAGTACTTCCTTGAGATTACCTCCAAAGCAAGCTATTGGAACACAGGTACTGGCCTAAGGGTCTAAGAGAAACCAAATAGCTCTCAAAGTGAAGTTCTCTTATCTCTCAGTCTGGCTGATCAAACAAAATTTTGTGGAGTTTCTCAACACCGAGTACTCATTATAGAATCAAAATACTGTCAAATTTTATAAATGTAATGAACTGTGCCTAAATTTAAATTTATGTTTATGAACAGTCAAATCCACACAATTAATTTGACCTAACATATTACCTATACTAACAGGCGTGTATCTAACAGATACACAAGCACAAACACACACACACACACACACACACACACGAATACATACACACAGACATATACACACATGTTTTTAATAGAATAAAAATATTAAAATAACAACTAAATACATACATTACTGTTAGAGTGATCTAAAATCTGTCATTGCCATGGCAGCACTGGGGGATTCCTTGGTTCTTTTCATCAACGCATTAAAGAATTACTGATCAGTGAGATTTAGGAAAAGTAAGACTTTTGATTGACATTTGGCTGTTACATAATTTTTGCCTACTGTGCATACAGTTACCCAGAATTCAGTCTGTTATAATTAGATTCATGAACTTCCAGGAATAAGCATATTATAATGATGGTATAATGAGCTAAGGTTATGGAAGGATTAGGGTAGTACTAACTGCACAGGTGCTTGTGGCCAGAACAAATCTGCAGCTATTTTATGGCTTTTCACTTCTTTGTGCCTCAGGATGTGGGAGTAATTTACAACCATAAAATGGATATTTTAGGACGGTTCTAAGGGAAGTCTTTGGATGAGGCCTTTATTCCCCAGTCTCTCATGGCTACCTAAGTACCTAACAGACATATGAATATACAGAATATACACTCACAGGGCGATAAGTTGAAATGTGCAAAGGTCATCATCAACATAATACTTTTTAAAATTTCTCAATATGACTTCAAGGCAATAGGTCATTAAAACATGCTGCTTCATATAGAGTATAACAGTGAAAATTTCAAGACAAATTGCATTGCAATACTTAGACACCATTTTTGAAAGACTAGGAGCACATTCTTTTTAATGTCCCTATCTTAAAAAACCATCCGTTATTTATCTACTAATTAAATTTACTTTTTTAAAAATATAATTTGCTAAGAAGTGTTTTAATGAAAGGGCCCTGGAGTGTTTTGGTTTGGGCTTAAGTTTTATTTTCTCCATTTACTAGATCTCAGATTGGTCTCTAATATCCCACTATTCCCATCTATACGGAAAAACAAAACAAAACAAAACAGAACAAAACAAAACAAAACAAAAACAATGTTTGCAATTGTTTTAAGGAAGTAATAAGATTATGCTTATAAAGTGCTAAATATAGGGCCCACAATACTGTAATGTCTCAATAGATACTTTTAAAAATAATTTTAGGCAATCTTAGCATACTCGAAAGCATCAGACAGGTAGGTATACACATCACTTTTCACGAGTCCAAAAAGTTAAAATATCCTATTAAGAGGACACTATAAAGCAGAGGTCCCTAACCTCTGGACCACTACCAGTCTGTGGCCTGTTAGGAGCCAGGCAACACAGCAGGAGGTGAGCAGAAGGCAAGAGAGCAAAGCTTCATCTGTATTTGCAGCCAGTCCCCAGTGCTAGCATCTGCCTCAGCTCTACTTAAGATCGTCAGGCATTGGATTCTCATAGGAGCACGGGTCCCTGGTGCCAGAAAAGTTGGGGATCACTGCTATAAAGAGTTATAAGACTTCAGATGAAAAAGGAAATGAATACACAAATACAACCATATTGAGGAATTTTATTTCATTATAGCAAATCATCTTTAGTCATTACCCAGTAGCACAACTGTAGGTATGAGAATGATGCAGAACTTACTCCCTGTGGTTTGGGCACTTTTAAAAGTATATATATCAGAATTGCTTCCAGTAGACCCAACTTAATTTAAATCAGAATTTTCTAAAAATATATACTGGGTTAGAAATGACGTTTTTGTTTGTTTGTTTTTTTTTTTGAAATATACACTATCTTTGGGAACATTAGTAATCCCCAATGGTAATATATCATTGATAATAAGATATTTCTCTCATATTTATGTTGCCTTTCTGAAAACTATATTTCTCATTGCTGAAGAATAGGGAGACATGATGAACATATTCAAAAAGACTTTTAACCTCAGAGGAACAGTTTGAAGAAAGGTAAAGGGAGCAGAAAAAATCATCCTGAAGAAATAAGAAGGCAATCGAGAAATGATTACAAAATAGTCATGGGGATATAAAATATAGCATACGGAATATAGTCAATAATATTATAACAACTATGGATAGTGCCAGGCAGGTACTAGACTAATCGGAGGATCACTTCGTAAATTATATAAATGTCTAACCACTATGCTGTACACCTGAAACTAATATAAAATAATATTGAATGTTAACTCGAATTGAAAAATAAAAATTAAAAAAAAAAGGAAGTTTCACAAAGGCTAGTCAAATTCAACCACATTTTAATAAAGATGATAGCAAACTCTGCGATGTAGCCAGATCTTACAGAAATCCTTTAATCTTTCCTGTAAGGACTTCTTGCAGCTTCTCTGAGCCATGCTTTTAACAGCCAGCACCTGAAACACTTCAAAGCCTTGCCCTTGAGCTACTGAATCACTTTGCCTCTCAAAAGTACTAGGAGCTAGAGATTCCTAGGAGTGAGTTTACATTGCCCCTGGAGGATTGTCTTAGTGAATAGTCAACTAATGCAGAAGATTGAAAACCTAGAGACCTTGTCTCAAATCAAGACAAACTCTGAGACATAAATTTTACTCCGAAGTTCCCCAGTGGGATCAGACTGAAGCTGGGATTTTGTGTGAAATTGCACGCTTTTTTGACTTTCTTCATTTTCATTTCTTGCTTCCTCCACCCCTTTAAGGATTTCACCTAGGAGCATTTCCTTAATAAAATCACTTGCACTGAATCCTTGTTTTGGTATCTGCTTTTGGAGAACCTAGCTTAAGGAGATATTATGAAAATTTGGGTTGATTTCTAACAACTTTGCAAATTTCCTCATATTTATATTTGTTGCACCTTTCTTCTTGTCCTGATCTGTTTTTCTATGGTGAATATTATTTTAAAAATTTTAAAAAAAAAAGAAAAGAAAAGAAATGAAAACCCACAGCCAGAAATTTGAGACATGGGAAAAGATTATGCCATATTTTGTACTGTAGTGAGTTAACTGAAAAATGAAAAATCACCTGGCTAAATGTGTAGGGTCTGCAAAGGAAATGGAAGGCATGTGAACTAGGCCAGGGTTGCAAATGATGTGGCTAAAGATTTAATTCTTTGAAAATTTACCATGATCCTGTTAAAAGATAAATCAAGAAAAAGTAATCTGTCATATGGCAGAAATCAGGTATCTAGTAGTTTATGAGGGGCTAATAAAGATAATTTGTATATCTAGAAAGAAGATAAGAGAAATATACATTTATTTAACTGAAATTCCCCAAAATGCCCATATTAAATCATCATTCCCAATTCCATCATATTACTTTATTCTATATTTGAAATATCTTCTTATTTTCTCTTTAGTTTAACATTAATGTTATTTATGTAACTTGATTTTACTAACATTTTTGGAGGCTAGTGGGTGTTGAAGGTGTAAGATGGGGTGCAGACAGCAAGGTATGATAAATAATATGATTTTTATCAGACTCTGAATCTCCCTATATTTCTAAGGAAATCTCTGATAATATTTATTTATTATATAGATATTATTCTTTATCTATTTCAGTCCTTCAAAAAGTAGCTTGAGACAAAGAAAAAAAAAACTACCCAGGAGCAAGTTCAACTCATTGCTCTGACACTCTCAGGAGAAATCCAGATTCTGAATTTTCTAATGAACAAACTGATACAGATACAGTTCCATCTAAACAGACAATACATCACAGATCAGAATCTTTCGGTGCTACTACTGTTCTAATTTGTATCTCTGTTCTATAAATGCCATGGCAATCAATAAATTGCCATTGGCTAGTTGGACATGCTAGACTGTGTATTATGTATTCGTTATGCCAAATCAGGTTCTCAATTGTTATTAATTGCTTATAATATTTGATAGCTTTCAACTCAGGTACAGATAAAATTATATTTTCTAAGAAATATATATTCAAATTATATTTAAATTTTAGATACTTCAAATGGGCCTAGAGCTTTTCATACATGATCAGAATGAAATAGCCCATGTAAAAATATTAGATCTATATGTGAGTTATAAAATGTCATTTATCAAAAGAAAAATTATTTTTTGCAGATATTTATTATTACAGTTAAATAAAACAAGGAACAAATGATTTATAAAGAGCTTTGTTCAAGAGAGTAACAACAGCTTTTCTACAAGATCATAATCTTCTAAATATGCTTATTTCACTAAGTACCATGATTCACATATCTCTTGGGTATTGCACTTACTTACAATGAAGAATTAATCGGGTTAAAGTTACTGTAAATCCAGTTTCTGCAGATGAATTTCTCTAGCTTTAGAAATGCTAATATGAGCACCTGCTTCGTTTTATCAAGATGGTTTGAGTTAATCTACAGGTGTTATTTTCCCACTGCATATTACTGGGGAAATGATTATGATTGGGAGACTGTCACTTTGACATTGGAGAAACCACACCACCCGTTTGCTCAGGGAGTAACAGAAGAATATTTTCCTTTGAAGGAACAACAACAGAATACATTAAAAAGCACCAATATGAAAGTAATAAATAATACTTTTTGTTAAATCAAAATACATAAGGGACTATAGGAGGCATATTTAAGAAAAATCTCACAAAATTAAAAAAGAAAGGACTAATGTTAACAATGAGTTAAAATAACAGGAAACCAAATATTAGAGATAAATATTTTGTTATAATTTTGAGCTGATTTCAGCAAGACCCAAAATAGGAAAATAATCCATCTAAATGTCTTCTTAATTCAGCCATTTATCCCAAAGGAAATTAAAATGTATCAAAATATGATATGCTAAAAATGATTCACTTCATTTTTTGGTATTAACTAGAAGATGAATACTGACAATTTAGAGATTTTATGCATAATGCCATAATCGTAGATCAGCATTAAGGAATCTGCCAATAATCTTTGTATATGTTATTTTAAACAAAAGCTTACTAAATAAGAATGATCATCTGCCCTGTGCAGGAGCTATGCTAAGGGAGATAAGTCAAACAGAGAACGTCAAATACTGTATGATCTCACTTATATGCAGAATCTAAAAAAAAAAAAAAATGAACATAGAGAAATAATGAGTAGATTATTGATTGCCAGGGACAAGAGAGTAGGGGAAATTGGTGAAGGTAATCAAAGTATACAAACTTATAGTTATAAGGTGAATGAGTTCTGTTGATCTAATGTACAGCATGGTGACTACAGTTTTCAGTACTGTGTTATATACTTGAAAGTTGCTAAGAGTAAATTTTAATAGGTTTTATCACACACACAGTGGTAAGCATGTGAGGTGATGAATGCGGTAACTGACCTAATTGTGGTAATCATTTTGCAATATCTACAGATATCAAATTGTCAGTTGTACAACTCAAACTTACACAATATTATATGTCAGTTAAATCTCAATAAAACTGGATAAAGAACATGATTCTTGAAATAAACCTTGCATTTATGTATTATCCTCTTAATATTTTACAGAATTTGCTTTTATTTAGGATTTGATTTTGTTAAAATTTTTCTGCATGCATATAATGAGAAAGATCAGCCTGTAAATAGCCTTTTTTTGTGTGCTATACTTTTCTCATTTCATTTCTCTTTAAAGATTGTATATTACAAATACATTTAAATTCTCATTGCATGGCTACCATTAATCATTCATTCGTTCATTCACTGCAAAAATCTTTGTTGAGAACCCATTATAGGCCAGGTACTGAAATAAGAGTGTCACAATAATAAATGTACATCTCAATAATGTTAGAAATATTTCTAGTATTTCAGTTTTAAAAAGAGGAAAAAATGTTAAAGGAAACTATCCCAATGCTGCACAGCTCATAGTGGTAGAGCCAGCTCTTGAAAGAACAATGTAATTAGCTTAATGCCTGGAACATACTAGGAATAATATAATGTAAACATATGTAGTAGGAAGGGAGAGAAGGAAAGAAAGGAAAAAGAAAGGATAAAAAGAAATGATCAATAATGGTTTAACATTTTCAAAGTAAAAGGTGCAAAACACGAATTAAAGCAATATTTCACAACTAATCTAAAATGAATATACGTTGAAAAAAATGACTAAATTTATCCTAATTGCTGTTCTTATCACTTATAGTCCTCTAAAATTCATGATCTATTAGCTGTTGTTTACCTTAATGCCTTGGTAGTTCACACTTACTCAAATTTAAGACATTACCTATTGAAAAAAAAAATATTGCTATGTAGAAAGAATTCAACAAGTTCGTATCTCAATACTTCCTGGGTACTTTCAATTTTATGTTTTTTATTTTGCAGTTGATTTTGCTTTATATGATATGATTCAGTATATGCCTTATTTAACATAGTACCCCTTAAAACATATATCCCCGACTAAAGAGAGATTTTATGGAAATTGTGCAAAGGTTTCTGTCAAGATGATAACTACCTAATGATGTTTTACTTTAGTATACAGGCAGTTTGAAAATCAAAACATTCTAACATCTTTAAAAAAGAGCAGCAGGGTTAAGTTTTCCCTACACTTCCAATATCTTTTACAACAAAATAACAAATTTACCAGCTGATTTATAGGTGTTGGGAAGATATTAAATGAGTTTGCTGTACATGTTTTCTACTCTTTGATTAAGTACGATTAATTTGGAAGAAAATTAAAAATTGGTCTTTGTTTTGCCCCTCAAAAATCATTCAGAAAAAAACATATTTACAGTTTGGTGCATTGCCTTATGGTTTGTCTCAGGCAGAATTGGAATTCTGCTCCCAACACTTACTATCTGTGAGATCCTGAGCAGTTTCATGTAACTGTTAGATGTATTCTTATCTGTAAAAAGGAATTAATACCTCCCTAGGCAAGGTTGGTGTGGAGAATAAGATGGAGTGCTCTTGACACTGCCCAGTTCTAAGCAGGTGCCCTTGCACCCTCAGAGAGAGACAATTTCGTGGACAGGTAAAAGTTTAATCTGGCATTATGCTGCCTAGGTTTATAAATCTACTCTTACATTTCCTGGTTCAATGACTGTGGCAGGCCACTTAATCTCCCTAGGCCTGAGCTTTCTTATTTTTAAAATAAGGGTAATGATACTGCATGCCTTGTGGTGGATGTTCTGATGTTCAAACAAAATTATGTATGTATAGCATTGTTAAATAAGGAGGCCATTAGGCTGCGGTGCTTTTAATGCTTTGGCAGCATAAAAAAGCAAACCAAGCCTAAGCCTGTAAATGCCTTAAGGTTAAGAAATCAAAACCTAAGGATAACCAACCACCAGGAGCCAATTAGGCTTTCCCAAATAATATGACCAATTAATCTATAGCCAATCAAGTAACGCCTTGCTTTGTTTCCACCTCTTCTCTGTAAAAGGCTTTTCCCTATTTCCTATCAGTTGAATGATCCTTACCACTTTGAGTTTGGCCCTTGTTGATTGTAATAAATGTTTGCTCAAATTAACTCTTGAAATTTTTAATATGCCTTAGTTTATCTTTTAATAGCATTAGTAAAATTCCTGCCACCTGGGAATTGTTCAGTAAATGTTAGCCATTATTATTAATCCCTCTCCTTCTCAAGTTTTAAAGGTGGGAAATGAGCAAACCACTGTTATTTATTTATTCACAGTCAAATCGAGAAAAAATTTGGACACATTAATTCTGTGAAATCATAACATTCTGCCCTTGTAATATTAGATTTATTTTATATCTTAGTAAAATTAAATGAATATTTAAAATGTTAAAATAGGAAAAATAATATAAAGATTTTTATATTAAGAAAAAGTTGAAAAAAACATGCCTGCGTGTTATCTGCTATTGAATGTTTCCTAGGTATTTTATTGCCTTAAGTAGCAGTTAAAGGGAATTGAAATAACTTTGAAATGTTGGGTTCATTCCAAGTGAAAGCCCATCAAGTAAATATAGAAAAGTATTGTTTAATTTCTGAAAAGTAAAATTGATCTATCATTTTTATGCATATAGTATGTAAAATATAATGTAAATATAACTTTCAAATAGCAAGTTACACAAGAAAATATGTATGAGAGTATGAGTATGATACAGGCAATCACATATAGATATCCCTTAGAATATGATTAGTTTATAATCAAATATAAAATAGGATTACATGATAAAGAGAAATAGAGAGCAATTCCTTCTCAAGTTTTGCAATGATATAATAAACTAACAAAATAAAGACAAACTATCTTTAAAAACAGTTACCGAGATCTATAATAATGCCTTATTTTAGGTATCATTTTATATGTTCTTATTGCCCAACAAAATTGACCAAAATACACATGTTTCAAACTTAATTCCTTAGGAAAACCAAAATCAGTTTTTTTAAACACCAGAAAGAATAAGATGAGCTTAAAACTTATCCAATTGATATTATAGATTGCTATAATACCTTCACTTAACCCTCTGCTATATAATATGTGCCTCATAGATATTTTGTGTATCAATGAATGATTTTAGCAAATGTGCTTCATGTTAAGTATCGTATTTGTGCTTTTAAAAATTGGAAACGAATTTGGTCTATATTTTGATATAATTTGCTTTCCTCTGGATAAAATACACATAAAATTAAACATTAGTTTCTCCAGTGTGCACTAGCAGTTTCTGCTATAAAACTAACATTTTTTCCCTGAAACAAGAAATATCTTATTCAACATTGAGATCCATTTATATTTTTAGCTTATAAATATATGGGAGTTTTATTTTCCATCCAGCTAGGCTTTTTGATTTGTTAATTCAAATTTTTTCAATAATTTTCCCAACAAAATGTCAAATATTACCATGTTTACCTATGTCTATTTTGTTAGATGTAAGATATGAATAAAAGTTTTATATTTCTGAGGTTTCTAAATTATTAAAAGCACATTCTTCTACATTCTGAAGGTTCCATAATGCACATATATATTCTACATCTATTGATGAAAAATATATGTCTTGTGAATAATTAATTTAGGGAGAGTAAATACCTAGTACTTTTGACCACAAAACAACCTATACTTCTGCCCTAGCACCTTAGACAAAGTGTGTTCCCAATTTTCTGCAAAATGTCAAACTTCAAAGGCCTTTTTTTGAGGTGAGTCAGTATGCCAGATGAAGTCTAACTTCTATCTTCGTTTATGCTACTATTTCTTCATAAAAATTTGGAGCATACTTAACAACTCTACTGAGAGAGAAATATAAATTCAATATCAACCGCAACTCCTCTTTTTTAGTAAGAGTCTAGCTTCTAAAGCCATGTTGTCTGGTTCACATCCTGCTCTTCCTAGAATTTAGTAAGTTGCCTTACTTCCGTGTACCTCAGTTTCCTTTTCTGTAAAATGATGATAACAATAATTACTAGCTATATTTATTCAAGATCTTATATGTACCAGTAAGTCTCCTCAAAGCAATGCAGCGATCAATGAAAGAGATGTAGTAAATTTTCTTCTATTCACTAAAATGTAGTGTCCTTCCCAGCACTGTTGAATTCAGGAATGGCCATGTAACTTTTTTTTTTTTTTTGCCTAATAAAATACAATGACACATGTCACTTTATAAACAATTTATCATAGTCGCTTTCCCAAGCCTTTGTTATGGAAGCATGTCAGAGGTGAAGTCTCTGGTTTCCTGAATTCCTGAGAGATTACATTGTACAGAACCTTCTGTGGGTTTGTTATGTACATATTACTGAGTAGGGAAAAAAAACCTTCATTGTTTTCAGCCATTGAAACTGGGGTTTGTTTGTTACTGCAGCATAATCTAGGCTATCCTGTTAGAACATTTTTAGATATTGAAAACAGAATATTTCAATTAAAAAAAGTAAGACTTCAAACTAGAACTCATTTTTCTCAAGTTTTACCAGTCATCTTAGAGAAGTTGTTAAACCATTCTATAGATACTTCCCAACATCAAAATATAGGAAAGTTTTGTTTCCTATCGTAAATACTAAGGAGTCCTTGAATCAGAAACAAAATAACTTCAAAGATAAGGAGAAAACTTTTAACTTGGTTTTTTAGAAACTTATAACATTCATGTTATTTATTGGCAGAGTATGGTTAAAGAAATAACAATGGCTAGAAATGGAATTTTACTCATTTAAGTAAAAATGTATTTTTACTCATTATAAGTAATTAATTTATACAGATATAATCAATATTTGTGCTCTTCCTGTGTGCAAATATGTCACACCTAACCAGTATTCTTTCCTCTGTGTGATAGAAAACACCATCATGGCTTATGTTTTGACTTCCTAAAAGTAAAATATAACAATATCAGGAAAAAGAAAAAGATAAAAGGCATGATCATTTCAATTTTTCTTACCTCCCAGAAATCTCTTTTCACTTAAATTTAATTGGTCAGGAGAAGAGCAAATTAATCAAATAGCTGGTCCTTTTAGCCATTTAAGTGACCTTTCTAACCTATAATAAACTGGGCTCATAATTATTACAACCATAAGCATGAATTTTTACAAGTATCTTTATTGCTACAGTTCATTATGGAATATTTACTTAAATATGTACAATAAACCTCAAAAAGAAGTTGAATGAGTAGTTCATTGCTTCATTTATTCCAAGTATTAATTGAACCTGGACAATTGACCAAGCATGATTAAAGGAGCTAATAAACAAGACAAATAAGGTTCTCATGGACCTTTTATCCTAGAGAAATGGAAACAGAGAATAAGTGAGTGACCAACTAATTGACCAAGATTATTTTAGATAGAAATATAATAGGATGATGCTTTAGGGAATGTTTGGAGTAGGCAGACTAAGAGGTAAGTCAGGAAAACTATTTCTCAGAAATCAAAGTAAAAGGGCATTTAAGCTGAAATCTAAATGACAAAAACAATAAAGCTTTACAAAGATCTCTGGATAGAGCATTCCTAATATAGGGAATAATCTAAAGAACTTTCTGTTCACCTGAGGAATATAAGGCCAATATAACAGTTTTCCTATGGTAAAGTAGAAAGACAGTAAGAAATGAGGTCAGAGAGAAAGGCCAGATTATGAAGCTTTAGAGGCTATGATAAACTAGCTATGAAGGGAAGCCATTGCAATTTTTTTTCATTTATTTGTTTTGCTTTGCTTTGTTTTGAATGCATAGAGTGAAATCCCATTATATATAAAGGCATATATATGTAATTATTCTGATTAATGTTGACTGATTAATAAAAAGTCAAAAATAGAAACAAGAAAAACAGTTTGGAAAATACCCAGTGAGGTGAAGTGATGTGAAGTAAAGTTGAAATAGTGGAGACTGGAAGACACAAAAATCAATTAGGGTATATTTATAGACAGAACCAGGGAATTTAGTGATAGATAGGTTGAGTTTATGATATAAAGAAGATATCAAGAATGCTACAGAGGTTTGAGAGCTAGTCAACTGAGTGGAAGTTGATGATATTTGTTAAAAATAAAAATATCTACTAAGAGTTGAGCACTCTTCTTGACTTTAAAGATTTGACTCTTTAAATATTTAGTCACTAAGTCATTGTAAAGATTTAACTCTTTTAGTCTTAATAACAACCCTATAAATTGAGTAGTGTTTGATTCTCATTCATGAATTAGGAGATTGAAACAGAGTACTTGATACAAGTACTTTATAAAAGTAGCTTGTATTAAGTCATACAGCTAGTAAATGGGAGAACACAATGAGGCTTACACAATAATCATGTTCTTAACCCATATAAGAATACATACATATGTCTACTAAAAGACATGCATTAGACTATCCATAGCAGCAATATTAGTAATAAATGAAAAAGAAAAACTGCCTAAGCATCTATTAATAGATGTATGGATAAATTGTGATATTTTAATACAATAGAACACTATACAGCATTAATAATAAATGAATGAATCTTACAAACATAGCATTAACTAAAAGAACCCACTCCATTGCAAAATACAGATGATGTATTATAAAATTGTACACTTGAAACCTATATAATTTTATTAACCAATATTGCCCAATAAATCTTATTAAAAAAAGAACCAACTCCGAAATAAAATACATTGTGTCATTCCATTATATGAAGTATAGAAACAGACAAAACTTTTGAGAGAGTATGATGACTGAAAAGCATATGGGGATGAATTCTAAGATGTTGGCAATATTTATTTCTCAATCTGAGTACTAATTGCACAGATGTGTTCAGTCTGAAAACTCTGTAAGCTGTTCACTCATGTATATTTCTTGTATGTGTAATGAACCAAAATTAATAGTTGAAATACTAAAAATAAATTCCATTCCAAAAATATTTAAAATAAAAAGATGCGTAGGACCAGACCCTGGCACTCTACAATTTAGGGTTATAATACAGGGGGAAGAACCCATAAAACAGGATAAGAAGATAAAGTTCATAAGATTAAAGGAATACTAAAAGGAGTTTGGAACAGAACATGAGGACAGAAAAGTGATTGTCACTTAACATTTAATTCCCAAGCTTTCCTTTTCTAAATCTAATGTATCCTATTAAAAGAAACACATTGTGGTTTTGACTTACATTTACTGGATGATTAGTAATTTTGAGCAATTTTTTCATGTACCTGTTGGCCATTTCTATGTCTTCCTTGGAAAAATGTCCATTCAGGCTCTTTGACCATTTTTTAATTGAGGTTCTTTTTGTTTTTGTTTGTTGGTTGGTTGGTTGGTTAGTGGTTGGTTTTTTGCTATTGTATGCATTCCTTATATATGCTAGATATTAATCCCTTACTGTATATATGGTTTGCAAATATTTTCTCCCATTCCATAGATTGCCTTTTCATTTTTTTGATGGTTCCTTTACTGTGTAGAAGCTTTTTAGTTTAATATAGTTCAAGTTGTTTGCTTTTTTTTTTTTTGCCTTCGCTTTTTGTTTCAAATTCAAAAAATTATTGCCAAGACTTATACCAAGGAGCTTACTGTTTATGCTTTCTCCTTGGAGTTTTATGGCTTCTTACATACAAATCTTTAATACATTTTGAGTTGATTTTTGTGTATGGTATAAGATGAGGGTCTAGTTTAATTCTTTTGCATGTGACTGTCAAGTTTCTCAACAAAATTTATTTAAGAGACTATCTTTCCCCATGTATAACATTGGCTCTTTTGCCATAAATTAATTGACCATATATGCATGGGTTTGTTTCTGGGCTTTCTATCTGTTCCATTGGTCTATGTATCTATTTTTAAATCAATACCATACTGTTTTGATTACTATAGCTTTGTAATATAGTTTGAAATCAGGAAGTGTGGTGCCTCCAGCTTCATTTTTCTCAAGAGTGTCCTGGCAGTTTAGAGTTTTCTTGTGGTTCCATGCAAATTTTAAGATTTTTTTTTTTATTTCTATGAAAAAAATGCTATTGAATTTTGATAGAGATCTCATTGAATTTGGGGATTGCTTTATGTTGCATGGACATCTTAATGATATCAATTCTTACAATCCATGAACACAAATATAGTTCCATTTATTTGTGTCTTCTACAGTTTTTTTCAGCAGTGTCATATTTCTCATTGTAGAGGTCTTTCACCTCCTTGATTTTTACTCAATATCTTATTTTTTTTTTATGTTATTGAAAGTAGGATTTTTTTCCCCCTTCTGATAGTTTGTTGTTGGTTATTTCAGGCTGCTAATTTCTAGGGGTGATGTGTTTTGTGGAAATTGGTAATACATGAGAAGTATTTTTTAAAACTTAGAAAATAGGAATATAAAGGAAATTTATATCATAGAGAATAGATTTTCTTTTTTAATTATAAATAATTTCTGTTGGCATGAATTAAAATGAGATTAAGTTCTTTTATGATGCCTTAAATACATACAGCACTGTGACATTCTTTTTGCAGTGTATCTGCGTAAATTTGTAACTTGCTATTAACTTATTCACAAGAAAATTTAACCAACAAAGAATCCTTCTATGTGATTTTGGTTTGGTAAAATTCGTTATTTTTTTAAATTTCCTCCTTTTTTCATGACAGTGGTATGCATTTACAAAACATTTACATCTCTCTAGAAAATATATATATGGAATTCTAACATGATTGTGATATATGTTAAAGATGTTTGTTCTGGGGAGGACCAGGTCAGGTGATGATACATAACATAAATACAGAGGGAACAAATAACATACCCCACAAAAAAATACCATATCTAAAGTCATATTTTCTAAGTTAAATGTCCCAAATTTAGATGATTCTGTCATAGATCTGAAAATGAATTGTTATATTTAACTGACCTAGTAGATAAAGTGATTTACTTGGATTACTAGGATTAAAAGGGAGCTCTCTATCTTTTGTACAGTGGCATATCCTGATCTTCTAAAGGAAAGTGCTTTACCCTTTAGCACTAAATTCAATTTCCTATCTTGAAAAAGAGAAATCACTTCTGATGGAAACAGGTAGGAGTAGACACAAATCTACTCCTAGCTTGAAATTTAGACATTTTGCAGTTTTTAAAATCCCTGGAACAAAAGTGCCATATTTCTGATAGAAACTAAGTTCATTTAAAGAGAGACTTAAGTGAGTCACTCAAACTGGTGTTTTAATTTTTACTTTACTCTTTATGTTTATGTGTATTAATTGCATATAAATATTTTAACATAAAATTGTCTATAATACACATATATTTTTAAGTTCTGTAAGTATCTCAAATTTAATATATGGGCATGTGAGTTCAAATTAAATTCCTTTTTTTAATTTCTCAGAAACAAATGAATTCAGACACAAAATCTTCTTCATACAGCCTCAAAAAGACCATTTTTTCTCCTCCATTTTTAAGCCAAAGAAAATAAACATATCCACTGATAAGTTCATACAGATAAAAATCACTTATGTGATAATAGAAGATACGTGCCAAACAGAAATCATTGGTAGAAAGATACTTTCTGTCGGTTTCCTCTTTCTGTAATTAGATAGACCCTTTTTTAAAAATAAGAACAAATTAACTGGATACAATTGATTTTTAATATGTAGGCTCATCCTTCTAGAAAAGATTTTTTTCTACTGAATCAGATAGGGTTCTTGACAGCAAGTAATAGAACTTGACTCTGGATCTCAGGTCAGAAAAAGGAATTAATTGGATGGATTTTAAGGAATTTATTGGATGGAACTCAAAGGACCAAGTTTGGAAACAGGTAGGCATCAAGACAATTCTGAAGGACAAAGAAGCAGGAAATAAAGCCATCGTTTTTAGCGGAAGCAGTCTCTTCCAGACACTGCTACTGAAGTTCATTATCATGGTGGCAACAGCAAGGGAATTCTGACTGTGCCCTTGCATTTGCTTGACCAGCTCAACATCCCAAGTCCTGAGCTGGAGAATCTGATTGGTGGGGGCTTAAATCACATGCCTACATCCTCACTGCCATGAGGCAAAGAATAGTGTCTGATTCTTCTGCTTTCGATGTTAGGAGAAAGTACCAAGACTACACATATTGAGAAGTATAGATAATAAATCTTATGTGGGGCAAACAAAGCAAAAGAAACAAATTACCAAAAACTAGCACAGGTTCTCTCACCCCTCTTAATAATAATGAGACTTCATGAAGGACTACTCTAGTATTTGTTTCTGTTATCAGAAGAATTTCACTACTAAATTGATATGTGGTAATCAATTTTATTGAGTAAATGAATAAACAGCTATATAATATGTTTCCCATTCTAAATACAAGCAATTGTCATACAAGCCCTCACCCTGAAGGAAGGGCTATGATGATTAAGGTGACATCTTAGGTACATATTGCCTAATCTTCTGTTCTTTGTTTATTAAATTGGTTTTAAATGTCAAATATCTGAACATTTTATTTAATAATAGAGTTTTTTTCCTTCCTCTCTCTTTCCAATTTTTCATCTACATATACCACTCTTCTTTCCATTTGCACCCCTAGGCTTTCATTTGTCCACTGGGTTCACATCTTTTCATTTCTTCACCCCTTCAGTATAGTGGCAGTAACATTTTAAATGATTCAAGCACAACTACTCTTCTCTTTGCTGCCCACATGATTTTGGTCTATACCCATAAAATGAAAATAATGTAAAACAGGAACTAGAAAAGTCCACAAAAGGCAGAGAAATTATTCTTGTTGGAAATGAGAAGGAGCATGGGTAATGTTTAAAAAAAAAAAAAACATTAAAAAAAAATCCCTGTAGCAGCTCCTCTGTTCCTATTTTCATATTGAGCTTATATGTAGTTCTACCTCAAGACAGCTATATTTCACAGGAAATTACAGTCTGCCTTAAGATTTGTCAGAGTAATACCAAGAAAGAGCAGAGCCTTTCATTGATCAATGGACAGCAAATATTTAACTTTAGGGAGAAAAATTCAAAACTAAATTAAAGTCTTACCAACTTTATTCAGAGTCTCCATCTGAAAAACCTAAGAATAGATGGAATTGATGACCGGGTTCACAGAGCACATTCAAATAATGGAGACCTTTTCTTCAGATGCAGTATGCTTTAAGAAGTCTGATAAATTTCCAGCAAATTCATGGCCTTTCAGAGTTGCCTGCCGGAGAATTTAGTTCTTTCCTTGTTATAGGAGGAAAATCCCTTCAAATCTTTACTAAAGTTTTCAAATAAAGATTTCCATCTTGCTTTAGGGTTTCTAGGACAAAACTGTTTTCATTAAGTGTTCATATTCAATAAAACCTCTATTTTCAAAATAAGTAAATTATCTCATTTTGAATTTAGCTACCACATAAAAATATTCTTAGTTTTTAAGTAGTAGTGGAAGTTGGTTTCTCACAATCTAGCAACTAGAGTATAGAATTGCTTATCCATGTCTTCTGAGAAGAAAAAAATGGGGTTAAAATAAAGAGGAAAAGTGATTGTCTAAAAAAGAGAGTTAAGAGAAGTGGGAGTCTATGAAAGAAAATAGTTACAATCCATTATGTAAAAAGGCAGATAAAATGAAACTGAAAATGCATAGTTATCCAAAAGTCAAAATAATACCGCTCCAGGTAAGAGCTGAAAACCTGTTAGTCTGTCATGTGTCCATGTGTGCAGTCTGGGGTCATCGAGAAAGATCTATCTCAAGAGCTGGTTTGAATACACCTCAAGTGAACTATTGTCTGTTTGAAATGCCTCACCCTTGAAAAATAATTAGTGCTTTAAAAAAATGTTTATTTTTACCTAAACACAGCAACAGACAAAAATCCCAGTGAAGGTCAAAGAGTCTTTGTATAAAACACATCTATGTAAAAGTTTTCATTTCAACCTTTACAATGATTCTGCATATATAACCTGGAGAAGATAGGACATGCTTACTTCTAACCAGGTATCTCAGAAAAGATATTTGGATGACAGCAAAGCAAAATTTCCTGATCATCCTTGGAGAGGCAATGCCTATTAAAAAGCAAAATATATAACAAAGAGATTGTGTGAATAAGAAGGGGGAAAAAAAGATGTTTCCATTCACATCTTTTTCATACCAAGACTAAAGAAAAACATTTTTCTTAAACTCAGAATCCAAAGAGAAAGATTTATCTCAGTGGTACAGATGCTTGTCAAGGTACATATTATGAACCCTTGAGAATTTATATAGCATTCACTATGTGGATTTAGAATGCTTATGAGAGCTATGGAGTTCTTTGGTATGTATTACTCTATAAACACATTAGCTTTACAGTTCACTTTTATAAGTAGCTTCCATTCTTCCTCTGCTCCCTCACAAACTAAGGAGTCAAATAAAAATGTACACTTCATAGAGTCAAATCATATCTAATTTCAGGAATATGTCATTCAGGAAGATGCAGTGATGCTTACTTGGACACGTTTATGCAAACCAAGGGAGAAATTTCAACTCTACTTTCAGCAAACTTATAAGCTTTTAATTTTAATACATTTTAATTTTAGAGATACTTCTGGGATTATTCGTGATCCTTCAATTTTCTCTAAGAAAAAAAGTACACTATTTTCCTAAAATTAATTTTAGTTTTTAATTTACCATACAATAAAATTGACTTTTTTATCATATAATTCTATGAATTTTAACTATCACCACAATCAAGATATAACCTCCAAGTCTGTCATGCTATTGCTCTGTAGTCACTTCCTCCTTTCCTCTTTACTCCTGGCAGCCACTACTCTGTTCTCTATGCTCTAGTTTTATCTTTTTTTGTTCCTATTTAAAATATTAGCTTATTGTTTGGGTACTTTTTTAAGCAGCTTCATTGAGGTATAATTGATGTACAAAGAACTGCAGATATTAAATGTGGACAATTCGAATAAGTTTGGATACATGCAAATACATGTCATACCATCACCACATTCAAGGTAATAGACATATTCAACACCTCTCAAAGTTTCCTATGCCCCTTTGTTTTTTTGTTTGTTTGTTTGCAACAAGAACACTTAACATAAAATCTACTCTCTAAACAAATTTTGAAAGGCACAACATCGTGTTGTTAACTATATTATCCAGCAGATCTTTTGCTAGAATCTATATATATGTCATAACTGAAACTTTATACCCATTGAACAAGTTCTCCCTATTTCTCCCAACTCCCAGCCCCTGGCAAACATTATATTCTCTGTTTCTGTGAGTTACACTATTTATATTCCTTGTATAAGTGGAATCATACAGCATTTGTCTTACTGTGACTGGCTTATTTCACTTAGCATAATGTCCTCCAGGTTCATCCATGTTGTCATAAATGGCAGGATTTTCTTTCTTTTTCTTTTTTAAGGCTGAATAACATGCCATATGTATGTATGTATATTCAAATATCCATCAGCAAATGTAATATATATATATATATATATATATATATATATATATGCCATATTTTTTATTCATTCATCTGCTGATAGATATTTGAATTATTTCCATATTTTGGCTATTTTGAAAAAATTCCAAGAATTTTCCCAATAAATTATGTTTTTAAAATTCACCAAGTTAGTTTATGTATAATAGTTTATTCCTTTTAGTTGCTGAGTATTACACACAGTTTGTTTATCTATTTACGAGTTGAAAGACATTTAGTTGTTTGCAGACTTTGGTGGTTATGAGTAGAGCTACCATAATCAACTATGCATAGGTTTTTTAAAGAATATAAGGTTTACTTCTATATAGTATATAGTCAGGAGTAATATAGTAAGTTTAATTTTTTTTTAAAAAAAACTGCAAACTCTTTTCTAGAGCAGTATACTATTTGGTATTTTCACCAGCAGTGTATGACAGATACAGTGGTTCTGCGATCTCATTAGCTTTTGGTATTACCAGTAATTTTTCTCTTAGCCATTTAAATATATATGTAGTAGCATCATACTGTGGTTTTCATTTCTATTCCCTAATGCCAACATGATGTTCAACATTTTTCATATTATTATATGTCAGCCTCATACTTTTTTCATAAGGGGTCTGTTCAAATTTTTACTCATTTTTAAATTAGATTGTTGTATATTTATTGTTACATTTTGAAAATTCTTTATATATTATAGATATAAATGCTTTGTCAGATATGTGATTGAAAATAATTTACCTTAGTCTATGGCTTATATTTCATTCTCCTAAATATGCCTTTCACAGAACAAAAGTTTTGTTTTATTAATATTTTAACTATATATAATAGATTGTGTTCTTGGTATTCCATCAAGGACTTGTTTGCTAAATATAAGATCACAAAGATTTTTCTCCAAATTTTTTTCTGAGTTTTATTGTTTTGTGTTTTATATTTGGTTTATGTTCAATTTTAAATTCTTATAAATGTTGTGAGATTTAAATTGAGGTCTTTTTTATTTTTATTTTTTTGGCATATGTATGCCTATTTGTTCTGACACCATTTGTTTAAAAGACTATCTTCTCCACTGATTTGTTTTTGTACTTTTGCCAAAAATCAGTTAGTCATATGTGTGGGTCTATTTCCGGACTCTCTGTTCTTTCCATGGTCTATGTTGCTTAATATAACATTAGAGTGTTATCTTTACTGTGTGATTCCTCTACCTTTATTCTTCTTTTTTAGAATTGTTTTAGCTATTTTAGTTCCTTTGCCTTTCCACATAAAGATTAAAATCAGTTTGTCTATCTTTAAAAAAATATCCTACTGGCTTGGGGATTGAATTGTGTTAAATCTATAGGTCAGTGTGAGCAGAATTGATCTCTTTACATGCTGAATATTTCCATCCATGCAGACAATATGTCTCTCCTTTTATTTAGAGATTTTTAGATTACTTTTATCATTCCTTTGTAGTTTTTTAGCATAGAAATTCAGCATATTTTTTGGTAGATTTATACCTAATTAGTTTGGTGGCGTTCATGTTTCTAAGACTGAACAGAATTTTATAAATTATGTAATCATACCTCTCTCATTTCAGAGGTGAGAATTCTCAAACTCTGAGATGCAGCCCACATTATGCAAATGTCAGGAACCCAGGTCCCTAAGTCTGATCTTAGTATTCTTTCTACAATAATAAAATTATTTTGAGTCTCATGTTTCTTTGAGAAAAATGAACATACATGCAAAAGTTTGCTGAAATTTTCGGGGTACATTAAATACTCATGGATGCCATGAGAGTAACTAAATTAGAAAACTGTACACAAGAACAATTAATTAATCATAGAAAAAAGAAATGTGGATGTGTATCACATTGTATAGTAAGGTAACTGCCAAGTGGATTAAAATTTTAAATATGAAAATGAAATGAGACGATTAATATTCTGGAATAAAACATGGCAGAATAATTTCATTTCCTTGAAATAAAGAATTAGCTCTAACAGAAACTTAAAAATACACCATCACAAAAGTAAAGAGTAATAAATTTGGCCATAAAAATAAATAATAAGAAACATTAAAAGATAAATCTGAAAATCTATCCAATGTACACACATTAAGGGCTAAGCTAGCTTCCTCAAAATATCCATGCCCTAACCTCCGGAATCTATAAATATGTTATAGAAGAAGGAAGAAGAGAAAAGAGATGAAAGAAATTTTTAAGAAACTTTTTAATTTTCATGAATACATTGTGTCCTGTTATTGATAAATAAAAAAGATAGCATAGTATTTTCTGGATATCTCATATAAAGAGATGTGACGTAAACAAGTTCATAACACATGTACTTTTAAAAAGAAGGGAAGGAATAGAAAAGAAAAGAATGACTAAAATAATGGAAATCAAGTAGCGAAAAGAGTACCAAAGACAAAACACTTTCTTAACAGCTAGTTCCTTCCTCCCCCTGTGTTTAGCCTCTCAAACCTTTCTCAGATCATCACTCTGAGAAGGAAGCCTCTTTCCTCATATCAGGGAATTAATTCAATAGCACAGGTCATGAAAGTAAAAGCAGACTTTTCCAACATTCCAAATCCGAGGCCAAGGAAATGGCAGAAATCTGGGTCTTTCATTTGTCTGCTAGATTTTTAGAGGATCCCTCCTTGATAGAGATTTGACACAACCAAAGACATGGGGAAGGTCTAGAGCCTTTTCAAATAGCTAAGGAAGCATTTAGAACAAGGTCAGATAGGTGATATCAGGCAACATTTGGAATGTCTTGGAGACTGAGTAAGGCTAATTAAGCAATCAGGCACCTTTAAAGGTTTTTCAGGATCAGAGATATGCTTTGAAGATTAGTCTGACAAAGTATTCAATGTGGATGGGATGAGGAAGACAAGAGGCCAGAAAATTTGTAGGCAAGAACATGAGAGAAAGCACTCTAGATTTGAAGTCTATTTAGCCTTCTAAAAATTAGGGAGACTGCTTGGCAGTTGCATTACTTATGCTGAATCTGATTAATCCCAAAAACATTTTTTTTAAAGGGGAGATTAAAGGAAGTGAAGTTAGAAGTTAGGATCAAATGAAAGTATTTACAATTTTTCAAAAAATCATTTCCAAAGGGCCATTCAGTTAATTTAAAAAACTCTCTGATGCATCTGTAGCTAAAACTCTGATATTTCTTATAAGAAGTGTCATTTGTAAAGTGTAATTGCATAACACACTGCTGAAACAGTAATGAAAGAGTTTTAGAGCATCAGTCAAAGGTTATCAAATAAACAGTATTGGTTGTGAGTCAGGGGATTGCTGTGTGGCACATTAGACAGCACTGCCCCCTGCAGTTAAATATGTTCTACTAACTGATCCCTGTGAAGCTTGTTATAAACCCATGCTTGAAACCACTCAGATATTTTGTCATTTCATTTATTGTAGCCAACTAATTATAAACTACCCAAGTCCCTAGACTAGATTCCTGCATAAAGAATTACTTATAATGATGGAAAGTACATGAGGTATAGGTCTGAGGAGGACAAACCTGGTTTTAATCAGTGACAGTTGTGTACTAGGCACTATTCTCAATGAACAAGATTGGCAATTTTCTTCCTGAATTTTTGGTGTTTCTACTTTATGAAAGAAAAAAAGCAAACAATAATCATCAAATAATTCAGTAAAATATTAATAAATTGTGATACTGCCATAAAGTAAACTAAAAAAGAGCCTAAGGCGAGTGGATCCCATCAAAGGACATGATATTTCAAATGAGACCTGAAGGATAAGCAGGACTTATGTGTGTGAGGAGTGGAAAAAAGTATATGAGATTGCATGTGCAAAGTTCCTGGGGGCAGAGTAAGGGAGTCACACTTTCGAAGGACTTAAGGAAGACAGTGTTGCTAGACAATATTGAACAAATAAAACACTGCTGACAAAGTGGAAAAGCTAAGCTGAGATAGATCATAAAGGTCCTACATTTAATATGTGGTAAGGAAATAGAATTTTATTCTAAATGCAATGAGACACTTTCGAAGGGTTTTAAGAAAAAAAAATGCTTTGATGTTGGTTATCTTATTACAAGATCATTTGTGCTGCTCTGTGACAAATGATTTCCAGAGGAAAAAGAGAAGACGGCAGAGGTCCAGACCATTTTCAGATAACCTGTGTACAATTTAACAACTCATTCTAGTTAAATCTTTGTGTTATGGGGTTGAAGGAGTGTTAGGGAGGGTTGATGGTATATTCATTTATAACAAATTAGCTCATAGTCTCAAACTGATAAACACTTGCCCTGACAGTGCCATTGTCCTCGGCAATCTTAAAAATAGGATTAAGATCATAAAATCATAGGTTAAATTTCAAACAAAAAGACTTTACAATTATATATCTCCTTTAAAATGGAAAAAGGCCCACCCTGTGCTAATAGGCTTGACTCTATAGATCTAACCTTAAATTAGAAACATCCATAGACACATTTTCTCTATTATTCTTGTGTAGTCAGGAAGTTTGCCTTAACTTGAGCTATAAATCCCTCTCATTGCCTTAACATGAGACATGTTCAGAAATTTCACAAATAACTAGGATTTCCCAACCAAGAAGTTTGTTCTCCTCCATTTCGCAGGATAAATGTCAGGTTTATTTCTGATCTAGGGAATGGAAATAAAACTACCGAGTTTGTTTTTTTACGAGATTGAATGTGTCAGTCTACTCATTTTGAGCATATTATCATCCATTCTCCCTTAAATGAAAAAAAAGGGGGGAGGCGGAGAAAAAATTTTACTCACCATAACTTAACTAAAATCTCTTTTTTTGTCCTGTATTATTAGCAGTATTATTCATGCTACAGTTCCACAAAGGGAGAAATATATTTTCCATAAAAAATGACACATTAAACATTCCAGTTACTGGCTACAGCACCAATGAACAATTTAAGCACTTCTGGAATTGAATTAGCTGCCTCAATATATTATTCAGATTTCTTATTTCAGGCTTTTATAGCTACTTGTATGAAAATAAAATCATGAAGGCAATATTAACAGATTGATTAAGAACCTACCATCTGATGACAGAATTTACTGGTTCGAATAACTAAATGTTATCAATAACTGTATTGATTATATTCCCTATAGTTTGATGCACACCATTATCTAATTCAGTAAAACATCTCCTATGCTTTATTTTTTCTTTCAAATGAATATAAATAGTAGAAAGCTGACATGTATGCAATATCTTTTCTGCAGCAATGAATCAAAATTTGGCTCTGTGAATATTAAGTTCACTTATCAGATGTGTGTGTGTGTGTGTGTGTGTGTGTGTGTGTGTGTGTGTGTGTCTTAGGTTAACAGTTCCAGAATCTAAGTAATCCTAAACATTGAAGAGATATTTGAGGCCTAACAAATTTATCAATAGTTGTACTTATTTACCTTCTTCACAGCAGTGAAAATATAAAAATTATTTAGTTCTAGTTTTAAATTAGGAATTATTAAGACTGAAAGATAATTTAATGCTCTTGAGAGCACATTTTTGCTACAATGATATGAATAAACCATGACAATTCTGTTTAGCATTCCAAATACTCACTGTGTCAGTCAGGCTGAAGTCACGCTTCTGAGACTATTCTGGGCTAATTAGCAATATAATTTCAAAAATTATCTTCCCCTATGGCTTCCGCTATTAGAAACCAAACACCAAAGAAATGTTTTTTGTAAAGTGATATTTCTACACTCTTATATAAATTTCTCTTTTCTCTCTTGCCTAAAGAATTATGTTTTCTTCCTGTCTTCATAGTTGTCTCTTCAACATAAATAATTCTACAAATGCCAATGACTCAGTTTTGTTTCATTAATAGTTATTAGCAAAGGTACCTTAAGAACACCAAAGAGGTAAATTGGAATTAGGTCTAATTTAAGTCTATTAGAAAAAATAAATTACACGGAACCATTGGATCAAGAACCTAGTGTGCAATAAGGTGGCCAGTCATGAGTTGGGGGATTCCAAAAAGTATTTTATTCAATCATGTATGATAATAAACATTAGAACTCCAGAGAAGTGGTGAAAATCTGTTAATTTTTACTGGAGCTTATTAATAATTAACATTTAATAAGTATTTTATACATGGAAGTCCCAAGATTCAGCACATCTCTTACATTGTTTCATTTACTCTTTCTTACAAGGATCCAATGAAATTTCTACTTTTAATTTTCCTTTTTGACAAATGAGAAAACAAAAGTTTAGAGAGTTTTAATGACTTCCTCAAGGTCATAGAGCTCTCAAGTGTTGGCTTAAGGAATTGAATCCAAGCTGTCCCATTTTAAGTCATAATCCCCTATTTTCTAAAAATAGTTATTCGGCATCTATTATGATTTCCTATAATTTGGGGCAGTGACTGATGTTATTCTCCTTCCATGACTGAGGAAATTTAGACAAGACAAAAAAAAGTAACATGTTTAAAATTGCACAGCAATTAAATGCAAGAGCAGGATCTAAACTTTCAAGCTTGGAGCTCATGTCCTTTTAGATTAAAATATCAGAACTATAATAACAACCTTAAAACATTTTGTATTAACTTTACTTGATTTTCCTTAATTATAGTTTCTTGATTTTTTTTTTTTTTTTTGGAAATTTCTGCTACAGAAGTTACAGGAGATCCTGATATCTGAGTACTCTTTTTTATATACTTCTGTGTTCCTTTATTGTAAATCAGAAGCCAGAACTATTTCAGGAGAAGGAAGGGATAACAGATGAAGGTAGTGGTTTATTTTATATATAAAACAAACATGAAAAGAAGATTCAAAAACCTACATATACTGCTACAGTTCTATCCTTTAATCAGGAGGCTTTCATCACATAACACTGAAAATTCTCTTTCCTTGATGATGGAGAAAGGAGACAAGGGGTATAAGAAGTAGGCTCATTAAGCACTGGTTATTGAAATACTCAAGGACTGACAAGTTGGTGCATATTATGTCACAATAATTTGAAGATGTGATATGCCCAAATATTATAATTGTTCTGGCGTGAAAGAAAATATAGAACCATTTGTAATTGTAGTACATTTGTAAACATAAAGTTTACTATTTGCTTTTGAACAGCAATATGTATTGGCCTCAGTTTTAGGCTCACCATATCCACACATTATTATTCCTGGTTGTGGCGTGCACTGGAGATAAATTCACTCTTATCTCATGTAGCCTTATGGAAATCGAGAGGTTGAAAACTAAAGGCTACATCACACTTTAGTTTGGGTTCTACAAGTTATCAAGATTTCACCAAGATGATTCAATCCTACAGTAATTGAAATGAAGTACAGTCAGGTACTACCTCTGCTTTCTGTTTCTACTGGCTATAGTATCAGAAGTACCAAAGCCTGAGTCCTGGTTGTATAAGTCTCAAGATAATCATTTTTCTGGCATGAATGGGATTGAAACAGATAGACCCAGCAATTTAAGTAGCTACCTCCTAATTCCTTTAATTATTGATCTTAGCAGAGATAACTTTCTTATGCTAGGTCAGTACCTAGAGAAGCAATAGAGCACAATGGTTAGGAGCACAGATTTAGGAGCTATATTGCCTGGATTTAAATGCCAAATCTGTCATTTACTAGTTGTGTGATGTTGAGTAAGTCACTAGATAAAAATGCCTAGTGAGGATTAAAGTATTAATAATGCAAAAAAATACATAGAACGATCCTTGCACCATAGGATGCACTATATATTTGTCTTCTATTGCAACGCTCTTCTGGGAATGATTCCCACAAGCTCAGCCTAGAGCCTGTTTCTTCAGTCCTTTCAACAATTGTATAAGTATCCAATACCCTGTATTAAATTTATTTTTGTTTAAACTAAATAAGGTGATTTTAACTGTTCTCAGATGAACCTTAACTAATGCAATGGCCATCCTGTTTCCTCTTGAAAATTAGTTATTGAATTACAACACTTCAAGAAATTAGAGAATGTGAGGCAGTTTAGAAGAAAAATTCAGCAATTTACTTATAAAGGCAAGTACAACATAAATGCAGAATTAGATCTACATCAGTAGAGTACATTTTTCTAAAAATGTTTGCTAGAAGCTTTGAATGTATTTACAGCCATGTTTCTTCAGGTACAATTCTTTAAAGCCATTGTTTTCAATAATTCATTCTCAACTTTTTATCCTCTTGTTAAATTGGTAGAAGGCATCATCCAGAAAATCTTACTGAAAATCAGATTGCCGCCATGAAACTTTCTCTATTAAATTTATTTATCCTTAAAAGATTAGAGATTTAAGAGGCTCCAAAAATCATAAATGAACCCCAGACTCATATGCTTCCCTGCATACTTCACATTTCTATTTGGATTTCAGAACCATCTTAAACTTAACAAGAACTTCCTTATTTAGCTTCAACTTATTTTCAAAATCTAGTAAATAATGCTCATTCACCCAGCTTCTAGAAGTGAAAACCCATGAATAATCCTTAGCTCCTCTCTTTCCTTCATACCTCAGATACAACTCATCTAACTTTCGCTCTAACTCTCAAAATATAACCTAAATAAGATATTTAATCACCACACTCAGAGTGAAGCAGCCAAGTTCAGTGTAAGAAATAGATATACTATGCTTTTCAAGAAGAAAGATTTTGATGAGTATAACATGTTATGTTCTTCAAGAAGTTCCAAAATCTCACTTAGGGACTTTGAAATTTCTGACCCCTTTGCCTTTAATGTTCTTTTTCCAGATCTTGCTTGAATGGCTCCCTCACTTCGCTGTGAATGGTTTTCAAATGTCACCTTCTCTGAGAGGCCTTCCTTGACATCCCAATCTAAAAGAGCATCCAAACTCTTCTCTCAGCATTTGTGGAGCCCTTTTCTTGCCTTATTTTTTTTTTCAGAGTATTTGACACAGTGTATATATTTATTCATTTAATTGTTTGTTTTGATTTTACCAGAATAATAGTGTCATGAGGCTTAGAACTCTGTGGTGTTCACCACTGAATTCTTAGCACCTAGTAACATCAATAGGATCTCAAAAATATTTGTGAAAAGACAGAATTTCCATGCCATCTCTTCTTTGATTGTCTTAAAGATTATTATTCTATTCAAAAGTACGTGAGTCTCACCTAGCTAAAAACTTGAGCTCTGATATTTTCCTTAGGTGTCATTTATTTCACTCCCAAAATAGCAATATAATCATGAAAATTGGGTTTCTTCCTTTTATTTAAAATTTTAAAAATATTTATTTTCTATTATAATTCATTGTTAAAGCATTAATTATCCTTTATATTTTATACAAATATATAGTTTTTAAGGCTGTTTGCAAATATTGTATATCTTAATTATTTGACCAGCCCAGGAAGTGTCATTCTTTCCATTTTTCAGATGAAGGAATAGGCTGAAAAGGTAAGATGTTTACACAGGTATATAAGGGATAATACTAAACTATCCGCTAACAGTTTAAAAATTAGTTCCACTATAAAAAAGAAAAAATCATAGACCTGAGCAGAGGCACAAAAGATAAGGTCCATGTCCTCGTTGTAATAAGTCAGTTAGAGAAATAAGATACACTCACAGCAGTCAACTGGGTAGTAAGATAAATGGGAGAGGATTGGCAGCTACCATTTATCCAGCTTCCTCTGGCCAACAGTATGGTAGATACTTGACACCAATCTCATTTAATCCTGAAAACAAAGGTGAAAGGTAAATGCTGTTTTCCCTTATTTACAAGTGAGAGACTGCCTCAGGGTACAGGTTCACACAGATGACAAGCACTGAAGCCAGGATTAAAATCCACATCTGTAAGTCTAAAGCCCACATTCTAACATTGTACTTTACTCCTAATAAACACACACACACACACACACACACACACACACACCCCTTTTTCTAGATTCCAAAGAATGAGAAAAATTGCGTCCTTTAATGGAAGCTCCATGGAATTTGAAATCACTGCCTGAACAAAGAATGGGATTGGAGGAAACCAGAAAAACATTCTGCATAGATTAGACAATAAAACTTGGTAATGAGCATGGCACTTCCTAGAGAGAAGGAGGAGTTAGTCTAGAGTAGGAAATATTTTAGGTTAAGGAGTAGAGAGAGAAGAGGATAGAGTTAGATTATGGATGCCTGAAAACCAAAATAGACAAAATTTGAATTTTACTAGTAAGAATGGAAAATGACATTAGTGTCATTTAATGACATTAGTGTTTAAAATTACTCTAATGAAGGTTTATGAGTGAAAAGAGTGAAAAAATACTATGTGCAGAGACTAATGAGGACATTTATACCACAGTGCAAAGGGGGAATGTATACAAATCTGGACAATTGAGGAAACAATAAAATAAAGTTAGAGATACCAAGGCCAGCAATGTCAAGAAAAACTTTTGTGCCACTGTGGTTTGTATGGCAAAGAAATAAATTAAGAAAAATAAGATTTAATTGAGTTGAGAAAAATATAATTTCAAGATTGGTTGGTGGAATAAGTTTTTATAAAGAGAACAAAGACCTCTTCCTCTGCCCTAAATTTGTTCTGTGATTAGATGGGCTAATGAACTAAATGGTGATTCTTTGGACAAAACCCTAAACAATTCTAAGCCATGTTAAGACTTGCACCTTATTTTCATCTCTGCTACTTACAAAAAATTTCAGAAAGCTGGCACTTTTAGCTCCAGTTTCATCATTTGGTAAAATGAGTTTTTGGGTAAATCATCTCAAAGACCGTTCCAGAGAGATATATATGCATGTACATGCACACACATATACACACACATATGAACAAAATAAAATAAAATTATGAGTCACGATGTCTTGCCATCTTAGTAGTACAGGACAGCATGATTTATGCGGTACACTCAACACCATGGATTCTTTTTATGTTCTACATTTATCAGTTCAGCTCATATTTCCACAGCTGAGAAAGGTGCACAGCAAATAATTAGTCAAGTAAAAGGAAAAGAAAGATGAAATATGATATGTATATGAAAGATTTTACTGAGGCTGAGTTATATCTATATTTTTTGAGTGTGAGAGAATTTGCCAGCCTCCTTGATTTTTAAGGTTTGCTGGTGTCATTTGAAAAGACAAATTGATTTTACAGAGTGACCAGGTTTCATTTCTTGTTCCAATTCACATTGATAAGTAATAACAATGCTGTTTTAAGGATGAACCTAAACCAAAGTCCCACTTACAGCAAAAAAATAGCATGATTGATTAGTAATATCTCCCATGTATATGAGCAAGAATTTGATGTCAGCATTTTATATATTCTGATCCCTAACTATATTTATTCATTCTGATTAAAAATTTTAAAACCCCACCTCTTCTAATCCAGGAAATCAAATCTTTTTTCATAGTTTATTGTTGATTTTCAGAACTCTATAATATCTAGGATTTTTTACTTCTTCATTTTTATAATCATGTTTGTTATCCTAAATAGTAATACTTTCTCTAGTGTAGAAAGCATTATTAGCAAAGGGATTATAACTCTAAAGCAATTGCAACTTTGAAACCAAATTATGTTTCAGATTATCTGTTAACTTTATTTACATATTCTAAAGTATTTTTCATTAGTATGAAAAACATTTGAATTTTTCAATCAACATTATTTCTTTAGTCTTTTAAAGCTATTGTCTTTAATGCGTTGCTCTTTTTAAAGTGATTATTCAACAAATATTTATTCAATACCAACTATATGCAAGGTATTATGAAGAATACAAACATTGCTAAAACACACTACTTATTCTCAAGAGATTTAAAGTTGCAGCAGAGGCCTTGAAATTTAAAAATGAATATTGTTTATAAACTTTCTTCTTAGGTGAATAGTGCCAAAAATTGCTACAACTACAGTAGTTCTGAGGGAAACCACAAAATGCTTCATGGAAAAGGTTGCTCTTAAACAGTACTAAAAACATGGATAGAATTTAGTTGTGGAAAAATGAAAGGAAAGGGCCTCCAGATAGAAATATAATTATTTACAAGTGTTTATAAGCAGAAAACTATCAGAAAGATTAGGGGATTAATTTGGCTGGAGCCTATATGGTTAACGAGGGAATATGGCAAAAGGTAATTCTAGAAATAAAGTTTTGATGCAGATTATGATGGACACTTTATACATCTAAATCACTTTATTTAAGAGGCACTAGGGAGTAAAAGATTTTGAGTAATGGAGTTGCATTGATCATAATTGTACTTAAAGATAATGGCACAGTTAGGTAGTAGAGATACAAGAAACAGGGACTTCTATTGAGAGACTATTGTAGAGTTTTAAGGAGTGAAAATGAGTGCTTAAGTTAGGAAAATGGCAATCGAAAACTGAAGAGAATATAGTTCTTGCCATATGTCACAATCAATAACACAATTTAATTATTGTTAATTAGGTCTCTTTTGTAGGCAGGACTCAAAGATGGTCCCCAAGATTCCTGCTCTCTGGTGCACAAGCTATGTATAATCCTCAGGATTTGAGAAAACAATGGGATAATCTCTCTTATGATTAGGTTATTGTGTATGGTACAGTTGACTTTAAGAATAAGAGATTATCTTTGGTGAACCTTGTTAGGTTCACCAAAGGAGGAACGGTGCAAGGCTGAAGGGGTTAAGCAAGGTTTATTGTAATAAAGTGACAGCAAAGCTGAGCTGAAAATGATGTCAGCCCCTAATGCAAGAGGACCGCAAACTTACATGGGGCTTGATGCTGGTTTTTTCGATGGAAATATTTCAGGGGGAAAATTGGCAAGGAAGGAAGTCAAGTCTAATGAAAGGGAAGCTGAGCATGTAGTGTTGCCAACCCTGAGGTTGCAAAATCTGGTTTCCACCCAAAAGTAAGGGAGAAGTCTACACACTGTGGTGGGTAGGGATAGGGCCCTCCTAGACCTAACAGAGCTGACTAATCACTTTTGCCCTTGAAAGAGACTGGGCTATTCCTTAATAAAGAGATTCAGATTGTGAAAGGGATTTGATGCCAGAGTCTCCATTGCTGGACATGGAGATTGAGTGGGCCATGTGGCAATGAATGTGGGTGACTAAAATCTGAAAGTAGCCTCTAGCTACAGTCAAAGGTAATATCCTATAATCACAGCCCTCAAACCACAAGGAACTGAAGTGGACCAACAACCTGAATGAGCTTGGAAGTTAATTCTTACCCAAAGTCTCCAAAAAGGGACACAGCAAGGACAAACCTTGATTTCAATCTTAGTAGAGAATTTAGCCATACCATGCCTGGACTTCTGATACAATGCATAATTAAGTCATTAAGTCTGTGATAAATTTTAACACATTAGAAAATGAATATATGCTCAGGAATAATGAAAATGTCCCATATTGTGAATTAGAAAGTGTTTTTATATTGAGAGAAGCTTCAAAATAATAAATCTCAGTGTAAAGATTGAATAATCTTGAACTAGACAATGTGGAAATCCTCACCTCTTTATTATATACTACAAAATAAAAATTTATCTACCTTCTTTGAGAATACTTTATTCTCCTTTCAGGAAAAGAAAAAGGAAAAGGAAATTCTCTTCTATTTTTTTAAATTTATGTAACTGTTATGTGCTTCATTGGATTTGATGTAGATTTATAGGGCCAAACCTAAACAAAATTGTGAATCATACTACACTGTCTCTTGTGCACTCTCCTCATTTTTATTTAAATTCCCTTCCCTAAGATTTCCTGAAGGCTATTACTCATCAGTCCTTAGCATCACCAGAATGAGGTGCCTGTAACAGTGCCCTGGGCACCCCAAATCTTCTCAAATTTCCCCTAGCAGAGTTAGCCTGTGCTTTACATTGTCTTTGAACAGACTCAGTCCTTCATACCTATCCCATTTGTCAATACATATCTTCAGTAGTATACTTCTTCTGCAATATATAAAGTAATTAAACAAAAAGTTGGCATTTTTGGTATCTGAATGAAAATATCTATTGGAAAAATATTTTTCTTAATAGTGGCATAATTATTGTATTCGATAAAGCAACTGACTTTTTAAAACGATTTAAAGGTTAAAATATATTACGAACTACAAAACATCGCAAAGGTAGTGGAAAACATAATCTGTATTCTCAAACAACAATCTAGTTAAACCAGGGGGGTAGGGTGGGGGAAACCACTGCATATAAAACACCAGTGATGATCCTTAACATACATATCCAGTAATTGTTGGTCAGGAATATAAAGTACTTTATTTCTCCAAATTTTGTGAGTATCTATGAGTAGTTAAACACAGTGTATTAGTTTGCTGAAATTTCCATAACAAAATACTATAACCTAGGTGGCTTAACATCGGAAACTTATTTTCTCAAATTCTAGAGTCTAGAAGTACAAGCTCAGGGTGTCTGCCAATTTGTCACCTTTCAAAGTCTGGAAGGGAGAATTTATTCCAAATCTCTCCTAGTTCTGGTGATTTACATCCTTGGCATTCCTTGTCTTTTTCAGCATCACTCAGATGTCTTTTGTTTTCTGCTTTTATCCTCACCTGGTGTTCTGTGTGTGTGTGTGGTCAAGGGGCAATTTCTTCTTTCTATAAAAACACCAATCCTATTGAAGTAGGGGCCCACCCTATTCCACTATAACCTCCTCTTAACTAAATACATCTGTAATGACCCTATTTCCAAATATGGTCACATTCTGAGGTACCTGGGTTTTAGGACTATAACACGAATTTTTGGAGGCCAAAATACAACCCATAACAAAACAAAAAAAAAACAACAACAAAAAATGAATAACATGATTTTTGCTCTTTCTCAAGGAATTCACTATCAAGAGCAAGAGACAAAAATACATATAAATAAATGCAAGATGCTTCAATAAGTATAATTAAAAATCTGAATGAAATACTTGTAAAAGCATTCAAATAAGAGGTGCAATGGGGAATGATTACTCATTCATAGTAATCATAGAAAATATATCATATATATTTCTTTTTAAAGGGCAGAATTTTCCCAAATAGAGAAGGAGTAAAGGGTATTTCACTATATGTAAATGAAGAGAAGCATTTACTTCTGAGTATCCTGCAGCAGCAACGAAAGGTCTGTTGATATTGTAAGATGCAATATTGTAAGTAGTGCAAGGTAACACTAAAAGGAAGTTGAGGTTAGTTTGTGAATCTTGAGAGACACTCTAAGAAATCTTTACTATATTCCATATAACAGATATCCTGATGTTGATGGAAGTCCATCACATATTTTTCAGTGAGGAAATCATGTCTTATCCATATTTTGTAAAGAAATTTTAAGGAATGAGGGACAAAGAAGGATACAAAGAGTTTGGGGAAGTAGTTTTACTAGAATTACAAGAGTTAAAGGAGACTGGTCTAATTTTTTTTTTTTTTTTTTTTTTTTTTTTACTTTTTATTTTGTTTTGCATTAATATTGTTACCGCTGGAGTGATGTGAATTCCGGTGTTGCCCCAGAGGCATGGGGGTGAAGGACAGTGGTGTTGTGTGTTGTCCCTCAGTTCTTCCTCACCGACTCAGCAAAGAATCACAGGTTGGCGAGATTTAGAAAAAGTAAGATTTATTGAAAGTACATTTTAGAATAAAAAAGGCCACACTAGGGAAAGTTGCAGCCCTGTGGAATTTGGGATGTGAAGAGAAAAGACAGTACACCCCAAGGGAGGAGCGGGTTTTCAGAAAAGAGAGCTGTAACCACACAGAAGTGGAAAGTCTGTTTATATTTGGGCTGTGATGGGTGGTTCCAAAGGCAGTCCTAGATGATTGGCTTATGAGGTCATTTTGATTGACACTTGGCTGCTTCATAACTCTTTGCCTACTGTGCAGATGCTTAACCAGAAGTCAGTCTTTTATAAGTAGATTCATGAACTTCCAAGCATGATATTATAATGATGTATAGTGAGGCTAACGTTATGGGCAGTACTTTCTGTGCATGCAGTTGTAGCTGGTTTAGCCAGCAGCTTTTATGACCTTTGTGCTTTAGGATTTGGGGTAATTTATAACCTTAAAAGGGAGGTGTTTCTGGGACGTCCTTAAGGAAGGTCTTCAAGTAAAGTTTCTATGGTTACAGAACTGGGCCTTTGCTTCTGTCACTCAAGCCTAAGTACTTAACAATATGATCATTGATGTCTATACTACCTCTAAGGAATTAGGTACAAAGTATGTCCTCACAAATTACTTGCTGATACTGAAGTATAAAATACTAACTTTACAGCAGAGAAGTCTAGCAGATACCACCTTGACAAAGTGTTTAAAATTAACATTATCAGTAATGAGACAATTGACATCATATGGCTCCTGTTATGGTTCATGGAGGATACATCACTTCTGTAGTATTCCTGCCAAAAATGTATAACCTGATCTAATCGAGAGTAAATATCAGACAAGCACAAAGTGAGGGATATTCTATGAAAGAACTAGCCTATACACTAAATATAAAATCAATTCTTTGAAAAAAAAAGAGAAGCTAGGGAACTATCCTTGAATAAAGGAGATTAAAGAGGCATGATAATAAACAGTGCATGATTCTAGATTAGATGCTCAATAAAAAAAAATCATAAGGGAAGTTATTAAGATAATTTCAAAATTCAAGTATGAACTATATAGCAGAATAATATTGCATTCCTATTAAATTTTGTTTTTGATAATTGTAAGAGAATACACTTTTAGAAAATATACCCTAAAGTGAAATGGCATGCTCTCTCTATCATATGATTCAGAAAAAAAAAGAATAGATTTCAAGTACCTAATATAAAATGCAAATATGTATACATAGAATACATATACTATGTAATAGCAAATACATATATATAAACCCATATGCATGCATTGAGAAAGAGGAGAGAGATTGAACAATAAAATTAATGTGGCAAAAGTTAACAATTAGAAAATCTGCAGGATTCTTTGTTTTATTCTTGCAACTTTTATATGTTTGAAATTATTTCAAAATAAATCTATTTAAAAAGCAATATAGAATTTTTCAGTCAGTAACTAAATACTTTATACTTCCTGATTGTGTCTTTCATTTCCAATGTAAAATTTATAAGTAGCATCTCCAAAACTTGACTATATTATTAATCAAAATATAAACTATTAAATTCTTCTTTTCTGTTATTGTTAGATAAATTGTGAAATATATTAAGTTTTGATTTGGAAATATAAACCAATTTGATGCATTTTTCTATCTTTAATTTTAGACTTAATGTATAGTTAAGGCATTGTCTTTAACTTGTTACATACCTTAAAAAATAATGATCAATAGTTGATAATTTCTTAGGTAGTATTGTTCTGAATTGAAAATGTGTCAGGGTAATTAAAGCAAGATGTCACCACCCTTTTGGAAATAATGCTTATTTTCTTGAAGCCTAGAAATTTAACTGAGATTTGTAGAAAATTGTGGTGCGAGGAAAGGAAGAACAAAGGAAAGAGAGGGGAGAAAGAGAGAGAGAGAGAGGAGAAAGAAGGAATCGAGCAAAGGACAGGGGAAGGGAGGCAGAGGAAAGAATCAATAAGGAAAGAGATACTTTTATTTATTTTTCTCAGCCAACTAGGAATACCATAAATGTAGAGAGGGAATCATAGTATCCTACTTGTAGATCTGCTACAAAATGCTTTAAGATCTACTAGTTCAAGAAAATATAAAATGTATCTATTATTCAGTCGTCATTCTTTCATCAGTAGGAAGACTGTATAGAATCATGTGATGATTGCAAACATATTGTCATAATCTGTTGGATATTCTTCATAGATGATATTGAGCAGATATAGTACTCTTCCCCAGTGAGTACTGATTCAGCCTCAAAATCATCTACACAGAACTCCCGATGGTCTTCACTGGTCAATTAAGTAGGCACAAAAGATCCAACCAATTTGTCACCTTTGGTTTTACATCTGATAATGTATGTAAAGCATTTAGCATTAGGTTTTAGAATCAAAACTGATGTCTTGCTCACTCTATTCTGCTATTTAAAAACTATGTGATCTTGAAAATTTTACCTAACTCCTAAAGTAGCATCTTTTATATGCAAAATGAGAATAATATTTATGTTTCAGGGTAGCAGTAATGATGAAATAATATAATCAAATAAAACATTTGGCATACTGCCTGGTATATAATAAATACTGTAGCAGGCATTGGATATAAAATGAAGGGAGATTAATTGTGTAGGATCCCTGCCCTTATAAAAGGGTATTATAATGTGGAGAAGTAGACAAAAATAAATGAGTCTCATCAAATGTTACAACTGCTATGATAAAGGCATGTTTCCACACTAAAATCTGTTATCAATTATAAATAATGATTTCAGAAAAAGTTTGACATTTAATAAAGTATTGATTAAAAGAGTATCAATCTTAGGAGATAAGTCAAAGAAATTATCTTAAAGAAATCCAGTATTGAAGAAGTGAGAAGAAGAAGATGATTAACAAGGAGAATAAGATCTAGAGTGACAGGAGGGGAGCCAAGAGAGAGGAATGGCACCAGTATCAAGGTATAATTTTGGATTTTCAAATGTTATTGAGTGCTCCAGTAAGAGGGCTAAAAATTATCAATTAATTACATAGAACAAGATGCTCTCACCAAGAATGATTTCAATGGATCAGCGGAGATGTAAGTCAGATTGCTAAACATTAAGTAGTAAATGGAGGGCGAACTCTTAGAATCTGTGGTTTTAGCTGGGATTTAGAGAATTTTGGCTGTGACACATAGGCCAGTAGCTATTGGGGTCAAAATTGGAATAGAAGTGTAAGAAGAGATTTGCACATATTCTAAAAGAATTAGAAAGTTTGTAAGCTTAATTTCAAAATTGTGCTTCTTACAATTCTTTGTGGAACATGAATAATCTAAAGCTCACCAGCTTTACCTATTTTGTGCCACCTTAGGTACCATCAACCATACAACATTAGGGACCTTACTTCTAGCTATTGACCATTAACCAGTTATTGCTAGCCTGTACAATTCTCAGGAAAGGAGAATGTCAACATCTACTTCCATAGTAGTCTTTTAAAAATAATTTTGAAATTAGTACATACCTTGATCTGTACACTGCTTACTTCTCTAGATGTATCTCCTTCAATATTTTTCATCCAGTCTGCCCTCTCATCTCATTGTTATTATTTGTGGTCACTCTTCTATTTCACTAGGATGCACTAAATGCATATGTGATGGTTTCTCCATTAGGTGATTTTTTTATGCCTAAAATGTTCATGCCACTCTGTCTGCTAAAGATTCCCTTACCTACCAAAACTCTCTTCTGAATAATTTATTAATAACTCTCCTTATCCATTTTTATGCCTTACATATACATATAATAATGCATTTATTATACAAAGTGAGTATTAGCACATCCATTTCACTGTCTAAACTATGAGCCCCTTAAGAATGGATTCCACATTTTAAAATGTAACTTGGTATCACTGCTACCTAAAATAAGCCTGGAATACAGCCAATAATTGCTTTTGAAATGAAGCAATGAACTCTTTATGATTTCAGTAATAATTTTAATATTTAATTTCTTGGTCCAATATTTTTCTGTGCAAGCACATTCTGAAGTATGTTATCTTAATGACATTTTGTATACTTATAGTAGATGCTATATCTTTTTTATTATTCTAGATTTTATAAGTAAATATATTTGAATAAAATAAAATAACTTATTTATATTCAATTAATGTTATCCTATCAAATAAAAGAAATCGAATGTATCAAGATTATCTAAGCCAGAACAGTTTGATATCACAATAAAGGCTATATTTCCAATGACATGAAATATCTCTAGTTGATTAAATATAGGCTGTTACTTTCCAGTTAGAATGAATAAGAAAACTCATATTCATCTAGAATATGTTCCCAATTGTGCTCTTAGAATTTGATCATAGAACTTGCAAAATCCCTGAATTAGAGTTCTCTCTCTTGACATGGGCTCTTAATTTCTTGAGAGCTAAAGTGACGGCATGTAATTATTCTGCTTGTGTTACTCTGACACCCAATTCATTCGATCATAAATTAGGAATTAGCACACGTATGGTTTCAATTATATTGATTTATCACCAGCAACTTTTTAATACAGAAGTTAGTTACAGTCTATCATGCCTTGATAATTAAAATGTACTTTGGTTTATTGTTTCTTACTGACTAGTGGGAAAACAAGTAGAGCTATAAAAGCTTCTTGCATTGTCTGCTTATTTATTTCTGCTAATCATGAGTCAGTTTCCCTGTACCTAGAGCACTATAAAATCTAGGTAAATATTATCACTTTCATTACCACCTCCAACTCTCTATGTAATTTCTCCACTATGGCATAATTATGAACAATATTTTCCTAACCTACATCATGAACAGTAAAACACAACTCATTAATTGTTTGCCTTTAAGATAAGAAGCACATCCTGGGAAAAATTTCAACACCATCAAAGTCAGTTTTTAGTGTCATTATTCTGTTTTTGCACCTGTTCCCCTCTCTTTTATAATATTTATCCCCCACACCCTGCACCCAAGTCAGGACATCTACAGAGCTGTTCTGCTTTCTAATCCTTTTCCACTGGTGAAAGTAAGAAATGGCTTGAGTCCACTCATGTCTGCTGATATATTAAATTAAATGTGAATGAGTTTCACTGTCTCATCAATCTTGGTTATTTGCATGGTGTACCTAGACATAAAAGTATTACAGGATGAACATTTTCTCTTTTTCAAAGAACCAAGTAGTAGTACGTTTTTCTTGTTCTTCAGATATTATGACCACTTCTATGGTTTATTTGAAATCTAAATCCAATTTATTTCAGAGGAGCAGTTTGGTAGTACAAGTAATGATTCTGGAAATTGTCTGGCTGCAGTTACCATAGTATTATTTCCAGAAATTGTTGGGAACTAGAAAATGTAAATGTAGTCACCCACATGTGTGCCTACAGTTTCTGGACCTTTATAATTTAATCTACTCTTGCCAACCTTTTTTGTAAATTGTAAGATCACTCTTTATAACTACCAATCTTCCTTCATCAGCCTTCCTTCACCTTATGTAAACAGTTATCTTTGCTCCCACATAACTTCCCTCAGTCTCAGATCCAAGCACTCAGGCCACATTCTGAGAGACTCTGGATAGCTACAGTCCTGTCTACTCAGCCAGACAAGCCAACTACTCAGCCAGGCAAGATCCACAGAGCCTCTAGCTCTCCAGACCTGAGATAGCTTAAGATAAGGGAATTAGTCTGAGGCAAAGATAATACTATTAGTTACAAATTAGTGAACAATAACTATATGTCAGGGCCAAAATCTTTACATCTGTTGGCTGTGTAAGTCACAGCCAACAAGTAGGTATCAATTATCCCATGTTTTACAGGTGAAGAAACTGAGGTTCTAGAGCTTAGATTTGTTGTTCAATTCTACTCAACTAGGAAGTAAGCACAGATTAAACTCAAAGACAGCTCTGCCTTACTCCACAGCCATTCTTTTCAAAATTACATTCTATTTAAATCTTAGGTGAGGAAAGATTTCACCAAAGTGAAAACAGGTCTTAATCCTGGTGTGTAGCTGCAGAGACAGGAAGAAAGGAGAGATTTGTATTAATAGAACTCTAACAGTGGAGAAGTTAGATTCAGACCTTGGTGGTGGGGGGAGTAGCTATGATAGTAGAATGTATATGTGGGACTAATGAACATTAAATTTTACATGGTATCAGCACTACTGGTCATGAAAATAGTGAAAGAATAACAAAGAAAAGAGAAGAGCTATAGATTTTTAGCTTGGCTATATAAAATTATAATTATCTGTTGTCCATTCAGGCTTAATTACCATGTAGCACAACAGCAATTATGCATATCATTAAATAGATACTAGATTAATTTATGCACATTTTGTCAAAGCTATAAAATGCATTTTGCAATATGTTCAGCCTTCATAGTTTGTGGCTCATGTAATATAATGATGTACTCAAAGTTAAAAAATATTAGAAGATGTATTGATTATGAAGCTTTATAAAATTGTGTTGGCTAATCAATTTTATAACCTTATATAAACAGTGAAAACCAGTTGTTAATCTGGTTATACATTACCTACTGCGCTAAAATATTTTACAGAAGGAAGATATTTTTCTTAATATTAGAAGTGTTGTCTGGCAGTTACCTTTGAACTTCAGCTTTTAACACTACTTCCAATTTCTGATACCACCCAAAATTTAGAATTAATTTATCTAGGAAAATGACCTAGAAAAACATAACTAAGTTAATTTTGGTTAACACTATGTGGAAGGTGGAGATCATTTTTGCTATGTACACTTCATACTAAAAATTTTTTAATTTAATTTTATAATAAAATATTAAAGAACTGACATATTTGTTATTATTATCAATTGAACATGGCATTACAATACAGTGGCTAAATTTCTGAGCCCTGGAGAATTTTCTGAAATTAAGTCTTAGTTCTAGCACTTCAAACTATGTGGCCATCCTATGACTGGACCTCAGTTTCCTCATCTATAAAATGAACATTAGTAGTAGTACCAAATAGTATCTACTGCATGAAACCTTTGGGAAGGTTGCATGAGATAGTAGTTCATTTAATTACTCAATTCTGTTACTGACACACTGTGAGTGTTCCATAAATGTGACCAACTATTGAGTGGCTCTATTTTATTAATTTTTCTTACTCAGTTTTTGTTTAGGTGTGTCTAACATTTTACAAATTCCATTAAAGAGAAAGTTAAACTTGCAAAAACTGATCAATTGACAGGCATTCATATAAAAATCCTCAAATTACAGTCACTTAAAAGATTAAATAAACATTTTGTTGAAAAAACTGGCCATTTCAAAGCTAGCACAAATTCTACTACCTGCTGCTCAGGCCCCAAGTAGAGCCTTGTGACACATTCCTGGTGAAATTAGAGGTTCTCTACCTGAGATCCATGAACCCCAAGTATAGGGGTTCAAATCATAAACTTCTTGAAAGTACATAAAAATTTTCATGTGCATGGGCATTTTTTAAGGAGGAATGTCCTTCATTTTTATCAGTTTCTCAAACAAATCGAAAAATTGGAGTCTGAGTCAGTGATTTAAATGATACTCTCTTCACTGTCCAAAAAAGCTAGAAGACAAAAGCTAGTTCATAAAATAAGATACTTCTAAAAAGGGTTCTATTAAAAACATTTATCTACAAGCATTTTTTACTAAATGCTTTGTGACAAAGCCTATTTAAAATGGATTTATAGATTAAGCTTGAAAAATGGCCACGTGAATGTAGTGATTAAATATCTAACCAACTCTTTAAATCATATCTGATAAAAGCAAAGACAGATGAAAAAATTTCTATCTCTGGGTTATCTCACTGATGTTCTTATCTTGTTTTGATATACACTATAAAAAACGATTTAGATAATTATTCTCAAATCCTTATATTTAACTCTTAGAATGATAAAAAAAAATTTAGCCTTCTTGTAATTAACATACTTAGAAAAATTCTCATTTTGAACTAATGTTGCCAAAGGAAAACGAAACATCAATATGAAAATATTTTTCCTTCCAATATGCGTATATATGTGTTATAATATCTGAAATAGACATGCCCCGCCTATTTGTTAAATTACAAGAGAGCATGTAATTGTTTATTTAAAAGAGCAAGAATGGGACTGAAGGAATCTTAAGCATGAAAGTCAAACGTCCCTGATATTTCTTTCAATTTGAATAACATTGACAATGCAAAGTAAAGACAGTATTGCCAAAGTCAATATCCTAGATCTATGTCTATACAACAGCTTTCTCTGTGCTAATAGTGTTTATGCCATCTGTATATTTCCAATTAAAGTCCATTTTTGATTCAATGACCGGGTGGAACCGTTTTGTTACCCTCTTCATATGCCTCAAAATTAGTGTATTTACTCCAATGTTGATGCTGTTTACTTTTCCTTTTTCCTTTTTCTTTCCTTTTTTTTTTTTTTTTTTTTTTTTTTTTGACATTCCCGGTATCATAAGCTACTATCTCTTGCATTTTTCCAAGTCATGTGATAGATTTTCAATTCCCTTTTTTAGATTGCATCATCTACTAAGTCAGTCTTTGAATATGTTTATATTTCAAATGTTGGTTAATGATTGCTTTTTCATAATGCTTGTTTATCTGATTTTTTCATATAATGATATAAATAAATTTTTCAAGTATAAACAACCTATGTAAGTGATATATTTTAAATTAAAATTGCTAAATACATGATTTCTCAGAGAAGGGAAAATTACTGTCAATTATTTTTTTCTATGCTTTGTTACTTTTAAGTTTTTTCTGAATTCTATCCGTAAACATGTAGATTTCCAATCCCAACTCTATAGAAAGTCGACTGTGTTTCTTTTTATATAAGAAAATAAAAACTAATTTTTAAAAAAAGATTAGATTAGATTCCAATCTTATCTTTTACTCAGATTTTATTGATTATTCTATTCTAGAGAAAATTCTTAAAAACTGCATTTGCTAATGGTTCAGAGATGTTATTACTCATGACCTCAGTATGCTACCATTTTGTAAAGGTAGATGTACAACAGCTGGAGTTTTTAATCTTCTCCTTTGTCATTGGCATTCATGAACAGGATGGAAACTTTTTTGGAAACGCCCCTGTGCCTGTTATATTGGGCAATTCGAATATCCTTTCTGCCATAAGTGCCAGGTTCTAATTTTCTTTCATACCTAGAGAAGTCAGGTTCTAGTAAAGTCATTATTTTAGTAAAGAAGCAAAAATAATAACATTTTAAGATGTACAACAAGTAAGATATAATACCAGCCTTTCAATGCCTAAAAACATATGCCTGCCTACTGTGTTAATGGGTGCCTGAGTTCAGTTACTCTACAGTGGACTTTTGGCTAGATTGGCACTATGGATTTCTATTATCTTATTGATAAAATTTTTTAAAGGCCTCATAACCTTGTTATGAAGAAAAAGATGTGTATTCTGGTAGCAGAGTTTATTTTATTTATTTTATTTCTTATTCTAGGCCTTTATTCTCCCTTAGTGGACACTCAGCTCCTCTAATATTCATGTCCAGTGGTACCAGGTTCTCCTCTGAAGTTTGTTTATTTAAATTCTTTCTTCTTTAAAGGTGAAGATTAAATGTTAAGTCCTCCAAGGAACTTTGTGAGCTGTGTTTACTCACCTTAGGAATCATTTCCTCTTTTATACTCTACATACATTTCTTTGGGCAGTTTTTAATTAATATGATGAAATATCTTTATTCATTTCTTACTTCTTTTATGAATTTTAAGTCCTATAACATCTAACACAATTACCAAGAATCATTTATAAATTGAATTAATTACTCAAACTATGCTTAGCCTAGTTTCCTTGTTCTCTGAACTCTTTCCACAAATAAAACTCAACTGTTTCTGTTTCAGTCATTCAAATCCTGCTATTTTTCTAAAATTAGTCTAATAAAAAAATTTCATACTAAATTGTTAAAGCTATAAATTATTCTTTTCTTTAATAGCCATTTTAATTTTAACCAAATCTTGATTTTATCAAGCCTAAAATGTTGATAATGAAAGATTTCCAAGTCCAACGATAGGGTCACTGGAAGAGCCTTTGGGATTAAGAGATGGCACCCTGTCACATAATGTTTCCTACTGTTCTTCAGATAAGCTGCTCCTATTCATTTTGAACCAAACTATACTTTAAATACTGTGGGGCTGTTTACACAAAGATCACTAAAGTCTGCTTTGGACAATTCCATTAAACTTAAATATAAAATTGATTATTGATTCTCAAACTGTAGGGTATATAAAATCAATCACCTTGAATTTTTTTTAATGCAGATTCTTATGCCCTAGCTTCAGAGATTTAATTTCATAGATGGGCAAGCTGTACAACAGAATCATGTCAGATATAAAGAAGATAATGAAAATGTTATCAGATATAAAAAAGTTGTGACTTTTTAAAAAAATTGAAAAGTAGAAAAAATTTTAAGCAATAGAAAATAGCTTTATCTTTTTTGAATAGGTTTTTTTAGAATTTTATTAGAGTTTTTTCAAAGTAATTCCTTTTAAAGTAAATCCCTATGTTTAATCTAGGATTGTGTTGAGACTCACAATTGTGTGATTTTGTATGAGCTTAATAGAAGAGTATTTTTCTTCATTCTGAGGATTTATGTATCTGCTTCTGTCTCCAGAAAAATAATATAAAACCAGTAGCAAAGGAAGACAGGCTGAAAACTGCCACCACAATTTGATGAACTACAGAAATATCTCTCTATTATGATAAACTATCATTTGTACATACACAGAACATTCAGGAGTTGTTGCTCATTTTGATGTCTCTATAAAATAAATAACAAATTTAGATCATATTTAGAAGAAAAATACACATTATTACCCTTTATTAGTCAAACCACTGATTTTGCTTTCTGTGACAAGTGGCCAATTAGTCATATCCCTCACATGCTACGTATAAGAAATACACAGACACACATATATACACATGCATGTATATATAAGTATACACATATATGCATATATAAACATATATACATATATTTATAAAATAGCAATAATAATTATAAATATAAAAGATAGATAGGTATATAGATAGATAAAATGTAATTTAAATTTCTAACCATCTAAACTTACTAGCCACTGAGAGTGAAAATGTGAGAATGTTCTTATGGTCTACACAACAGTGAGCATGAAAAGATTAAACAGTAAAACTCCACAACCCTACAGCCACAAGACATGTTTAATTCTATAATGCAGGATATACCCTTCTATGATTTGGTCTGATAGAATCATTTTATACCTCTGTCTAATGGAAATCATTTTCTACCCACAAAGTGAGTGAAATGAAAAATTTCTGACTAATTTAGGACAACAGACACAGTTGATCAAAAAAAGTATAGACAAATTAGAAGGAGACAACTCAAGACAGAGCTACAACAGGCTTTTGCCCAGATGCAGAAATGCAGAGAAGGAAGGGCAGAAACTGAGATAAGTGGTAGCCTGAGACAAAGCTAGAAAGTCCATGTAGTAATAAATTGATATTTTTGGCAATTTTGAAAGAAACAAATGCCATAAAAATTTAGATTCAAATTTAAAATCTAAATTGTTAATAATAGACAAGGAAGCTTAGCGACTTTTACTGTTATAATGTCCAAATGGCCCAGTTGTCAAAGCAAGAGAAACAGGAAATGAATGCTTAGAACTTGACTACAAGGGTAAAGGACGAACTTTTTATTTTTCCACATCTAGTTAAGAGTATTTCCACTTCTATCATTATAAAGAATAGAAATTCTAGAATTAAAATTTAGTGATTATTATTTGGAGTTGTTTATTTGTATAGTTATACTTAAAAGAATTATGTAATAAACTGAATATGTTATTTTAATATGTGGTATAAATATAGAGCATATCTTGATAATGACTTTGATCATGGATCTTCAACTCTATGTGGAAAAAGCTTACAAATAGATTATCAGATACATTATAATCCCTTTTATTGTATAAGAGTTGGAGTCATACTGTGCTGGTTAATCAAAAGAGTTCATTTAAAAAAAAAAGAGTTCATTTCAGTAGCAAATCTTAAAAATATAGGATGTAGACACATAAATGTAATAAATAGATGAAAAACACTGTACATTATAATTTGACTTAAAACATGAACATCGATTCACCAGTTTAATATTGGCCATAGATGAACTGGAATATTTACAAATCTTAATTGTATAAACTATCTCTAATGCATCATCTCCACTTCCGATTTCAGTTTCTTTAAAGTAAAAGCAGAACTTAAGAGACAATATTTAGCCATTTACATATATCAAGTTTTTCCAAAGGATTCAATTTAGATTTCATTGCATTAACTGTCTTTTTCCAAACATATTTCATCAGTGTATATTTATTTAAACTTTTGTGATTTCCATTAACAGGTAGTCTTGACATAAACCTGTTAGAACAATTCTTCAAATCAACTGGTAGGAGTAAATATTTCTTTACAAGATAAATAGAGCATATCCTATGAGCAATAAACTTTCAGCATGCCCAGGGCATTAGAAAGCACATGTTAAATGGAAAACTTAGTTCGACAGTTAAATTTATTAAGAAGAGGTTGATTAAAGGATCTTCTCCTACAGATTAATAATTGTGTACATTAATATTGACAGAAATATGATGTAAAGAATGGGCAGAAAAAGAAAATGTCACACCTTAAAAATTGTTAAGAATTTCTAATTTAGAAAACAAAATTGAGATTGAATTTTTTATTTTTTTAGAAGAACAGAAAAATATGTAGAATCCACAGTTGTTTATAAATTGTACAATTATATGAAAGGAAATGTAGAAAACAGAAGAATCAGTTTATTTCTGAAACAACAAAACTGTATGTATCTCGCTTTATGTTGTTATTTGTGCTAATATGATAAAGCAAATTAAAATATCCTAACATTCTATATATAACAGGTGTTTTATAGATTTAGATAAATATACTTATTTATTTATTATGTATATTTGTGTATGTATGTATAATCTTGTGTATATACATGTACATGCACAATGAGTTGGCATAATTCTCCAATAAAGGACACTTAACAAAGAACTTTTAGAAACATAATTATCAATCAAAAAAAATGCTCAAGATTTTCAGAAACTGCATGTCTTCTTTCTCTAAAGGAGATTACTTTCACTAAAATATACAATTTATTTCTTGGAAGGGATACATAGCCCTTGATGTATTTTGTCTAAACATGATTCCTTTAACTTATTCAATCCATTTGCTCCTTAAAAAAGGAAACGAAATCAGATTCAATTTTGTAACTTTCATTGTATATTTCATTCTATCAATTTTAAATTAACCTATGATTACTGATTTGATTTTCTTGATTTTTATTTTGCTTGAAATTAATATTTCTGCTCTGGTGTCTTTTGATTTGTTTGTCCTTTATTTTATTGTTAATATTTCTATGTCATTCTGACTGGATATTATTCTTAGTGCAGTGGAAGAAAATTGAAAGTTTTTAGGTAAAGGAGTGACATGATCTGATTTATGTTTTTACAAGATCACTCTGGCTCCTGGTTAGCAAATGAATTATCAGTGAAGAACAATAAGAAGCAGGAAAATATTTGAGAAGTCACAAAAAGAAGATAGTGATTTAGACTAGGATGAGAGTGATGATTTGGTTGGGTAGGGTGAGGAGGCCACTGAAAGAACAAAAATATTCTAGGTTTCTTAAATTGAGTAATTGAGAGATTTATGATAACATTTATTAAAATGAGAAAGGCCCAGGAGTGCACTGTGTCTTTCAGTATTTGATTACTGAACAAAGGAGACATAAAAAAAAAGACTGAGAAAAAGCAGCCAGAAAAGTAGAATATACAGAAGTGTTGTGTTATGGAAATCAAGAGAAAGAAGTATTTCAAGAAAGAAGGAATAGTAAACTGTGTCAAATGATGCTCAGTAGACTTAAATGAAGACTACAAAGGGACCACTGAGCTTAGTCTAAAGAGATAGGCATGGTCTTACTCCTAGTAGATTCTGAGGAATAATAGTGAAGGAGGCCTATGCTGAGTGGGTTAAACAGAGAGTAGTAGTGAAACCAAAGGGAAACTGAATCCAGGGCTCATGCTACCTGCACCACTCACAGCCAAAGACTGACATAGGAGTTGGGGTAAATAGAATAACAGGTTATTAGAGGGCTGCAACTCCCAGAGATACAGGTGGGCTATTGCTCCTAAAGCCTGGCTCTCTGAGTGTCTTTGGAGCACTGATTATGTAGGGAAATAAGCAGTCATGGAAACTAAGGGAGTGGGGGTGGCCAAGGCCATCTATCTTGTCTTTTTAGCTGGGGCTTGTTTCCTAGGCCACCTGGTGAGGAGGCAAGTGGAACTGGGTGTTCAGTCCTGGAATCAGCCATTGCATCATCCCATGACCTTGATCCTTGGAAAAACTAGTTCATTAAGGATGTAACTGCCTTCCCAAGCAAGTGAGAGCAAAATGTGCTGCTTAGTTACAAGAGCACATAGTATTTTTTGAGAACTATGGACCCTCCCCCCTCCCCATTGCACCTTCTTGGCCAAAGGAGCATACAGTGCCTATAGGAACAGGAGAAAATGTCCTTGGGAGCAGGTAGTGCCCAGAAAGTCCTTTGTTCATTGTCCTCCTTGGGACTGCTGACCAAGCAGCCTTCTTTATCTTCTGAGTGGTGGTGGGGCTATGTTTGAATTAACCCTATATTCTACCCTGACATAGCTCCTTTATGTCACATTTTCATGTCAGTTCTTCCAGACAGGGAGTCCTTGTAATCATATCCTTTGTAAGTAGGTTGATGAGAATAACCTGAAAACATTATAAAAGAATGGATAGGTACTGGCTTCAAGATATTTTCTTAGTATCACTTCTCCATCCTAGGCTATCTCTTCATTCTCTTTCCTCTGTATTTATCAACACCTTGTCACTTTTGTTCTTATATTTTACATTCTAGGAAAGATCATCTTTGCCACCACTGATTAGATTTTGATATTGTTTTTGCTCTTTGTTTAAACCAGGATAAACTTTAATTCTATAATTTAAAAAAAAAAATGTCTTGCTATTACTTATAAAACTTAACCACATCACTTTTAAGCTTAACTAAAAGTTCTTAAAACTTGCCTGGTTATTGTCATATTGACCTGGTCTCTATAGCTTTAACCTCTTTATTGTAATAGTTGTATCCTTTTTTCTAAAATGTTTTTCCAGTGTCCATAATAAATCATTTTAGAGATTTATATTTCCTCTGAGTCTTCAGAATAATTTCCTCTTTCTTTTCACCTGTGGTAATTTCCTCATAGGCCTTATGAGACATCTAGCAAAATATGACATTTGACAAAATACAGTAAGCAAGGCTAGACTTTTACCCTACTTATTTGTCTTTTGGGAGGCTATTTGAAACCTTGTCTTAAATCTACAGTCAATACCTTGATATACATAATTTTAATCCAATTTCTAGTGTGTTAATTATATTTTTATTTATCAAGACATGCTGGTCTGAGATGAACTATTTCCTTATCTAAGCCAATGAACCACTTATTGTCAGGTGGGCCATGCTTTTCTGCTCTATAAGGAAATAATTATTGACATGTTTCCATTTTATTTTTTACTTTTCTAAATCTTGTTCCATGGATCTCATATTAGTAAGTACTCTTCCCAGAGCCTAGCAAAATTATCTGTGAGTCACAGAATATTTCCATCTTATTTTCTTTGTTTATTTTTAGGTATTCCAATAGGAATTTGTGTCATTTTTAGTTAGGGTTTGTTAGCCAAAAGGTATTACCACAATTCATATTTAAACTTGTCTATAAAATATTTTTAATTTGGGGAATTTTTTAAAAATTGTATAGATTAGTACAGAGAAAATACACTTGTTTAAAAGTAATTGCCACTTCTCTTAGAGTACAAAAATCACGAAAAGTCTACATATTAATAAGATAATTTATATGTATAATTAATATGAGAGAGGAAATAAAAGTAATTTATATTTACATCAAAAGATGGAAAGTATTGCATAATCTGTGAAAAAATTAAGCCACATTTAAGCCTTTCAAACTAGCATTTAGTGTACTTCAGAAGACTCCCAATTCACTAACAGTTCTTATGCATTTTCTATATATTATTAATTCAATTTACTCTGGTATAAATAATAATCCCAGAGTTGTGGCATTCTAATTTTGAAAGTTGCATTGAGTTGTTATTCTGACTCACACTTAAGCAGATGTTCACTTTGGCAGAAATAGTCTGTGGTTAACTGCATGTTATATGACTTTAAAGCACCAAATTGGTCATTGTTACTTTTAGCATATACCCATTATTGTCAAATGTAGACTGTTTCAGTCTTCTGGAATGAGTCTTTTATTGAAGAGAAATTTTGTTTACCATTGGCTGTCAGACAGCACTGCTCAGAAAGAAAGAGTCATGTCTGTAAATTTAAAAATCACACACACCTCTCTTAGCCACTGACATTTTTTTAATCACTGTGACAAAGTTTTAGTTTATAAAAAATAATTTCAAAGGACAAAATTTTGGATCCATGGTGACAAGAGAGTGCTTATCAACTTAACAGTGTGAATGCATGATGATATATTTACCAGAGACAAATAAAAAACAAAAGAGAAATTGATAATTGGCATGGAAAATGCAAAATGTGCCAAATTGTTCTCCTAAATATTGTGGGATAGACGGTTAACCATAATGCTGTACTTTACACTAATTAAAATGTCCAGTATATTCCATCCCAAAGCAAAATAACATGTTAATGACTCTACACAATGTCATTTTTGTTAATGTGACATCCAGGGAAGCACTCCTTCTGGAGCCATAAACTGTATTCAGGGACAAAGATCAAAACTACTATCCACTGTTTCTCACTGGTGTCTGGAACTGAAGCCCTGGGTCAGATGGTGACCATTACTATAAGTGGCCGCCTAGACATTTAGAATTAGGGCTGTAGCCTATCCTCATTGTTTCCTTTCCTTGGGAATAGCAACCACATATATATAGTTACTGAAAATTTTCAGCAAAGCACTCTAGGACTCACAAAGGGAAAAGACTCCTATTCTTTAGCCTGGAAATTCCTGAATATTTAATTCCTACTTGTTCTACAGAAATCAACCCAAATATCAAGGTTTTGTAAAAGTTTGAGGGTTTTTTTGTTTGTTTGTTTTTGTTTTTTCCTGCAGTGAGAGAAGAGCATTTCAGAATCTGTTATATAGATGGAAAAAAATTAGAATAATGGGTTATAAGGAAATAGTTGAGTACAAGGTTGAGGGAAGGGAGATAGGAATGAATATGTAGAAATCTTCATCTTGATGTCTTCGGTATGGAGACTGAAATGACTTGAGCCGATAATAAAGGTCAGAAAAGATAGAAAGATTGAGGACTATGGCCAACTTCCTGGATTTGTGTCTCAACATGATCAGATATACCACCATTGCCCACTAGGCGGCAGTAATTCAACCACCCTGAAGTGCTCAGGATTTTGATATAGCTTAAAACCCTCTTGATGGAGCTCTGTCCCATTGCTTCCTAGTCTCATGTCTTTGCCTGAGTTCTGAGTGTTTCTTATTGTACTTTCTTATGATTTTTATACTGCATCTGTTAGCCATCTGACTATTCAAGATTTAAGCTAAAATGTAAGTAGTTCTTAATTTATGTTCAGAACTTTAGATATGACAGTGTTGACTGATTTAATTTTCATAACAGCTCTCTGATGCAAGATTATTGTCCCCATTTTAGAGATAATGGCACTAAATCTTAACACAGTTATGTGTCTAAGTTAGCAAAAAATGAGCCAAGGCTCATAATCAAGTCTATTTTGCAGTAAAGCCTGCTCTACCATTATGCATATAACTTTAGCTGCTTCATTTGTTCAAGAATTGACATCTCTCAAATGTTTGATAGTTTTGTCCAAAAGAATGCTATTGTTCCGCAATCAGAAAAGCAAAGCAGCTAGAGATGTGTGTGTGTGTGTGTGTGTGTGTGTGTGTGTGTGTGTGTGTGTGTTTAAAAGTCAAGATCCAGCATCTCAATCCTAATTAGTATTCTCAAAGATTGATAAAATGTAATTAAAATTTTTTCACCTTTGCAATATTTTCAGTAGTCATTTCAATTCCTAATTTCAATTTTAAGAACTTTGCTAAAATGTATTACTCTTTATATCTCAAAATATATTTAATGTCATGTATATATGTTATATAGATGATTTTTTTAAAGGAGCTATATACAAAAATAATAGGACAATTGGCTTAAAAACTGATATATACCATGTTTATGATTTGGGCAAGATAAATATAATGAAAATTTGTTTGTGATGAAATAATTATTTAGGTAAATGTTTGCTTTCTTTTATTCTAATACACAATTGAGCAGACCAGTGTTAATATATAAACCAAACAAGTTTTATGGGTCAAATAATTTTTGGAAAAGATATCAATTATACTTTAAGGCTGTGGACATTCAAATGTCAACAAATATAATTTATGAAATTTATTAGTAATAAAAATAAGAAAATAATAGCAATTTTAGCATTAATAACCTTATTACATGACAATAACAGCATAGTTGATAAAATTTAGTGGATAAGTTTTTCTTTAGGGTGCCCACCTGCTCCATGGTTTCTTCTTTTTCCCACCTGAAGTAGTCTACACTTCTGATTTTCTCCTCAGAAACACAATGTGCTTCAATTCAGACTGTCCTGTTCAAACCTGTATTCAAGGAATCAGAGATGCAGGCTGAAGAGTAAATAACTTAGTAGTCCAAAATTATCCTCCTAGAAGTTTTATGTATTTTTTTAATAATAATTGTAAGTACAGTGGAGATCCAAATAACTATTATCATTATTATTATATTTCCTCTCATTGAATAGTTATGTATGCAAAATATGTCTATTTTTAAAAAGCGATGCCATTAAAAAATTTTTTGCCTACATGCAAGGCTAGCACAATTATGTATAAAGAAACTCACCGAATTTACAATTGCATCACTTTTTTTCTACCCTAATTTTATAGTATATCTTTAATATAGCCTCTGGTTTTTCCATTCTATCCAGAATTAAAGTAGTTTTGTTTTAGTTGCATCTATCTGCTGTATGTTTTTCCAAGTATGATAATAATAAATATATGTTAGAGAGATATATTAGCATTTAAAAAGTATTTGGTAACTAATAACAATAAATCATGGCATCAAACACAGAATTTACAGATTTTTTTAGTTTAAAGGCTATTAACTTGGTTTATCTAAATTGGAGGCGAATACAAAATAATTACCTCGTCAAAATTCTATGCGAAATGAGTAGGTAATAAAATCCATTTCTTTAAAAATAATGCCCTGTCAAAATGATAAAACTTTGCTATCACAACTGACACTAATCAGCATCCTTGTTAGCATTCTCAAAAGAGAGGCCAAAACTGGAGATTCATAGAAGCCAAATTGCTCCTTCTTATAAGTGGTTCCTCTGGGTTGAAGGGCAGAAATGTGGAAACTCTAGAAAAAGTTTGTTCTGTACCTTTATTATAAGAAAAACAAGGAACATTGATTTGATCTGTGAGTACTGATTGGCATCTTGTCAGAGCATTATAAGATAAATATGCAAACAGATATCTAAAATAACTTAAAAGATAAGATAATAGTAATTTAATTTCAATATCTTTTCAAAGCCTTTGAAGCTAGATGTCAATATGCAGAGAATTTCAGAGAGATGTACATGGAGGGAACACAGCATGTATAACTTATGTTAATGGGGCAGCATTACATTAATATTTCTACAACAAAATATAGGACTATGCATACAAAATACAATAAATAAAAGCTATAAATATTCTTATGGCAGTTCAGATCCACATTTGCCACCAAAAAAAAAGAGTTCATATGAAGTTAAGATTTACCACCAAATATGTTATTTTTAAATTTACAATTTTCAATTGTAAGAGATTTTGGAACTTCCAAATTGCAGATATGATATTGTGGAGGTAGACTAGAATTAGGATTATTTATCTAAAAAGAAAAATATTGAAAAATAATTAAATGTAGACTTTATTTTTTAATTTATATTTTTGACAAATATTTTTCAAGCACCTACTGTATGCCATTTACTATAACAGGTGAAACAGTGATAAACAAGACAAATGTGGTCCTATATTTGAACAGTGTTTTGTTACCGCATTCTTAATCTCTAGTGAAATCAGAAAAGGAAGGAAAAGTTTTAACTGTAACTCATAGAAATTAAGTAAAATAAGGAATAAAACACCTTGTTTCCAAAGTTATTTAGCACAAGAAAAGGTTATCTGAGAAGTTTATGTATCCCACTCTTCTCTAGAAATCTTAGAATATAAATCATCAGTCTTAGATGATATGAAGACACCAGAATCAACAGTGTAGCTTTTAAAAGCGTTTCATTAATGAAGACTCAATAATTCAATATGAATTTTCTAAACTCTGATTCTGATTATTGTAATTTAATTTTTTCACCATACGAGCAGAGTCTATATATGTTTGTAAAAATAATTATTTTGCACATGCACACACAAATTTAAGTAGCCCCAAGTCAAAATATTTGATGCACATAAATTAACAAAAATCCAATTAAATTTTGGTCATCTAAGTCAAGTAAAAAGAAACACGGTAAAAATATGAACTAATACATGAAAAAGTCATATTAATTCCAATATCTCTTATTTTCAATTAAGAATTTTATGACAAATGGAAATAAAGCACTATCATTGTCATTGGAAACATAATACTAAAGACTTTGTTATTGTTGTTGTTAGTATTTTGATAGCCACAGACCAGTGACTCAAAAGACCAACAATATAAACACCTACACTGCTGTCAGGTATATGGACAAGACATTTTCTATTCCTCATCCTTCTAGAAACATTATTGCCCTCTTGCTAAGATTTTCAGAGACTCCATATGTGCCATTCAGTAAGTATTAGTATATATAACAGTATTCTAACTTTTCCTAAAGTTTTTTTCTCCCTTAACATTCATTAACTATCATTTTCTATAGCCATGAACATACAAATAATTAAACCAAACAAGTCAATCAAGTAGCTGTTTATCACACATCTATACTTTTGTAAACATAGTTATACATACCTACATTTTATGGACAAATAAATATTGGATTTTATTTGCTGAAATGTAATCTCTAAAGCTATAATGCTACTATCTATCATACATACTAGGGCAGGCTGAGATGCCAAGAGGCATCTTTCCAAGAGACATCCTGTAAAGATGTTAGGATACAACTTATTCTTGTAGAAAAATAAAATTATTACCCCTAGATCAATATAGACATTTTTTTGGAATGAGTCAGGTTCAAGGCCATTTCATTAAAAAAAAGAGAGAGAGAGATTTTTCCATATAAATAAAAATTGTAACATTCCTTAAGCTATATTTATTGTACCAGCATGGGAAAAATTTGAGTTCATTTATATTTCCATTGAGACCTATATTCTGGATCACTTGGGTAAATTAAACAACTCCAAAATTCCATTAGGCCATTTATCTAGAGATAGAACAAGCAATACAAAAAGTTTGACGTGTTCTTTACTATCGGTCACAAAAGACCAGAAGGAGAAGAAAGCAATGTTCATTCATTAAGAATCTTAATCAAACCCTTTGATCAGTGCACAATGAAAGTAAATGTGAGTAAAGTTAGTGATTGTTGTATTAAGTATAGCTTCACTGACTGGCAGACATTGGTCTTGTTTCTCACAATAAGCCACCTAGTAGGTGGACTCTCTTCCTATTGTATTGCCTCAGATTGCATATAATCTTGGCCTTGCGGGACATGTATTAGGTAGGTGTTTTACTGCTGATTAATATTGATACTGACCATGACAGGTGAAACTTAATCTCAGATTGTTTAGCATTGAGTATATATTGATGATTAAAAAATCTTAAGAGTTCAAAGAGAAACAATGAAAGAGGACCTTCCAAGACAAATATCAAAGATTACAAGACCACACTGATTAGTCTTGAATTTCCTAAAATTGTTTCCTCCAGTTGGCTCATATGGCAGATACAGGGTTGAAAAAGAGTATATTAAAAGATGTAATTTTGTGTTGGGAAAAGGTGTTTCTTGTGAAACGGTCAGAAATATGCATTATTAAGATCAGCTTGAGGAGCTGGATGGCCTGTCTCTCCTTAACTCCTATTCTGTACAAAGATAAAAATAGTCGGATGACTTCTGCCTAATTAGTCTTTGTCTCGTTTCAAGTTATCCTAGTAGTTGTTACCTCAAAGGTCCACAGCTACAGAAAATGAGAGATGGATCCTGGATTATAAAATAGATTTATCCTCTCTGAAAGCTAGTCTGTTATTGCATGAATACTGAGGGCATTAATAAGACCTACATCATAGAACTGTAACAAGTGAACTAATGTAATGTAGAAAGTTTAGTATAGTGCCCAGGGAAAGCTCGATACATTTTAACTATCATCATTATTTTAAAGATTGAATGGTATGCTGCTTTGCACATGTGTAATGTATTCCTCTTTTACTTTGCCATTTTCCTAATGCTTACACATTAAGAGTGCTATACTATTTTATAAAGAGGACTAGACTAAAGGTAGTTAAAACCCTATTGTGGGTTCCTGCCTTGCCAAAGACTGACTTTTTGTATGACCTGGTACAAGTCACTTCATCATGGCAGAATTCAGTTTACTTATCTGAGATATGCGGAATTGGGCTCAACAGTTCTAAATTGCCTTATTGACCTCTGAGATCATTTAATTCCTATGATCAAAATATACTATGTCATTTATGCAGTCATAGCATAAACTGAATAGATATATTCCTCTTTCTTGCTTTTATTTGAGAAAACTTGAACAAACATAGTCTTTGTGTTTTCTATGCCTATCTACAATTTTTTTAAATGCTTAGCTACCATGTCTTTACACAAATGTCAAAGTTGCTAACAATAGTACCCACACCAGTAGAACCCTCTTATAAGATTAAATATGTATTTTTAATACTATAGAAACTGAATACCACCTCACTTTGGATATGCAATTGCACAGATGGTCAATTCTATTTTTTTATGACTCACACACCTCCCTTAAACTAGTAACATTGTTTTGTTATCTAACCAGAAAGGACTGGGAATATCTGTAATTTTTTACTTTAATCAATCTCTGAGGATGTGCTTTTGGTTGCCTGAAAGCCATCTTCCTTCTTTGCTAAAAGAATCCTGTTTTTATTCAGATATTACTGATCATGTATTTCAGAAAAGAGTTAAGTACATAAGGGCTACATAGCGATTAATCTACACCACTGCCCTTTCAAGTGATTAGTTTCGAAAAAGGTACATGACCCAATTCTGGGAAATAAGACGTAAAAGAAAGTCTGAAGGGTGGCTTCTGGACGAGTTTTCTTTGCTCTTTAAAAAAAAAAAAAAAGACGAGAAATGTCATTTTACTTCCTCTGACCATTATCATCTCTATGTGATATATGGAACTGCAGAAGGTGTTTTGTAACCAAGAAGTGAGCCAGCCTAAGAAGATGCAAAGTGGAAAGATGGAAAAATCTGGATCCTTTCTGACTTTACCAAGTCATTAAATTTATCAACACTAAAATTTAACAAACTCTAGACTTCTTGTTATGTGAGATTGTAAATGTCCTTACTGCTTAGGACATTATAAGTTGGCCATTGTACTATGTCTGAAAGCATCCATCTTAGTACATAATGTATTAGTCAGAAAAGCTAGCTGCTATAATAAACACCAAAGACCTCAGTAGAAATTCATTCCTTGATCACCTTATAGTTGGATTTGAGCCAGAAGAGATCTCTGCTCCATGCAGCTATCCACAGCCAAGCTTCTTCCAGTGTGGTTCTACCTTCTTTATATGCAGCCAGATAATGGGGAAAGGAACAACATGGAAAGAAAGAGGTCATGAAGAAAGAAAGAGCCCCATTCCAATACCTCGACCTTTGTTGTATAACCCCACCCAATCGGTTAGGGAATACAATCAAACTATGTGCAAGGAGGAAGAAAAAAATTATTTGGCAGACACATAGTTTTTCTCTAATTTTGCTTTAACAATACTGATATGGTAACAATTTATGTATATGTGTGTGTGTGTGTGTGTGTGTGTGTGTGTGTGTATATGTAAAGTGTTGGCTTAATCATATGGGGTAATAAGTGCGAAAATCACCTGCTGCACCACCTACTCCACTGAAAAATGCTCTACCTTAATAGTGTTATGTTTTGAAAGATAAATTTGCCATTTATATGTAGGCCATACAGACTCCTTTTCCTACTCCAATAAAATTAGGAATAGTTTCTCTATACACTGGGAAGTGATGCAAAGTAGATGAGATTTATTATATGGTGTCTTCCCAAAGATAAAGTTTATTTTTGAATGGAAAGAAGTTCAACCAGATTGAATACTTAATAAACTGAATAATAAGAAACAGTGACTTTAATTGATTTAGAATGCAAAAGTGAATGTTGTGTTTACTTAAGTGAATCCTAGCAAGTAGAATCTGCTTTCTCTCAATGGTTTGTCAAAACCTAAAAAGTATCTCTATCACTTTTGATTGTTTCTCCTTTAATGTTTCTTTGTTATACGATGAAGATTAAAGATTAAAATAAATTGCCTATAGTCTCTCATATATAGCTTTAGGGTTCTGAATGGGTATGTGTTTGGATATTTTCAGTGGCCTCATTTTATATACCATATTTTAGAAATAAAGTTTTTGATGCAACAGAGCAGTACACAGATCAGTCTCATATACTGTCTTGTTGTTGTCTGTAGCTAATATCTAATACTTATGGGAAAAACAAAAACTCAGGAAAAAACATAATGTGAACCATTCGTGGGAGATTTCTCACATCAGGTAGATGACAGAAAAAGTGAACCAAGACCAATTCCATTACCACTAGTTATGCTTCGGCCATTCCAATTTCAATCATTTTGCTTTTATTTCTAATGTGCAGAGGCTGTTTGATAAATTCCCTTCTGGAAACAGGCCAGTCTTGGAAGGATGTACATTAAAATGTTATGAAGAGTACATAATTTGTTAAACTCAGTCATTATTGGAAACTGTTCGCATACAATTCATTTACTAGGACTCATTGATGGAGAAAGTGACTGTTGTTTTGATCTGATCACATAAACTATGGTATAATTTTCCTTGTCTGTGGTGATTTACCTAAACTTGAACAACATGAATACTCACTTAAACTCTCTTTGCTGCTGGAAAACTGACACATATGTTCTGTTATTTATTAATGGCAATGGCTTTACATTTTTATTATGTTGTGTAACAAATAGACTCCAAGTTTTCAGCAAAATGACTGAATAGTTGAAGAGAATAACTATATCCCCAAGTGCACAATGGATAAGAATAGGAAATGGTTTTACTGACAAATATCAAGGTCTAGGGCCCTGTCATCTATTAATAAGTTCCATTCAGGAAAACAACTGATCAATCAAATTCTGTCTGCCTACTATGCACAAAGAGTAAGCCTTAACATTGTGAAGGTAAAAACATAAAATGTCAAGGGACTAAGGAGACAGGATATAGATGTTAAAATTGCTAGCTAGAGATATAAGGCAAACTCTAGATAATACAAATGCTAGAGAGGTTAAGGCTGGTGAGAGCTTAGGGCTAGGGATAATCTTTATCCTTAGCCTCATCCAACCTTAGGGAGACTTTCTTCATGGAATTTTGGACATTATTTTGTAAGCCAAATGTCATAGAATTAAATTTTAATGGCAAGATAATTTCAAGTGATATATTAAAATATATTAGCCATTTCCTATTAATGAACATACCTATTTCCAGTTTTTCCTACTCCAAAAATGCTATAATAGTCCATCTCCATATTTCTATAGGATACATTCCCAGAAGTAGAATTCCTAGATCAGAAGGTATATGTTTTGTTTAGTTTTGTTTATGTTAATATGTTGTCATATGGCTTTCTAAGAAAACATTCATACTTCCCTCTCCCACAGCAAGGTCAGGAAGTATCATTTGCTTACATCACTGCCAGAAGTCATACTATCACTCTTTTTCAGTTTTGCCAGTCTGATGCATAGGAAGTAATCTCACATCATGATACTCATTCTCTTTGCCCAAAACTTTCAATGTGTTTGGGTTCCTTTCATACCCACTTATTGGCCATTTGGATTTGCTCTTTTATGAAATTCTTATTTCCATCCTTTGCTTATTTTTCTATCATGTTATATTTTTTCTAATAAATAAAAAAATCTAAAATTTTAATTGCAGATTTTTAACACTTAGTCAAGTTGTCCATAAGCAGATCAAAAATTATGTATCCAGTAGTGTTGCTAAACACCAGCTGTTTGCAATGCCCAGTGGTAGAATGCTACTGTGAGAGATATAACATTCTCAAATTTGGTAATGGAGCTAAAATAGGTCTGGAAGCACCTATACTACCAAACGGTCTGTAACAAATACTATGAAATAAAATGTATAACACAATTATTATTAGAGTTTTGAAGCAGAATATATTTCTAGTTATTATGGTCAAGAGAAATTTCTCAGGGGAGAAAATATGAGTCTGGTTTTATGGTTGGCATGATTTTGATGAATGTCTTGTTAAAAAGAGCAATTCATGTAGGGGGAATAACATAGATTTTTTAAAAAAGAGTAATTCAAATGCCAGAAGAGTTGAACTAAAAACCATGACTGTCTTAATTTTTAGTAAAGTTTCTTTTTGTAACAATACAATGTATAATTTTCAAGTCTTAAAACAGTTTAGAATACAAATGTGTGCTAGTTGTCAGTTTTATTAAATAATGTTATGCTTCTTGTTAAGAAATGCAGAGAAATTTTTGTTTCTGTGTTTAGAATTTAAAATTTTAACAATCACTAAGCAATTGCTTAAGCTATATTTTGAAAATTGGGAAAATCTGGAAGTTATAGTAACACTTCATCTTTTTCAGTAATGCTAAAATTATTAAGCAGTAGCTTGATGTTCTGAAAATTAATACAACTTCCTAAAATATTTAACTTGAAATTAGCTATAATTAACTGACTCAACTTGCACTGAGGTTGGATTTGACTTTTTATCATTTTATTTTCTACTACTGTATTATTCAAGAGTTGTTGAAATCTACACATAACCCATGTTTCTGAAGAGCCTTATCAACTACATGGAACAAAATAAATAATAGTAATATTAATGACTTCACTGGGGAACTAGGTCTTTCTGTTCCAGCTGTACAAATTTGAATATATAGCTATTTCACATTCTTCCAAAATAAACATAGAAGTCCCTGAGGGTATTTAAACTATTCTCAGAACTAGGGTAGTGTCTGTTTAATACTCTGTCTTTGTTGGGCATTGTAGCCTCTTCCCCACGATGTCATCACACCTGCATTTTTCATATGTCATTGCTACTTCGATGATCACAACAACCGGGCACTATTGCTTCAGCCCTGCACATTTTTCCAGGCAACACTGCTATTTATTTCCTGTCTGTTAAGAGCTGCTTCCTTCAGGATCTAGAACCAGAATCTTTACCTTATTTTCCCAGAAAACACATTCTCCAGTAAGGCACTGCCTCTGAAGCGCTGGAGAGAATGTGGTGCAAAATCTGCATGATGACCCTGGTAAAGAGGAAGAGAACCACTCTCTTCCTTCTTGGTGTCATGGGCTGTTATAGGAGTCCCAAACCACTGCTGCCTATCATGTATCTGTCAGTTAATAAAAGCCCTCTCTCTTTTCAGAAACTCAGACAGGATAAGGGCTAGAAGGTAAGGGCAGATTGTTATAATGCCCTCAGTGTAGACCCTGAAGCCTCATCTCCTTCCACTTTTTTTAGCAAGATAAGGATGGGTAGTTACCAGGATGCACTGGAAGGTCACCCAGCTCAAGTTGTCTTAAAGGTCTGCTGATCCAAAGTGGTTCTGACCTGACACAGTGAGAGGAACTTAGCAAGCTCCTGGCTTTGAGGAGGAGTGGAAGATTAAAAGAGTTTTAGAGTAGAGTTCCACATCCAAACGTACAGTGCAGAAGTCCCCATGAGCAGCCTCTAAAGAATTCAAAAATACTTGCCAAGAAATCAAGTCATCTTTGAACATCTGTATGCCCAGAAAGCTCCAATACCAGGTCATGTTAGAATCAACTAGTTAAGAACTTTTCTTCATGTTAGTTCTCCTCACTAATCCTCTATATTTTCAAGCTCCAATCTTGGATGGATCAGAAATTGGGCCAGTGAGCAAAAAGGGAAAAGGAAAACCACAAAGCTTAGGAAATATGAAAGAGACTGACAATACCACTGTTGACTTCGAGCCTGAAGTAGGTCCAAACTGGGGGAAAGGAGAAGCTTTAACTCTAAATGCATTTGTAAACATTTCAGTTCTTAAAATAAGATTTTGTGATTAAAATAGCCACAGAATTATTTTAGCTATCACAGAGTGACCAGACAAGTCATGAGACCTGCACTAGTGAAAAATGGTTACCCCTACAAAACAAGTTAGAATGAGCAGTGGATAGAAAGAATAAAGTTCCCCCCACCTTCTAAAAATCAACCTACCTTGTTCTTTCATTTCAACGTAATGATTATTGAATTTCCACCATATGCCAGGTACTCTTCTTAGCTAAGATGGTGGAGAAAACTATATTGATAAACTTAATATTCAAAATAATTCTGTGAGATGAACACTATTATTATATCCTAATTTTACGTATAAGGACAGTTAGGTATAAAGAGTTGAAATAATATGTCAAAGATCACTCAGGTAGTGAATGGCAGAGTTGGAATAAGAAAAAGTAAAAACAGAAGCATCACGGGCCATGAAGAAATTCTGAATTTAAAGAATGCAGTTTTCACTTCTGTAAAGATTATGAGTTACTTTTCTTTGAAATAGACTACAAGAACAAAAAGAAAAGTTTACTGTTTCCTTTATGTTCACACAGAGCATTGCACACATGATTCTAGAATAAATTGCTGTAAATAGTAAAATGGAAAGTTAAAGAATGATTGAACATATTTTATTCTAAGTTATGGTTTCTTAATTTTATAGATAGATAAATAAAGTGAAAAGCATATTAGATGCTACAGAAGATCAGATTAATGATGTGAAAGGAAACATGAGAAATTCTTTTTAAACACATAAAGAAGGAATAAAAGAGTTAACTGAAAAGAAATAAAATAAGCCATGAGGAAAACAATTACCAAAGTTTAATCAAAGTATATAGTAGATGGAGTAGATTGAGTAATCAAATGATTAATGGGAAACTTTCTTCATCTAATAAAATCTTATCCTCGAATCTGAGAGTAAGTGCTATATTTCAGGAAATCAGTAAAAGAAAACAATATCAAGACCTATCTAGTGGAATCATCACAGTTTATACTAAAGAAAAAAATCCTACAGCCGTTTACAGAAAAAATAATGTACAAAGAAATAAGATACAATTGGCCCTGATTGCTCTGCAACACTAAATGACAGGGGATAGTGAGGCAATGTTTATTAAACTTTGAAAAAGTTATCCATGAATTCTCTTTCCAGGATAACTGTCAATTCAAGTGTGAAGGCAGCAGAAAGATACTGGATGTGCACGAGTACAGGAAACATTTCCAAGATATATTCCCTGACTATGTGAATCAAAGACACTCTGAAGGACAAGAATAAAAATCCAGGAAAGAGAATTCCATGACTGGAAAGGAGTGGCAGTGAGCACTGAAAACCAGTTAACCATATCGAGATACTAATATAATAGAAGCTCTCTTAATTGAACGCAACTAAATTAACAGGGACCTTCGTTCCCATGTAAATTGTACTGATTCTTTGTGTTTGTATTAATCTTCTAAGGCTGCCATAACAAAATACCACAGACTGAATGTCTTAAATAACAGAAATTTTCTCACAATACTGAAGGCTGGAAGCCCAAGATCAAGGTTCCAACAGAGTTTGGTTTCTGGTAAGGACTCTCTTGGTTTTCAGATGGCCTCCTTCTCACTGTGTCCTCACCTGGCCTTTTCTCTATGAACCTCCACTCTTCATGTCTCTTCCTCTTCTTATAAAGACATCAGTCATATTAGATTGGCCTCCGTCTTTATCTCATTTAACCTTAATTATCTCCTTAAACATTTCTATCTCCAAATACAGTCACATTGAGGGTTAGGACTTCGATATATGAACTTGAGGGAGACACATTCATTTCATAATAGTATCCAAACTAGCAGGCTACCCTCAATTCACTCTATGAAATATTAACTTAATGTTTATTGGTAAGGTTTACCCCCTAGAGCAGCAAGCTACCTCTAATTTTGCTTTCACAATTTAAGTCATAAAATCACCAACTAAGAGTCCACTGTGATAATTTCCAAATATTTTTATGCCAGTTATAATTGCTAATCAAATAATTTATCTAAATAATATATAGACTAATCAACTAGGAGTTTGAAAAATCTAAAGTTTATGTGTCTAAGACCATTTATAATATTTGGAAAGACTCAGTAAAAGAAAAGCATATAAGAAAATTGTTTTTTAATTAATTAGTTGTGGCTGAGACAATTAGAAAAGAATGAGAGTAAAATTTAAAACATTCAGGGTTACTACCTACAGATTACCTCATCAGAGTATAAGTTCTCACTCCACTTGAACAAAACAGAAACTGAAAATTATTGATGCCATTTTAAGAATGAAGCATATGTAAGAAAAACAAAGTTGAACTGCAATTAGGAGAAATGTACTCAGAATGTGTTTCAACCCTATATCTAAACAAAAGTGAATAAAGTATATATGTTTTAAGTTAAAATGTTTAATAATGTGTGTGTAGTTTTAACTGAAGAGCCAACTTTTTGGGCTACTCAGCAATTATGGATCATAATTGTGTCATATAGGAAAAATTCTCTTGTATTTATTCAAAAAATAGTACAAAGCTGACTATAAATCATTTTATTTTTAAAAAGTTGTTTATATATTTGTTTTAATAACAAGGCTATTAACCTCATTTTTTATTAAAATTACCACTTTTCATGAAAGTTACCAGGATGACTGAATAGGCTACATAACCTTTATATACATTATAGTTATAATTATTGTAAGGGATGGAAGGATTTGGGGGGCTGACCTAGGGAAAGATATGATGTAACACACACAAGCTTTACTGGACTGCACTTAGACAGACTTGCAAAGAAGAAAGTCCATCACAGCATGAAATTATCCAGAAGCATATGGCAAGGAGGACAAGGGAAGTCTTGGGGGAGAGAGGGATAACAAAGGAGGCTAACACGTCTAGGTGATGCTGTTCAACAGCATGTCTGGACGTTTCTGGGTCTGAGGACTACAAGGGCCATAACTGCTTGGGGTCTTATAACCCCAAAGCTCTTTCTTATAAATGGCCAGCACAAGTAGGGTAAGGTTTCTCAGGGTGTACAAAGCAGGCAGGCTTTAAATGGCTAAACATCTATTTGGGCTACTTTAAAAATAATTTGATGTGTGAAAAATTTGACTTCAGTATCAGTGGGCTTTTGAGCCAACTTGTCTCAACCTGTAGTGAAGAAACAAACAGTCTAGGGGCCACTACACAATGGCCATCACTGGGTCTTTGATATAACAATTATGAGTAGTATATACTTATATGTTTACAGATACTACATATATACGTAAATATGTATACTGATTCTAATGCATACTAATATTTGTGCTACTCAACAATGAATTGCCATAAATGAACATGAACAAGGAGGGTTTGAATACTTATTTCCCCTGAGTAAAAGCAATTCAAGTTTACTAAAACAGTGTATTGGGGAAAAAAACACTATTTAAGCATTTTTACCAATTATAAATGTATACTTTAATGTGTGTAATTACATATAAGTTATTTTAGCTTGTAGAAAACTGCCAAAAGAATGGGCAATTGTTATGCTATTTAGAGGAAATTTTAATTATTTTCTGCTCTCATTCTTATTTTTATTCTTCTTGTTTTCTTGGGGTCACTCTGGCATAGCTGCCAGGGAAAGAAAGTCAATTGATATTCATATCATTGTTGTTACATTAACAACTCCACACATAGCAATGTATACCATGAATATAACTACATAAAATACAAATATTCTCAATAATGAGAGGGCAGAAGGAGGAAATCACACACACACACACACACACACACACATACACACACACATGCACACACACACACACACACATTAAGATAACTAAATTGTCAAGGGCACTGTATTTTTATGAATGTGTGAATGTGTGAACACACATGAGTATGTGCATTTTAAGAGTTGCCATGACAATAAAAAAGATATTCCACGTAGAGATAAAGGTATTATGTCATACAAAAATAGAAACTCTCATATGTGAACTAGGGTTTGCAGCATTCTGGTTTTTAAGTGAACTGTAGATGAGTCTTTTTAAAAGATATTCTTATTTCAGATGAAAACCAAGCTTCACATTATATTTCATACTCAGTGCTGTGGTGTAAAAAATCCTAATTTCTTAAACCTTCTCTATTTCCTTACTGCCACAAGTAATGTATTTTAGAACTGGCATTGTTTTACAGCTTTGTCTTACCCCAACAGAGGTAGGATTAAATAAACAAAATGAAAGACACCCACTCTGAAGGGTAATGGTTTTTTGTTGTTATTATAGACTCATATAGCAAATCTACATAAACACTCTTACACTGCTTAAACCAAGAGAGTATATATATAATCATTACAAGATATTCTAAAATAACATGTATTTACTGATTAGTCAGCATTCTGAAGCATGAAAGGCATCTCCTTTATGTTATGTAAGAGTTGGCTTCATACATGAGAAAGCCCAGAGGGAGCCTTAAGACTCAATTGTGATTCATAAGAAACAATCTGCCTGCACAGAGCACCATCTGTTTATAGTTATTGCCTATCAAAACAATATAAGAATCATTCTCTTGTGAACAATCATTGGAGAAGCCATTGTTGTTTTATTCTCACTGAGTAGCTGAGTAGGAAAAAATATCATTTTGTTAGAAAGTAGGCTGATTTCCATTTAGAAAAAAGCTATAGAATCTTGGTATTCCCCTTTCAAAATCAAAGTAACTTTTTGCCAATACTTAAATTGTATTTGGCAACCAAAAAGTCAGGTTTACTTTCTTTTTACCTGCACATCTGGAATTATTAGAGATGACCAAAAAGGGCTTGAGGGTAGTATTGAGTCTTTATATTCCAGTTGGTATTTTCCAAAATTTTTTATACACAATAAGTACACAAATATTTGCTGAATTTAGTTGAAAAAACTGATGTGACATCGAAACACACAAATTGAGTTTTTTAAAAAAATATAAATGTAATTTAGACTAAATGAACTATTTGTTCCCTACCTAGTTTTAGCATGAACACAGCACAGTAAAAACTAGCAAAGATGAAAATATAGTATTTATTTATTTTGGAGAAGGACAAAAGGAATACAAGCCCTGCTGTTTGTGAACATAAAAGTAAATTGCTTCTCTGAGTGAGGGAGGAGTTGGACTAACTCTGAAAACATCATTCCTTTTATATTTGATATTTTTTTTAACTCAGTTCTGATTTTTTTTCTGATTTTTAAGCTGAGATCATCTATGTGCAGGTTTGATAATATAGTTCAGTAGGAACAAGGCTAACTAAATCTAATGGATGTTTACTTACATTTTGAGTGTCAGCGATGCACATTTTTTTGGAGACAATGATCCCCAGCTTTTTTTTTTTATCTGAAGTGATAGTGTGGCAAGACTGTAATTATGTAAAATGACATATTAAATTATGCACTATGAAGACATTAGAGATACTTAAAAAGTGATCACATGTAGGTAAAAAAGGAAAAGACTGTTATCTAATCCTTCAAGTGAAATTATTCACTATCAAACTAAATAGATTTATGAGTTACTTTTTTTTATGTTTTCCATTTGCTTACATTCCCAAATTACTCCCTGCTTATATCTACAAGGTAGTAAGCATTCAGATAAATATGACACTAACATTTAAATATGTACTTCAACAAGAAGAAAAGAAAGTCCAGGTAGAGGCATGTGATATAATAATCTAATGAGAATAGAGAAGTTGATGAAAATATGTTGATAAATTTAATTATTATCTTTAATTAATTTTTGTACTAAAAAAGCAAAATTTGTCTTACACAGCTAAAGCAGAGCTGGGAGAGAATTGTATACCTCTAAATATTTACATTAGAAAAAATAAAAATTTTCATGTTAATAATCTACATTCACCTTTTCTTTTATGAAGTTAATATTACCCTCATACTAAATCCAAAGAGAAGCCAAGAAAGAAAGAAAGCATGAAAGAAAGAAGGAAGGAAGGAAGGAAGGAAGGAAGGAAGGAAGGAAGGAAGGAAGGAAGGAAGGAAGGAAGGAAGAAAGAAAGAAAGAAAGAAAGAAAGAAAGAAAGAAAGAAAGAAAGAAGAAAGAAAGCTACAGATTATTATTTCTTATGAATATAGATGTAAAAAGCCTTAATAAAATATTAGCAAAAAGAATTCAGAAATATATGAAAAGAATTATGTGCCATGACAAAATGGAGTATATTCCAAGGGTGCAAGACTGGCTCAATATTTGAAAATCAAACAATGTAATCCACCATATTAACAAGCTGAAGAAGAAAATCACATGATTGTATCAATTGATGTAGAAGACACATTTGACAAAATTAAAACACACATTCATAGATTAAAGGGGAACTTCAACTTGATAAAAAAAAATTGCAAAACCTACAGCTAAAAGTAGTAATAATAATGAAAGACTTAATACTTATCCCCTAAGATCAGAAAAGGCATGATATCCACTCTCATTTCTCCTATTAAACATAATATTGGAAGTTTAAGCCAGTGTCATGAAGCAAGAAAAGAGTGTAAGGCTTATAGATAGGAAAAGGAGTAATAAGTCTGCCTTTATTTGCAGAAGACATGATGGTCTATGTAGGATATTATACTGACAAAAGCTGATCCCAAAATGTCACGTGCTGTTTGATTACATTTACATAAATTTCTCAAAATGACCAAATTATAGGGTTGAATAACATATTAGTAGTTGCCAGGGATTAGGGGTCATGGAGAAGGAGGGAGGTAGATGTGACTATAAAGGGATAGCATGATGGAGATGTTTGCGTTTATAGAATAGTTCTTTCTTTTGATTGTGGCATGGTTACACAAATTGACACATGTAATAAATGACATAAAATCACACACACATCCTACACATTGTACCAATGTCAGTTTCCTGGTTTTGATATTGTACTATGTTTGGGGAAAACTAAGTAAAGGGTACATGAGACCTCTCTATATTATTTTTGCAACTTCCAATAAAATCACAGTTGTTTCAAAATAAACTGTAAAAAAAAACACAAACTAAGATAAAATATTGGCTATTAATATGAGTGACAAAGAACTGTTACATGGAATTTATAAAGAATAGAAATATCAATAAGAAAAAGCAAACAACCAATTAGAAAAATGTGCAAAAGATGAAGGAAATTCCTAGAGAAGGAAAAGATGCTAGTAGACATCATTAATCTACCACTATTCATTATGCTACATTCTCTGTTTCTTCTATATTTGGAATATTCCAATGATAAAATTATGCATTTCTCCTATTGTAAATGGAAAACTGGACAGATAGATTTGATTTGTCAAATCTACTGTATGAGTTTGTCATATCAATTTTATAAAATATTCAGATTTAAGAATAAAAACTATTTCAATTAGTAATTCTTTGAAATACTAAAAGTCAGTATTTTCTAAACTTCTGTTATAGAAATCAGGATCTTCTGCTTTTTGACTAGTTAAAAATATCACGAAATGAAATAAGGACACTTTATTTAATTTGTTACATAAGTTGCATATGTGGACTGTGGAGTGGGTATTGAGAAATGGGTGGTACAGGAATACTTAGGGTGTTATTGGGGTACAGTTTATAGAGGTAAACAAAACTGCAATCTAGCCAGATTATACAAGGTTTAGTACAGGGATTTCTTTTGTCATGTAGTCATTTTTGAGCAACAATGCCATGATTTCTGCCTCTATTCAAGTAAATTACTGCATTTATCTAGTTCTGACCTGAAAGGAAGTAAATCTTCTACTGTGGTGTCAAAGTTACTTTCTATTATAACCAGATATTTCTCAGAGCTCAATATTAATAAGAAAATAAATCTCAGATCAAACCAAGAAGGAAAGAAACATACCATTCAACAAACTTAATTAATTTGAGTTTTAGTCTAGTAACACATCTGAGAGGAATACATATTTTCTGTAGCAGTATGTATATGTATATTTCCAGGAAGAGAGCATGCCCAGAAAATAAAGATTCGGTGTGTTCAGTGGCAAAATTATCCTCAGGAACACATGTCAACAAAATAATCCCTGAACTATCCAGGCCCTAAGTATTTTCCTAGGATGAGGATGGGGGGATCCAGTTCAGAATGGTATGAGGGCCATAGAGTGATAATTTCTCTGCTCACAGTAACAGATGTTTCAGTGTGGCAGTTTTGGTTTGAGTATTATCCAAGAAATAATCTTAGAAGATTCGGACTTTAGAAGGAGAAAACATGAAAAAGTTAGCATTGTTTGACATCATTTAGGAAAAGAATAATGTTTGTATTTTACGTTTTCATAAAACTTAAAATTGATTTGTACAAATGTTTTATTAATAATAGGAAATCTAGGATGTTTCAGATGTTTTGAAATGTACTCAAAATAAACTGAATAAACTGATTTCAGCTTGATATAGATTTATTTACAATATGCAATAAATGAATTACTGGTAATTTTTTTGATAAACAGATTTTTCAATGTATTTTTAGATCTCCAAGAAAGTTCTTTATTCTAGAGTGTACCTATCATAAATGAAATACATGTATAGTATAGAAATTTTACTTAATTACAACGAATTCCAAACTAAAGGTCTTTCATCATCAATTACTTTGTAATTTATCATTTTCTTCAAGAACTAAGTTGGAAAATCTGGTTATTAAATATGCTTTGAAAATATAAACTAACGTCAAAGGACCAACAGCAACACTTGTTTTCTCCCTACTTAAATATCAAAGACTTGAATTAATTTGATCACTTTTCTCTTTTTTTTCCTCAAAAGTGATTAATGTATATTAGTAAAAGATGATAGCAGGCAAAAGAATAATTTCAAGGTAATTAAGTAATGCCCCACATTTAAAGTTATTAAGATGCTTCTTGTTTACTTGTTTTTTTTACACACCTTTTTCTCTATGTACAAAAATAATATTCCAAAGGATGTTATCCAGATTAATAATCAACATAAATTATTATTACTATATTATTAAGAACATACCAATGTATATAACTTTTGTGACAAATGAATATTTTTTATTTTCTGATTGTATTATAAGTATATTAAAGCTAGCATACTTTCCATATGCACATATTCCATTTCCCAATGCAAGTATGATATACATATTGTTATTTAGTTTTTCACCTTAGATTTATGTGTTTACTCAGGCAATCTTTAAAATTCTATTTGCTTAGGGTACAAAAAATATTATTTATTGCAACCTTAGCCATTAAAGCTAACATTGCAAAAAGGAGCTAAGTAAAAAAATAGATACTATTCCCAGACGACAGCAAAGCACTAAATGAATTTTGTAGCTGTAGCAAAACTTTTCCTTTAAAATAAAAAGATATTTATATCAAACTTCATCAGAATAATCAAAGACAGCATTATTATACTGAATATTAACTTTATACATCATGCAAGACTTTCCTATTGCTGAAATGTATTATTAAGAGTAGAGTGACAGGTTTGACAAAATCTTTTGCTTGTATGCCTTCAACCACATTGTCTCGTCATAATCTGAAAGAAAATGTTATCACATGGGATAAAGAATAAAAAGAATGCTCTAAGATTTATTATCTTGTCAATTCATATACACCTAGACTTACTTGATAGCCATTCTTTTTTTATTTTTTTCATTAGTTTCAAGTATATAGTACATTGGTTAGACATTTATATAGTTTATAGAATGATACCCCTAATTACTCCTTCTCTCCTCTGATTTTCCACCCAGCCGATATATTAATGATAACTGCATTCCCTATGCCATGCTCCCTATCCCTGTGACCATCTATCAACTATTAATTTGGATTTCTTTAACCCTTCACCCCATTCTCCCAGCCCTTCAAACCCCCTCTCCTCTGTCCATCACTAAATTGTCCTCTATATTTGCGAGTCTGTTTTTTATTAGTTTGTTCTTTTGTTCCTTAGATTCACATATAAGTGAAATCATATGATATTTATCTTTCTCTGTCTGACTTATTTCACTGAGCATAATAACTTCTAGATCCGTCCATGTCATTGAAAATGGTAGAATCTCATTTTTTTAATAGTTGAGTAATATTTCATTGTATGTATGAGCCATAACTTCCTTATCCAATCGTATATTGATGGGCATTTAGGTTGCATTCAACTCTTGGCTACTGTAAATTGTGCTGCCATGAATATTGGGGTGCATAGATCTTTATGAATTACCGTTTTGGTTTTCTTTGGATAAATATCCAGAAGTGCAATTATTAGGTGAAAAGGTATACCCATTTTTAACTTTTCAAGAAACCTCCAGACTGTTTTCCTTAGCAGCTGCATCAGTTTGCAATCCCACCAGCACTGTATAAGGGTTCCCTTTTCTCTCCACATCCTCACCAATACTTGTTATTTTTTAATTTGTTGATGATAATCACACTGACAGGTATGAGGTGATATCTCATTGTGATTTTAATTTGCATTTCTCTGACAATTAGTGATGTTGAGCATCTTTTCATACATTTATTGGCTATCTGCATGTCCTCTTCTGAAAAATGTGTATTCAGGTCCTCTGCCCATTTTTTAATCGGATTGCTCTTTAGGAATTTTTTTTGGGGGGGTTGTTGAGGTGTATGAATTCCTTATATATGTTGGATATTAACCCTTTATCACATCCATCATTGACAAATATCTTCTCCCATTCAGTAGGTTGTCCTTTCATTTTGTTGATGGTTTTTCTTGCTGTGAAATTTTTTTTTAGTTTGATGTAGTCCCATTTCTTTATTTTTTTATTTTGTTTCCCTTATCCAATGAGATATATCAGAAACATTACTAAGATCAATTCCAAAGAGTATACTGCCTGTGTTTTCTTCTAGGAGTTTTGTGGTTTCAGGTCTTACAATTAAGTCTTGAATCTATTTTAAGTTTATTCTTGTATATGGAGTAAGATGGTGATCCAGTTTTATTTTTTTGCATATATCTTTCCAGTTTTTCCAAAACCGTTTAGTGAATAGACTATCTTTACCTCACTGTATATTCTTGCCTCCTTTGTCACTGATTAAATGACCATATAGGCATGGATTTATTCCTGGGCTCTCTATTCTCTGTTCCATCGATCTATGTGTCTGTTTTTATGTCAGTACCATGCTGTTTTGATTACTATGGCCTTGTAGTACAGTTTGATGTCAGGTAGTGTGATACCTCTAACTTTGTTCTTCTTTCTCAAGTTAGTTGTGGTTTATTCAGGGTATTTTATGGTTCCATATAAATTTTAAAATTATTTGTTTCTAGTTCTGTAAAACATACCATTGGTATTCTGATAAGGGTTGCATTGAATTTTTAGATTGTCTTGGTTACTATGGACATTTTAATTCTTTCTATCCATGAGCACTACATATGCTGTCATTTATTTGTAGCTTCTTAAATTTCTTTCTTCAGTGTCATAATCTTCCGAGTATAGGTCTTTTACCTCCTTGGTTAAGTTTACTCCTATATATTTCTTTTTTTGATGCAATTGTAAATGAGATTGTCTTAATTTCTCTTTCTAATAGTTTGTTACTGGTACATAAAAATTCAACTAGTTTCTCAATAATAATTTTTTATCCTACTACTTTACTGAATTCATTTATCAGTTCTAATAGTTTTTTTTTGTGGAATCTTTGTGGTTCTTTGTACATAGTATCAGGTCATCTGCAAATAATGACAGTTTTACTTCTTTTCCAATTAGGATGTCTTTTATTTCTCTTGTCTGATTGCTGTGGCTAGGATTTACTAACACCAACTTTTCTAACTATTATTTTTTAAAACAATAGCACAAAAATGTTTTAAGGAAGCAGTCTCACAATCTGATGATCTTTTAAAATACAGTTAAGCCAACAAGCTACTTGAAAACCAGTGGTAATCCTAGTTGTAGATGAATAGTTGAAACCTGTTAAGGATCTTCAGCAACATCAGTCTTCACTGAAAAAAGAAAAAAAAATGTCTTTACCGTGTGATAATAATGTTTCAACCTTTGGATTTAAACTCCGCTAATTCTTATTAATAAAGTCATGAGTTAAAAACAAAAAAAAATATAAAAATAAATAAAATAAAATACAGTTAAGCCATACCAGATACAAATTCCTGTTAATAACACACACAAACACACACACACACACACACACACACACAATTTTTTTTTAGAGGAAAACAAAAGGGAAAACTTTTTTCAAAAGAAAAAGGGTAAGGAAAAAGGAGAGGAATAAGATTTAGAGTTAAAACTCACTGGATTAGATAGATGAGGCTTCTTAATAGGATATAGGTACCTCTCACTACACTACTTGGCTTTTACAAAAGACTTACATTAGTACCCATGTTTGCTAACCAAAAGAAATCTGAAGAGGATTTTCGCTTTTATGAAAAAAGGCAAAAAGTAAAAATTTTGCCTCCCCCCCCCCCAAAAAAAAGTTGATGTCTTAATTCCTGGTATCTGTAAACAAGACCTTATTTGAAATAAGGCTTTTACAGGTGCAATCAAGTTAAGACAAAGCCATTAAGGTGGATCCATATAATTAGAAAATTTGGGCACAGACACACAGGGGGAATGCCATGTGACAACAAAGATACAAACAGAAAGACAGCCTTCTTTCTGATCCCCAAAATGATGGCAGCTCCTTATTTTCAGATACCAAATTGTGTTCTAGTTATGTACTGATGCATTAAAGAACAACCCCAAATTTAGTGGTGTAAACAACCATTTCATTATGCTTGTGGAAGTTAGATGTACTCCAGAATGAAGTTTCAGCTATAAAACACATGTGAACCCTAATCTTTAAGAATTATATTCATGTGCTCCCACGAAGTAACTGGGTATTATCAGAGACGGACTACAGGGCTGAGAGGACCAGTGGTCTTATGAATTTGAAAATTCTTTTTAGCTTGCCCTTGTATCCCTGCATATATATTCCTTTTACCTTTAGAAAATAGAATTTAATGATTAGCAAGAAAAACAAATCTGCACTGCTAGCAAGTAGAACATGTTCTTACTACAAAAATTCTGCTTTCTTACTCTGGTTAATTTTCAGCTTAATCTCGCTAAATTATTTTAGAGTTCAAAGTTACATGCGATTGTAATTAAAATCCAATGAAAACAGCCATCATTCTTTATGATTTCTGGTACTACTTATGTATATATAAGCAAGCTATTCACAGACATAGAGGGCTACACATTTTTTAATGTGCTATTAGAAGAGAGAACACTAAAGAAATATTATCATTTTCCTTCTTTCATTTACATTTTTATGAGTTCTGACATATTCTGTGTACTACACAATATAAAATAAGCATTTGAATTTAATTGGTTAAAAATATTGACTTTCATTAGGAAAAATCAGAATTAATGTAATTAAATGTTGAATATCTTCCAAAACATTTTCTTCTACTCTCTGGCTGCAAAAGAGTGTAGCTCAAAAACAGCACTACAGTTACCTCTCTGATCTCACTGTGCTTCCTAAAACCAGTACTCATTTAATGAGTTTTTTTTGTTGTTGTTATATAATTTGGGAGATTTTTCTTTAGTCCTTTCATACTTTAATTATTTAATCCATTTCTTCCTTTAAAAAAAAAAGTTACCTCATTCTCAAAGAAATAAATGTTTGTTTTAAATAAACAAAATATTAGGCTGACTAAGATAATAAAGTTTTATACTCATTTTTTTTGTTTGTTTTAGTACTGAAGCACTTGTCAGCCCATTTTATTTTCAAGTAATCAAAACACATTCCAGAGTTTACCAATAAAATCTGAGCAGGAGCAAACATTTTTAGGCAACATCATCATTTTTTTTTCTTATCAACTGAAAATCAATGAACTTATCTCAGGTTTTATGGTAAACTCTGGAATGTGTTTTGATTACTTGAAAGTAAAATGGGCTGACAAGTGCTTCAGTACTGAAACAAAAACTGTAGCTTTGGTCTACTACCGATTCAGGAAAATCTATGCACTGTTAAGAAATGTTAGATAATGCTGGAAGCCTATATATATCCATTTTAAAATTAGCTAGTTATTAATAAATACCTAAAATATTAAATACTATTCAAGAAAATTTCTCTTTTGAGTACTTCCATCTTCAAAATAATTATTTTAGATTTTTTAAACTTTTATTTTAAAAAATTGTAATATGCTTATTTCTACAGGCACCAAAGTGAACTGAAATAGAGCATTAAGGCTTATGTTAAAATATATTTCTTTGTTTCAGTTATTTGTGTATTTTTCAAGGAAAAGATTTTACCTAAAGCCTATATTTTGCTTTGGTTACTTTTTGCTCTTCAAAGATAATTCCATTATTTCCATAAAATCATCTTGTATACTATAATTGAAACTTAACATGTTACATGTTCTTAAAGATATGAGATAGAATTTTCTTAGAAAATTAATTGTGAATTTTCCATATTTTTTCTGGCATATCCAAATTTTTCCATACATTATTTATAATCTTAACTAGCTCATTAGTAAAATCACATACCATTATATCTAATATTATGTACTGCATTTACAAACAGAATTATTAGTACAAAAAAACTAAAATTGTAAAATTGTAGCATAGGTGCCTTATATTTCTCTTTAAAATTGCATCTATATAGTAATTTCTTTAGAAGGGATAAAAATTATTTAACATTTCCAGAAACAGTAAAATTTTGTTAAAACTTAATTGAAATACATCATGTTTTCTTGTATTTTCAAGTTGAAATACCTTTCTAACCAATATGGAAGAAATGAAACTGTTGAGCTGTTTAAAAATTATTATTAAAGATGCTAATTTCAAATACCTAGGAAAAGTGTAATCTAAAATATAATATGTAAATTGTATGGTTGTTCCCATGCCAAGGAAAGAAACCAATTATCTAAAAACTTCCATAATTTCATAACGCTTACATGGTACAGAAACCACCTGAGTATTTTAAATTTTGTCCAGAAGAGTCTCTCCTGATTAAACAAAAACAGACAGAAAAAATTTTCCTTCTCTTCATGCCGTCTGAAATTATCTGTAGAAGCATCATTCCTTTTAGTTGAGCTTTGATTCCTGTTAACTTGGAAAGAATTAGAGAACATTAGCACACCCGTATAATGTCAACTCTTTATACATTTACGATGTATTGATTTCAGATCTCATTAGAGTCCCCCCGACCCCTGTTTTTTTTTTTTCAAGGAGAGAATGTGTTTCTCAGAATCATGGAGTAGAGCTCAGAAACTGAAAGACTAATAGCAAAATTTTTCTGTGCAAGAGTTGTGTTTAATGTAGGTACTATTTTCATACACAACAGGTGTGACCAAAATCATAAGCTAGAAAATCAAGTGTAAAGTTCTTAACTTTCTTAAAGCAATGCATGGGGAATACTTTCCTTTCATCTTTCCACTTGGACTAAGAAAGAAATATGCAAGCTATTGTCTGCCCTGAGATACTCACTTAAAATGGTCAGCACTGCAACACAGAAACTCTGCGTCCACAGTTAGGGAAAATAATATTCAGTCTGTGTCTAGATAGAACCCTCCTGTTTCTAGTTATTTAAAACATTCTACACTATTTTTTCCTCTATCAATCTGGATTTTTCCTTTCCACCCTACTCCATTAAGTGGCTACTCCCTTGAAAAGAGAGAAAAAAGAGTCAAAAACAATTCCAAGATTCTGGGCTCGGATGACCAACAGTGGGAATGACACCAATCAAAAGGAAAACTGGGAGGAAGAGTAGATTTGTGGAGTGTCATGGAGTTGCACCAACGTAACACATTCACTTTTACACAGACTGAGTCTATGGTGCCATTATCACTTACTTCATGGGAGAACTTATCATTAAAACGCTTCAATGAGAGAAGTCAGGTTATGTACAGAAAAGGTCAAGAGCATTTCTTTTGAAAAGATGATGGCCAATTTGACATCTAAAAAGAAAAAGAATGAGAACTTTTTCTCCTATTATCACTATTAAATTGCTGTGTCAGAATTCTTTGATCTTTATAATGAAGACTTCAGAATCTATCATATTATTTTCCTGATCTATTTAATTTGGCATTCTTAATTTTTAACACCTGTTTCTGTCATTTTTTTTCCTGAAATTCCAGGTTATTTAAAATTATAAAATGATTTTTAAATTTGGATCTAACTTTGAATTTAACTGTATATCCTCCACATCTGCAAATAATACATGGTTCATGAGAGAGCGATGAGAGAGAAAAGAGAGCGAGAGAGAGAGAATGAAAGTGAAAAACCTTGTCCTAAACCAAACTATGCAGTTCTGAAAATACTGTATTTTTTTCTTCTTGCATGTTGCTCTAACCACTCTCTGCTTAGTCCCTTGCTGCTTCCAAGTATCAATCCCCAACCTTCTCTAGGTAATCTTTCCTTCTAGAAAGTTCTTGGATTATAGATTTAAGTCAAATTTTTATTTTTCTTCTTAATATGTATCTAAGCTTTTATCTCTAATTTTAGAATCAAAGGTTTTATTTTCCTCTTGAAAATGATAGGAAAAATTTGAGGATTTATTGTGTCAGATTTGTCTACTTCCTCAGGTTCGTCTACAGCTCTCAGAGATGACTATAACTCAAATCGGTTATTTTACTTCAGATAGTAAAAACCTATGTCCTGGGAAATAATATTTAATTCATCCTTTTTTTTTTTTATTAATCATAAATTGTCTTTAGTACTACCCTTTCCCACCCTTTTCTCCCTTTGGAATAGGATTTCTACAGCAGGAATACAAAGAGAAAGGGAAAAAAAAGTCTCAGCTTTTGAGTTTCTGAAAAGATTTTGGAAAATATTGGGTAACACAATGGGTTGAGCAATAGAGATTTTGGACCTCACATCCCTGGATATTAAGTGTTAAAAGCCAAGTTCATGTTTATGGCTATGCTACAAGACTACAAAATTAAGACTTGTTCATGAACACTACAATAAACTTTTCTAAGTTTATGATAATTTATACTTCTATAATACAGAATATAATAATAATAGCCAACACTTCTCTTAAAATTAAAAAAAAAAATGGAGGCCAGCTTTGAAAATTCCCTAGGTAGACAAAACCAGTTTAGTCATACAAATGAAGTTTAATTTAGCTTATTTTGCAAAACTAACCTGACCTGGGTCATTTCTTGTTTATGCCTCTGGAAATCATAAGCAAAACACACTGTTTTCCACGGTCGATATAAGGTAACCATTGAAAATATTCATATTATAATAAATCACTGTGAAGAATATACAATTACTGCTTTATAATAATATACCCCCTAAACTCATTCCATGTTTTGGTTTTAGTGTTTCCTGTTTGCAAACTGTCTTTTTGATGAGTGCACAATAAACCTCTTTCTAAATTTATTTTTAAATTATAGTTGACATATAGTATTATATTAGTTTTGGGTGTACAACATAATGATTATATATATATATATATATATATATATATATATATATACACCTTATGATCACCCCGATAAGTCTAGTGCCCATCTGGCACCATACATAGTTATTACAATACTAATAATATTCCCTCTGCTGTACTTTACATCCCCATGACTATTTGGAGTTCTCCTTCTCACAATAAGTGAACAATATTCTGGTTTCCTTGTCCAGTGAGTATGGAAGCATTCTCTCACATCTTAAGATTACATGTTTTTAAATCATTTATCTTTAATGAACTGTAGTAGATGTTTTCAATCAAATTTTCTATTTACCTTTGTTATTCAAAACATGTATAATGTACAAGTATAGAGCTCTATAGCTCTTCTAGGCAAGACAGTGAGAAAACTAGGAAGCTAATCAGAGACAGAACGTCTGGGTTTTTTTCTTCAGAGAGTGTTCTTTCTAGAAGTACTACTCAGGAAAACAGTTCTTCCCAGATAATAATAGAATTTCCTAAGGAGCTGATTTAAAAATATATATATATATATATCTTACATCAAAAGCTGAGAAACGTTGATCAGTGACCTAAGAGGCTAGGAGGTAGAGGTGCCTTGGTAACCTGTGTGACTTGAGAAGTAAGTATCTTTGGGACATGTAAGCACAGATTGTGTGGCCTTAACAAAAACTGATGATAAACAGAGAAAGTGTGGAATGTACGATGAAAGTAAAAGTGATCCCAACATAAGGAAAAGAGGGAAAAATAGCAGCAGCAAAGGAAAACGGTGAGTGGCAAAGAAGTAAAAATAATAGCTGCTATGCATTGAGCATTACCTCTTGCCAGATATAATGCTAAGTACATGTGTTCATTTAATTATTTTTAAAGGTAGAACAAAGGTAAGTTCAATACCTTCTACATGAGTGGGTCTCAGAGAACACAGATTCATAAGGTAGGAATAAAACGAAAGCAAGCTTTAATACCACTTCCCATCTACCCTGGATTCAGTGTGGAACAGAGAAGGTCAATAGCTTATAAATATTCAGCACTACAGGCAGTGAATGGCACACACTCATGGCAGAGAAGGGAGTGGGCACTATGCCAGCAGACTGCAGGATCCTAAGGCAGTTGAGCCTTACCTCACTGAGAAAGGTGAGGCACTGCAATTTTCCCAGGAGATCTTGGCAAGTCCAGAAGCACTGGCTCAGACCAAGAATATGTTCTGTTGACTCACGTTGCTCTGAAGGGATGGCCATAGAGCAGTGGTTTTCAGCCCAAAATGATTTTTGCAAGCAGAGGGGACTTTTAGTGATGTCTGGAGACATATCTGACTGCTGCAACTTGGGAAGCTACAGGCATCTCTTGGATAGATGCTAGAGATGCAGCTAAGCATCCTGTAATGCACATCACCCTCAATAAAGAATTATCTGGCCCATAATGTAAATAGTTCCCTGTTGAGAAACTCTGCCATAGGGCCTCATTTTATAGGAATGCATGCAGTTTTGGCTTTAATTGAGAATATCCAGTTATCAAAGGTTAGGGTGCTTACTGGCAATTAACAAATCTATCATTTTAAGATATATTGCTAACAGTAAATCCTGGGTAATTGAAATGTTCTATATCTTAATAGTGGTATTGGTTAATGAGTATATACAGTTGTTAGTACACTCAAAATAGATATGTTTTATTAAATGTAACTTGTGCCTGAATAAAGTGGATTTTAAAAACTTATAATTTCACACTCAAAACATCGTATATATTTGTATTTAAATTCAAACTGCCACATTTTTCATTGTTTTTGGTAAATATTCATTGACTGTCTTTATGGAGGATACTTAGGATGGATACATACATAATCAGAAAAAAAAAAAAAAAACTCCCTGATTTCAGAGAGCTTACATTCTACTAGTGTATCAGCCTTTTATATATATATATATATATATATATATATATATATATATATATATATATTTCAGACCTACATATTTCAATGGCCAATCTACTGATAAAAGGCAGACAGTTATTTAAAAAGTTACATGTGGGAGGAATCCCAAAATAGAGTTGTCACAGGGACATTTGCTAATAGAACACTCTGAAGCAGCAAATATCTCAATTAAACAACCCTATAAAGTAGGAAAATTTATTGTCCCCATTGGAAAGATGAAGAAAAGTCATGCAATTTGATCAAAGCTAGGTAGTTAGGGTAGATCTTGAATTTGATCCCATGTCAGTCAGATTCCATGTTGTTGTGCATTGCCTAGAGTGTGCAACTCTGGGAAAACATGCAGAAACAAGAAATTACAGAATTATTAAGACTTGCAGCCAGTGTAGATAAGTCCCAAGATTATATATAAACACTGGATATTGAATTCTTGCAGAGGCACCCTGTAAGATTCCAATAAGAAACCGTAAGGTCTCCATGGAGGAGATGCTAGGTGTTCAACTAAACCATTTCCAGTGTCCTCTCAGACATACAAAAATTTCAGTTCTCAGACCCCTTGCATCTAGGTGGTATGTGATTAGTTTGGATATTATAATGTAGGCACAAGCAGTGCATGCCACCTAGTAACCTGGCCCCTGAAAAATACTGCAAGAGCCGCTACTTTCTCTTTCTTAGCATGGTGGCAGACAGGGTCAATCCAGAGGATTGAGTGGAGGTCCAAGATGATGGCACTTGAATTACCATGTGGAAGATTGCATGCTGAACATCTGGTTCAGATTGCGACATAGTGAGAAATTTTTATTGTGTTAAAACATTAACATTTGGTGTTCTTTTTTGTTATTAGCTAGCTTTAACTAACTTACCTTGCCCAGGCTCCATAAAGCAAGGAAGAGAAAAACTGATAAAGTGTTAGAGGAGAACTCTACAGATACTTTGGACCACCAGAAAGATGAATAAGTGGGTCCTAGAGAAAATTAAGTCTGAAACATCACTAGAAGCAAAAATGACAAAACTGAAGCTGTCCTACTTCAAGCACATCATGAGAAGGCAAGGGTCTTTGGAAAAGACAATAATGCTGAGAAAAATAGAAGGCAGCAGGAAAAAAGGAAGACCAAATATGAGATGATTTGATTTCATAAGAGAGGCTACAGGTGTGAGTCTATAGAAGCTGAGCAGGGCTGAGGACAGGACATTGAGGACATCACTCATTCATAGAGTCACCAGGATTCTGAGCTGACTCAACATGTCACACACACAAGTAACACTACAACAACTTTTTATATCAGGAGAATTTATGATTTCTTAGTTTATTTACATGCTAATAGTGTTCCAGAAAACATTTAAGGTACAAAACAAAGACATACTATATAACACAATAAAATAAATTTAAAATTAAAGAGAAAAGTGAAGCAAAGATAAATACATTTAGAAAAAAAGATGGAGCCAGGAGTAAAATACATAAAATATATTCATCTTCTCCACTAAAGGTGTCTCACACATTTGGCTCAAAGCTTTCTAAGAACCAGTATCAGGAGAAAATCACAATGAAGTTTGTTATTCACAGTACTTATAAGATGAAAGCAAATGAGCTATCTGGGAGACACATGTTTATTCTAGTTCTAAGACCAAAGAGAAATTTCTCCTGTGGGTCCTCATAAAAATGATACATTGAAATATATTGAAACACATCCTTAAAAGGAAAAAAAAGTCTTCTCAGTAAACCCAGAAATGAGTTTCATGTCTGTTATTTATAAAATCTCCTAATACAAAGTGCTAAGAAGACACCGAGGACAAGCCCAGGGTAATGATACAGTTTTAGAACGCTATTCAGTGAGGCTCTAGTTTAACTGAGGAATATAAAGAGAACTAGAAATTAAATCTAACCCCCTTTGTGTAATAATTTTATAACTAGTTGAAATGTCTAAAAGAACTGTTTGATGAATTTAGTAATAATTCACTCAAAGTGCATAAATGTTATTCTTGTAAATCCCATTTTCCTTAATTATAACTTGTAACTGAAAAAGACAAATACAAAAACTGTTATAGAATAAACAAACATCTCGATAGACTGTATTAACCTTGGAGTTCCCAGACCACTGTCTAGAGGAATAGAATGACTTTGACTGTATTCCTGTAGTCTCATCTGAATGGTAGAAATAGAGCAGCAGCTTTACATTCATTGATCAGCAATAATGCACCTGGTGTTAAATCAAGATTTCTAGATAGTCCTTATTTGCATAACTCTTTATAATCACCAAATTTAATGTAAGAAAGATAATTCTACTCTCAAATATCTCCCATTTTTCTTCTACTCTAACAAAAAAGGATTTATTTTTAGAATGATGCATCAAATTTGTTTTCAAAATCCCATTCCTCATTTAAATTATATGTTTCCCTAAAATAAAACTATTTAATCATTTAGTATTCCAGTTGCAGAAACAATCAAGAAATGCTATAGTTAATTTAAGGAAACCTGTTCAAAGCATTGATAACAAGTATCATTGCAAATTACATAAAGAAGGAGATGAAACATAAATATAATATGAATCAGTGATTTTCAAAATGAGAAATGTTAGTTCCTGTATTCATCTTGTATAAATATATGTACCTATGCTTGGCAATTCTCAATAACAATAGAGTTAATCTTAAAAAAGTGAATCGTCCTTAAACTTACATTGAGATTAAGCAATAAAGTTGAAATAAGAAACATGAGATGATTTTAAGGGAAAAATGGTATTCAAAACTAATGAAAGAAGATGAAGAGTAAAATATACAACTTGATCAAGTAAGCAGTTTTATTTTTTGCAAAACCTTCTTTCCAGGTGGTCATCACTAAATCATTCTGAAAGCTGGCAGAATACTTTCCAACCTTAACTGCCTCAGTAGAATCACATTTTCTCTTTTTCTGAAACAAGGTATTTTTTTCTACCTACAAATATAAAATTTCAAATAAAAATTAACATGGAGTTCTGACTTTAACTCTATAGTAGTAGGAAATTCTAAAAACTTAAGACCCAAAGAAACTTATTTCGAGTTTTTCAATGTAGGATAGAAATACATAATTTCTTTACTAAACAATCTTTTTATTTTTAAAGTAAAGTCTAACTTAGTTCTTAAGAAGATAATATAGTAGCTGTTAAAAGAAATGACAAATACTGCACTTTAATTTTTAGATATACTGTTCTGTACAATGTAATTTCAGTCTCTAAAGACTCATGTGGGTCTAGAAAGTACATTGCTCACTCTATGATATATACTCTACACACCATTTACAATAATTGGATTTTATTTTTAAAATATAACTTTGGAGTAAACCTCATGTCCCTAAAGATGTTTTCTATTTTGTACCAATCCATGAAATGTCTCATTTCTCTTAAAATTCATTTTATAGCAAAAGAGTATCATGCTGAAATAAAGTTTCTCTAGGATGAGTCATCTTTTTTTTTTTTTTTCTGCTAGCCATTATTATGACTGAACTTAGCTTGTTAGGCTATATATATATATATATATATATATATATATATATATCAGAAATCCTGTTCCAGGATTCTACTCCTGTATAACAGACTACCACAAGACTTAGCAGCTTAAAACAACAATTTATTGTCTTTTCTTATAGTTTTGGAGGTTGATGAGTTTAGCTGGGCAGTTCTTCTTTAATATACCTCACATAGGTGTAGGCAAATCATGACCAGCTGGAATCACCTGAAGGCTTCTTTACTCATATATCTGATGCCTAGGTGGGGGATGGCAGAAAGAGCCGCGGTTGGTCAGGCATGTGGCATATTTCCTTCCTTTTCATTCTCCTCCCCTACCCATGAGGTTTCTCCAAATGGTTAGCCTGGGCTTCCTCATATTCCTGGTGGTCTCAGCTTGGACTTCTTACATGGTGGCTAACTCCAAGTTGTCTGAATGGAACTGCAGTACTTTTTATAAGCTAGCCTCAGGAGTCTCAGAATGTCAATCTGCTGCATTCTATTGATCAAGAATGTCACTAAGGTCAAGAGGAGGGGAGTTAGACCCCACTTCTCAATTGAAAGAGTTATGAAGAAAATATAGCCATCTTGAATCTACCACAGTATCTATTCAAAAATGGAAGATTACCAAATTTCTTTAAACTTCCTTTTTCCTCCATAGCGAATTTAAGAGATTGAAATTAGCATAAAACCCCTAGCTAATGTATTAATTGGTTACTAATTAGCAATTAAGAAAAACAATATGGAAACATAAAATTTACCTTTATGCTCAGTTTGGCCTCTTGACAAAAACATTCTTTTTAAGATATTTTTAATGACAAAACCAAATTCCTGAATGAATAGGTTGATGGTGAGAAACTGTTCGTCTCATGGCAGATTCATAAATAAAGCAGCATTCCTAAATAAAGCAGCATTACCTCTAGATGTCTATTCCAGTTATTTTGTTACTGCATAACAAACTACCCCAAAGTTAATGGCTTGAAAGAACAGTAATCACAAATGTGTAGCTCAGCATTTTGGGGGCTAAACTGTGCAACTCTTCTCTACAATGCATTGACTGGAGTCATTCAATGCTATTAGGCTGGCAGCTGGATCAGACTGTAGGGTTCAAGATAGCTTCACTCACATGCCTGACACCTGAACCATCTCCATTTGGTGGATTCTTATGATTCTTCTGGCAGACTAGTCAAACTTCTTACATGAAGACTCAGGGTTCTAAAGGCAAGTGTTCCAAAATACAGGAAAGGAAGCTGCCAATATCATAAGGCCTGTGCAGGACACACTGGCACAGCAACACTTATGCCAAATTCTCTTGGTCAAAATAATCACAAAGTTCATCCAGATTCAGAAAGAGAAGGCATAGAGCCTATCTCTGAATAAAAAAATTTGCAGCTATCTTTATTTGCCACAGGATCCATCAGGAGAAGACAATTCTCTCTGGATAAAAAGAATTTGCAGCTATCTTTAATTTGCCACAGGACCCATTAGGAGAAGACAATTCTGAAGACATGTGCTAGAATCTCTCCTGAAATTCCTCTTGGAGTTTGCTGAAAGCCAGATACATAGAGGAGACTCAATTAATGTGCATTAGAAGTAACAATAAACCAAAGATATAGGGTATATTGCTTATGTTAGACTGAAAAGGAGAATCCAGAAGTCCTAAATGTGAAAAATGTTTTCCAATTATGGTCATATAAAAATCCTTTAATATGAAAAGGTGTTAAATAGGACTTTTTTAAAAAAAATCAAATATTATATATATTAGAAGAACACCTGTTATAAAGCATTACATTCATTTCTTGTCAATCAGAAGTAACTTGTAAAAATAAAAATTTATTTAGTTTTTTTTTTTTTTGTGGGGGAGACATGGCTTTTCTTTCAAAAACTAAAGAAAGATGAAGCATACATTTTACACCCAATTTTCAAAGCAAAACTTAAGTCTTATTCAATTTTGTTTACTATATCTATATAAATGTGCTGTATGAGGCTATATATACTTTCCCACAGATAAATAACATAAAACTTAGGTTGCCAGGGCCCTTCACAATCAAACATACCACTTTCCCAGCCTTATTTATTCCTGTTTTCTTCCTAGTGCCCACCAGTAACACCCCTAAAGTTGAAGAAACTGTGTTTATTACTCATTGCAGTAAAAGAGACTGAGTATCATGAAGAATTGTGAGCATCCAAGTAAGGTGTTAGGCTCCATAGAATTTAGGCTTGTTTTCCTGTAACTTTGGCTATCTTACTAAATTACTGAGGAAGAAGAAAAACTAGTTGGAGGTTAAGGTTGTAATTGGTAAAGAAGCAGAATTCAACATGTTATACTGGATACTGTGATTTTGGTCATTTTTGTGACAATGTTTATGTTTTGTCCATGTTCAGGTATGGTAATACAATGATCTTATTCTTTTCTTGATCTCTGACACTGAGTAATTCTGTCTGATTCTGATGTTTGTGAAATTGTTTACAATCAGCAGGAGGACACCAATTCCTTGTCCATGCTAGCCCCTGGATATCAGAGGCTGCTTTTCTCATCCACACACTGAACATGACATACTCATACTGGCTTTAAGTTTTCTCAGCCTTCTGTCCGTACTTATGTTGTATTCTGTTCCCTTTATCTTCAGGAATCCTTCTCTTAGCACTCAACTCATTTTTCTCTGACATCCTCTGTACCACATATTGGTTGTTTACTTGCATTTATGCTTTGTCCCCTCATATAAGATCATAGCACACACATCTTTCAGCGCTAGCAGAGTAATAGTAAATCACAGGCTTCTAGTATATAGTAACAAAAAAAAAAAAAAGGGAAAGGTTTATTTTTGTTTCACAAACTAGAGCACACGTGGTGAAACAACTTCACTAAATTCAATAAAATCGTCCCGGAAAACAGACCCCAAAAATCCTGTCAAGAACTCGGTAAGAACTCGAGTCTGAATGAGTAACTTAGGAAGAAACAGAGTTCTCATCCTCCCTGAGCCTGACTCGAGACTACATTTCCCACAATCCCTCAGGACCAACAAGGCGACTGGAGGTTTCGAACTACAATTCCCAAAATACTCCGAGCCCACTACGTTGTCGCGTTTTCCGAGAGCTCCGCCCAATTTCCCATCTTCCATTTCGGTCCTTGCACGCAGGGGAACAAGGTCGTGAAAAAAGGAGGAGTTGGTGTGCTACCGCCATTTCATCAGCTTTGGGTCCCTGCTCCTTCTGCAGGGCTTCCAACAGCACCATGTTGGGACAGAGCATCCGGAGGTTCACAACCTCAGTGGTCCGTAGGAGCCACTATGAGGAGGGCCCAGGGAAGGTTAGTGTGTATAGGGCCCCGGGTTCTTTAGGGAGGGGGTACTTGGCTGCGATTTGCGAAACTCCTAAGGCCGCCTATGGGCCGTGTAGGGGGAGATGGTAAGCCAGGAATTTGGTCTGGGGCGCCGACTAGCTTTCCACTTACCTCAGAGACAAGGTAGAAAGCTCAGGACCTTGGATTCCTTACTCGAGGAAAGGAATGAGAAGGTGGACTGAAAGCCCAACCTCGCCCTAGCCCTCCCTCTTTCTGCTGCAAGATCTGGAGAGTCGTGGAGATCTTTTGGCAGCTATTGTGGCTTAAAGCCGAGCTAGAGGTCACCGAACTCGAAATGAAGGTCACTGGAAACTAATAAAGATAATAAGGGCCTATGACTGTGGGTCAACACTCATTTCTAATGAGTCGACCAAATTATGTTAACCTTCCCAGGTTAAGGTCAGGTTTAGCCTCAAGTATAAATACTTAAATCGAGTAGTTAACAGTAACAATCTCCAAGGGATATGCGAGGCCTAGTAGTAAATGACTGAGAAAAGATATTGAGGGTAGGGCTGCTTAATTATGAAAAAGAAAAACTACATAGTGCAGTTAACCTTGAAATGTGTCTTCGTGGCTAGTTTATAATAAACTAGAGCAATGCATTCTGTTTCTAAAATGACTTTTGGAGAGTATTTTTCATTTTCTAAAATAGCTGCTCACTGTTTTACACCTGAGTTCATCAGACCAATTCCTGGTTCTCAGAAAATAGTTTTTACCTTTTACTGTTATGCATGATGAAGGTCATAGGATTTGAAAGATAATCATTAAAGGGATGCTATGATACGTGGCATATATAACCTGATTACGTAAAATAAAAAAAGTAGCATCCGCTGTGTATTTTTGATCTATAAAATAAGATAATTTGAAGTTATGTTTTTGTTGCTGTTCTCTTTTTTCTCCAACAGAATTTGCCATTTTCAGTGGAAAATAAATGGCGGTTGCTAGCTATGATGACTCTGTACTTTGGATCTGGATTTGCTGCACCTTTCTTTATAGTAAGACACCAGCTCCTTAAGAAATAAGGATGTTTTAGTTAATCCATAAAACAGGTAATTAATAGATTTCTAATCTTCTGAAGCAGTGCTTTTCCTTTTATTTATTTCTTCCTCCTTTCTCCGCCCTTTCCTCCAAAAAAAAAATTACAAATATGTTTTTACAGGTAGGGCTGATTCCTGAAGTTAAGTGCATGTGTGGCATTGGTGGAGACATGTTAATAAACCTAGAAACAAGTGTTTCTTTACCTGAAAACCAGGGTTTATTGAGGGTAACTGATTGTGAGGCATACTTTACATTAATAATCTCATGTGGCTCCCAAGCAAGCCTGTGAATTGGATGATATTAACTTGATCTGAGACCAAAAAAAAAAGTTAAGTTGTCTAGTGTTTCATTGCTAGTGACAGTAGATCAGGGTTTTTACCCAGGCAGTCTTGTTCTAGAGCTCACAGACTTAACCAGGTAAAGTTTTTGCAAACCGATTAATATTAGTCTATCTTGAAGGTAATATATTAGTGTGTGCTCACTTGTGTACTGGAAGGTTAGCAGATTCCCTGTGTGAAATGAAAAGATTTATTTAGCTTAATAGTAACCAGAATTTTCTTCAAAACAACACTGTAGGAAATTCTGTGGTGTGATCGGAATAAACTTTAAAATATACTTTGGAAAGTAAAGACTTTGCAAAGACATAGTTTAGAAGGGAAATGATTTATTCAAGCCCCGGAAAAATTTTGGTGCATGTGATGAAGCAAATCAGTATGAGTGAAGTCATGATACTGTAAACGCTTTCTGATGTACCAGTCATAAACTAATGGACAGACAATATATTAATGAAACTATGTGATTTCTGTTGAATGGAATTTTTTAAATGCCATTAATTTTTTGTGTGTATTTTTATTTGCAGATGTGAAGAGCATTTTAAGAGGTGCAGTCCCCTTGAAAAATGGATCAAACTGTTGAACTCAACGTACTAGATATGTTTATAAATAAATTTATGACATAAATCCCTAATGCCTCTACTCTGAAATGCAAAATGTGATAATTGAGCATGTGCATACTTTTTATTTGGGTAATATCTCAATATTAGTTTCTTGATCAAAATGTGTGTGATTTAGCTTGTTTCTTGGTCTTAAATTCTGAGATTTAATTTTTGGTTCCTAGGTCACAACCTTGTTGGTAATTTATGTTATCAAAGAATTCAAACTTGACTTTGGTTGTGCTATAATAATTTGTTGTTTTAATTTAAAGGTCTGAAAAGATTTAGTCTTCCTCTTTACTTAAAGATGTTGGTTTTTCTCCGTGACTGATAATCATGAGGAAAACAATAGTGTGTACAGGTTGCAGTTCAAAGCTTTGTTTTTTTCTTCCAGACCTATACCCTAAAACTGAGATTTTTGCCTGAATAAATGTGCTACTGACCAATATTAGTCTGTCTTAGACTGAATAAAAACACATTTGAAATAGAATGTAATAGCATGTAAGGTAAAATATAGAAAAAATTACTCATTCTGGAGCTTCGATTAGTAGAAATGGGTTAGAAAATGCCTCTGATTAATCAGTGTATCAGTGAATCAGATTTACATGAGTAGTGAAACGCTGCTTGCCACTTAAAAATATAACTTAATTTCTAGGGTTTTATATTAGGGCAAGGAAAAAGTGATTGACAACTGAATATTTTAATGCCAGCTTGGTCAATTTTGGAATATCTGATGGCTTGTATTTCCTCTGAGAGGTGCTGTACTGTTTTTAAATTAACATTTAATACTAGAATATTCACATAAAAGTCTATTTCTGGTTTCTTAACAAATTGCTCTGGGTGGTTCTACATTCCTTCATGAAACAAAATGGCTGCCTAGGTCATTCCTCAACATTAGATTTGCTGTTTGTCCCTAATATTAAACTACTGATTTACTGGAACCTTAAATTTTTTATTTTTCTTAGTTTGTGTGAAAAGGCCTATTTTAGACTTCAGTAACCACCTGACAACTACTTAAATATGGATGCAGTTTAATCTAAATCACTCTGTCCACCTATTCCCTATACTTACATGTCATCGTTTTTTGATTATCCATCGATGAAACATCCTGTGTTAATGTTTTTCTATGGAACATAAAGGCTTCTTACCTTCAAGAAGAGTAAGTTTAGAGTTCATAAGATGATTCTGAATTCTTGGTTCAAATTTTTGCCCTTAAATTACAAATTGAATAGTCTTGGTTTTCTTGGAGGTAATGGAGATAGAGCCTTAACTTGTATTTTGAGAATCAGTGTGGTATATAAAAACATTTTAATTTCTGGCAAGTCCTAAATGAATTTTTTCTATGATTTAAAATGTATCAAGAATCAAAAGTTAATAGTACCAGATAACAGGGTGCAGGTAGAAGTCTCATTTGTTAAATGTCTTCCTAAGTTAAAGTATTTGAAGATCATAGAGTAAGACCTGACTTAACATTGCCAGTAGGTTCTGCGACTTAAAGCAAAACAACTTAATGAAACCAGTCTACCATAGACTAATTGGTGTAAACAAGAGTTAAGTGTTAAGTTCCTACAGCATATATCTGGTCCCCCCCAAAAATCACCAACCTAAATAAACACCCAAAACACTTGCCAACATTAAACGTTGAAATATGAGCTATATATACATTAAGGAAGTTTAATAGAAACATGAATTGTTTTCCAACCTACTTATTTTTTTCAGGGTGGAGGGTGACCAGAGCCTCTTCTGGCAGCGTAGGTTGTACACATACCCATACTCTGGGACTATTTAGGCATCTGTTATCCTGCACAGGTTTGGGATGTGTAAGGAAACCAGAGTACCCAGAGAAAACCCACGCAGAAAGTATGTGCAAACCACACAGACAGTGGCCCTAGCCAAGATCACTATTTTCTCATCAGTGTTACAACAAAATGACATTCAAGAACGTGCTATAAGTGAAAGACAAAAAGCTTTTCCTATCCTGGAATAAGAGGCATAGATTGTCCCACCTCTATAAAAAGGGTTTGATAGGCTGACTTTCACTATGAGTATACTGAATGGTAGAGACCAGACGAATGTTGAATGTTTATTTTCTATATTGGTGTTCTCTGGAGAGACAGAACCAATCTGATGTGTATACAGAGAGATGAAGGAATTGGCTCATGGGATTGTTGAAGCTTGACAAGTTCACAATCTGATGGGGGTTAGTACCGAATAGTTAAAGTTCTAGTCTGAAGCATCTGTTGGCAGAATTCCCTCTTGGGAAGTTTGTCTTTCTTTTAATGTCTTCAATGGATTAAATGAAACTCGCCCATATTATGAAGAATAATCACCTTGAATATCATCAAAGCACCTTCACAGAAATATCCATAGTAATGTTTGACCCAATATCTGGACAACGTGGTGCAGCCAAATTGACACTTAAAATTTACCATCACAGTTTCATATAAAGCGTATGACTCCAGTATGATTTTGTGTTGGCTTGAATTTTTAAAAACCACAATATTCATTTTTGTAATTTATGTGTACGTATATGCACACTGTACACTTTCATATATTTTTTATTCACGATGTAATTTATATAACTCGATTTTACGTTTTTGACCCCTTTGACCCCATCTACCTCACCCCTCCCACCATGTACATTGTTTAATTCAAACCAACACAACCACAAGATTTTCATAAAAATTGAGGTTTTGGAAAAAATAAACTGGATAGACCCATACATACTTATATGAAACTGGTAGGCCAAGTAAAATACCTTATGTAGGTGTTTCCAGTTCCAGAATACTGGAATAGGGAGTTTGGCAGAAGCCCAAAACCCAGGTTTTGCTTTTAAGAGAAGCCACTATTGCCTCCATAATTAAGGTTTAGCTACCCTAAAAAAGATATCCTACATTTTGCTACAAAGGCAGTAAAAATGGGTGAAAAATATGGGCTCAGGATTAAGATTTGCTTGGATTCAAAGCCAGGCTTGACTACAAGAGATTATCTCTGCCTCAGTTTTTCATATGTCAGTATCTTAGTGTGGTTGTGAAGATTAAAAATAGGAATATGTCTAATTTTAGGAAAATTTTCTTTATGTTGTGGCGTGCTGAATGAAAAATACAGAGGAACTAAAGTGAACATTTTGGAAATTGTTCAAGTTGATCCCAAAGCCATTCTTCAGTTTTAGGTGGTTTCAATTACTCAAGCTACAGTTCTAACCAGCTGTCCAGCAGATACTTTACCAGTGTAAAAATTCCTGGAGTCATGGTAGTAAAATGCAAGTCATCGTGTAGTAAGCTGTCACCTTCAATAAGATGCCAGTTCCTTAGCATGTCACTCTGGTCACAGCTCCATTTCTTAACTTAGCTCAGGTGCCGTATTTTCCGTAGTTTGTCCTTGCTGATTCCTCCCCATTATCCCAAACACTACACATAAGTCTCTAACACCCTATAAACAGCTTTATAATTACCTCAGCATATACTGTAATTACTGATTTCTTATATATTTTCCATATCAGCTTGTGATCTTTCTGAGACCAAGGAGGTTTTTATTTATCATGTATCTTGCATGTATAATTTAGTGAATGGTCAATGGACATTAATTGAATGGATTATTGAATTGAAGCCAAGAATGATAAAATGACCTTAAAAGAGCAAACTCCAGGCCCCCTAGACTGCCAAAATGAGGTACGTTTCAATGTTTTCTGAACATAAGTTTTTCCCAGGTAACTTGCTGAATTGGGTTCTCCAAATGTATATTAAAATAATCCAATTATTGCAGACTCAGATTAGGAGCTTTTGTCAAAATGTAACTCGACTCTCATCTGCCACACCATCTAGTCCATATATATTCTTCGTAGAAAACCTTCCTTGATGAAAGAAAACGTGTTGATGTACATTCTGACAGTAGCTATTGATCATGTTTCAGACCAGCATTTAAGAAGTACTGGCTTAAAAAATTAGGGGATGTATTATTTTACATTTAAAAAAAGATAAATCTCAGTGAGTTTAAAGGCCTCTTTTATTCAGCCATTTTTCGTAAGTTATTTCTCTGTTATAAGCTGGCTACTACAGTTCCAGACATTTCATACAGACTCAAGAATATCCGGCAAGAGAAATCACTGTTTCAAGTTATTTTTAAGAAGAAAGGAGAGTAGCAAGTGCCACATTGATTAGATTCGGGCAATTAGGATTTTCTTCCAAGTCTCTCGTGGGAAGAATGGACCCTGGAACAAATCAGGATTCCAACAGAAAAGGAGAAGAAATTGGCTCTTGGGTATGCAAAAGACTGCACTTGCAACTATTCCGAATAGTATACAGAAAAGACAAACTTAAATGTCAAAATGTAATAAGACTTTATGTTAGTGTATCCAATAAATAAAGACCATAGCACAGGTCTTTAGAGCAGAACTTCAGAATAAGCTGATTATAGAAGAAAAGAGAAATAGTGTTATATTTTCCTGTCTTTTCAATAGAAAGTGGATTTCTCTGTAGTAAGTAATGAAAGCTTTCACATGATTTATACTTCTGCCCACATAAATACTTTTTAAAATTTTTCACTCATTATTAAATGATATTTTTTGTTCTCATAGCTATCGCAATTTTATAGACCAGAAGGAAGGTTGCCACTTTCTATATAACTGCATTAATACAGTGAAGATATTTTGTGAGTGTATAATTATAATTTATAGTTGATTTTAGACTTCTTAAACTTCTTTATATATAAGTACAAGCTATTTGAGTCCTCTCACGTATAGTAATCATTAGGGCTTTTCACAAAAGTGCCAGTTTCCATATACATGGCAGTATTGAACTGTTCCCTTTGCTTTGACAAATGAAAATATGAGCAGAAATAATGTGTTGTACTTCTTCATGGAAGTTTTGAAAGACGGTGTACAACCCACCAAGTTTCCTTCCGCCTGCTGCAGGGATATAACCTCCATCTGCCTGGGTCCCTGGGAGGCTCATGAGAACAGCCCTTTGTCAAATGCATGGAATGAGCAAGATACTTTTATTGTTTTAAGCCCCTGGTATTTGAGGATTGTTTATTAATGCAGCAAAACTTGGCCCACCCTCTTTGAAATACTTGGGTATTCCATATGACCTTTAAAAGGATTACTTCTCTAGTCTCTGATTCTTCAATTGTAGAATTCTGCGTCAACTTGAAGATCTAAATACTCTTCCAATTTAAAATGAATTGTATCTATAGCTACAAATATGGGTACACACAAAAGCCTGACTCAAGTTAGTGAGGAAAAACCTCTTTTCAGCACTTCCCAAGTGTGAACAGGGGCCAGAATGATGAATGTCATAGCTGCAGTGATTTTGTCACTGCAGCGAGTTAATGATCAAGTGATTTTGAGCTGCAGTTTTGCGTTGCTACTTACTAGGTATTTCCACCTTATCTCTCATTTTAATGGACCCCACTTATCCTGTGGGACACCTTTGTAAAAATTAGAAAAATCAGTTTCTTCCAAGTAGACCCATTAAGCCAGAACATACTTGTTCCCTTGTCCAGTAACCCTCATTTTACATTGTACATTTGAAAACAGTACAACTCTAGGTAGTATTCCTGCACGGTCATCTCGAATTTGAATTTTTTAGATTATTCCTACAGAAATTCATTGCCCTTTCCCATTTCTTCCAGACCTGAAAAAAGGCAGGTATCACAATAATTTATATTGAATAATTATTTGGTACTTTAATAGGGTTCTATATTCTTTAGAATAAGCCTTGTGTATATGATTTCTTTTTCTGAATTCCAAAACTTTGTACCATGCTTCATAAATATTGGGCTTTTAATGATGTATTTAGATAGATGGAGGTAGGATGAATATTAATTGGGTTTAATAGCACTTTACAAGTATATGAGGAACTAGTCTAGGAAATTCCAGATGCCTAGAAATAGCAGATGACCAGTTAAATGCATATTAATAAATTTATCAGCCTTACATCTTAACCTTAATCTGCTCAAATTAATATTAACAAAATTCCCAATGTATTATGTTCTGAGACATTCTCTCAATGCAATTTTATTCTATCCATAAATGGTGTGTGAAATCTCTATCATGCTTAAGCTCTCATGCTATCAAAATCACACTTTCCCAGTCAGGGTATATATTAAGTTGTACCATATGAAATTACAAATATTTCACAGTTTTGACCTAGAAGACAGCTAGTAACTGATGAAGATTCAATGGTTATAGTTTTATTTTCAGCTGTTGGACTACTCATGGAGTTCCTTCTTTCCATATGTGTAAATACTTGGGAAGCCATGGATTTTCCCATGACCATAAATTGATTGAGTTGTATACAGTCAGTGTAGAACCAAAACTGTTTTAGTATCATTTTATTACCAGTTAAAGAACAAGATAATCTAAAATTCTCAAATGCAGCTTTTTTTCCTCAACAGTCTGAGATTTGGGGGACATTGCTATTGATTACAGTACCAAAAATACTTCCTGATTCACACAGTAAGATGAATTTATAACAAGACTGGCTTACAATCTTTGCCATTATGGGATTTAATATGAATTGTCTGAAAGAAAAAAAAATTGTCTGGATTTTAGAAAGGGAATTCTAAATATTTGCAAGTAATTGCAGGAAAAAAAGAGAATTTCCTGCTAAGTACTGAAAGTTTGTGTCCCACCAAAATTCATATTTTGAAACCTAATCCCCAATGCAATTGTAATTGCAGGTGGAACCTGTGGAAAGTGATTAGATCATAATATTGGAGCCCCCATGAATGGAATTAGTACCCCTATAAAAGAAAGCCCTGAGAGCTCCCTCACCAGACACTAAATATGCTGGCAACTTGATCTTGGATTTCCCAGCCTCCAAACAGAAATTTCTGTTGTTTATAAGTCACTCAGTCTATGGCATTGTAGCAGCCTGAATGGACAAAGATACTTGCTAAATCTAAATTTCCCTCCAAAATATTGTCCTGCAAAAAATCTTACTGATTGGTAGGAAAAGCAAATTTACCCATAATCTATGCCTTTAATGTAACTAAGTGTGATGTTGATTTACAAAATATATAGTCATTCAGATGACCAAAAAATATTTCTCATATATATTTGATCTTTATCCACAGTTCCTGGCTCAGATCCCAAAAACTTTGTAATTTTTTGAGCCATAATAGTAATGAGAGTATTTTGTTTTAATATTCAGTCTCTTGTCCTCACTGTTCCTGAAAAGGTTTTAGAGCCATAAAGGTGAAATAAATGTTTTATTATTCCTTATAATTCCCTTTACACCACAGTTGGGTTTATGTTAATGAAGGTGACTTTTGGAAAGCGCCAAAGGATGGGGGATGGTTTCCAGGGATATCACCCTTAAATAGAGAGTTGGAACTTTTAGTTCCACCCTCTGATTTCCAGGAGGGTAGAAGAGGTAGAAGTTAAATTAATCACAAATTGACAGTGAGTTAATCGTGCCTATATCATTAAAGCCTCTTGACCCCAAAGGGAGGGGTTTTAGAGAGCTTCCAGGTTGGGTAACCATAACAGCAATCTAGTGAGTAAACAGGTTTCTTGAGTTCCGTGAGCGATTCTAGAAAATTAATCAAACCCAAGGAGAGGTTCATGGGAACCTCTGATATATAGCCATTCGGTCAGAAGCACAGGTAAATAACCTGGGCTTGCAATTGGCATATAAAGTAGAGGGCAGTCTTATAGAAATGAGCCCTTTACCTATGGAATGTGATGCTATCTCCAGATAGATAGCATCAGAATTGAGTTGAATTCTCAGACACCCTGCTGGTATCCCAGAATTACTTGTTTGTGTAGGGAAGCCTACATACACATCAGAATTTCGTTCAGGAACCCTAATGACTAAGAGATCGTAAGTTACCTGTAAGTAGGGAAATAAGCATTCAGACCAGCAAAATCATGTCTAGAGCCTATATCCAAGGGGAGACTTAAGCAGAGATGGAGTGGAGGCAGAGAGGATATGCATGAGGGGTAGAAGTAAGGAGACTATAGATGTTGAGCTGCAGATAAAAATCACTCAAAAACCAGTTGTAGTCAGAGTGGGAAAATAATGGGAATCAGCTTGAGATCTTGTATATTGGCACACTGCTACTGTAAATGAGTAGAGCCCAAAGCAGAAGTTCAGAATGGCACCACTTTTGAGTAAATACAAGTGTCAGGGAGATGCACCCTTGGAGGCTTCTGGTAAATGAAGAAAATAAAGCAAGAGGGAGAAATTAAGGTTTCTGTAAAAATAGAGTCAAAATCAGAAAATACACTGAGCCCTCTTTAAAACATTGGTTTAAAAAAAAAAACTAATATTTCACCGTATCAAAAGAAGAGTATGTTTTTGAACTGAGAAACCTAGTTAGCTTTCTCAAACTCTCACTCTGGATACATACAATTATATTACTAGTACAGGAAAATAATATTTAAAAGTGAATAACATATGATAAGATGGCATCCCCACAAAGTAAGAAAACAGAAATTTAGATTTATAGCATTTCATTTCAGCTGATGAAAATTCTGCCCCCCCCCAAAAAAAAAATCCTTGAAGCAGAAGAAATCTTAATACAATTCAATCTGACATAAGATATCTTTAACATTTGAAAATATTGAAGGGAAAATAAGACACCTTGAATTAAAAATTTAGAAACGTAGAATAGGAGTTGGTGCTGGGGGTTTTGAAGCAGTAGCTGATCAAAACTGGCAAAAATAGGGGAAAAAAGACACAATAATATGTGAAATTAACAAGATGCCTGAGGAAGGATGGCTTTGCCTGAAATTTAATGAAAAAACTGAAGGAAAAGCATTAAAAAAACAGCTAAGAATAAGAAATAAATACAAAACAAAGATAAAAAGGTAAAATTTTTATGCAGTGAAATGGACAAAATTTTAGTGACTTTGATGAATTTAGATAAATATATATACCTGTATAATGAAAATTTCTATTAAAATACAGAATGTTAACTTTAGAAAGCTTCCTAATGCCCTTTCCCAATCAACCCTGTCCCTACCTCCCAGAAGCAACAACTCTTCTGATTATTTTCACCATAGATTAGCTGTGTCTAGAACTTCATAGGGTATATAATTTTTATAATTTATATATAAAAGTTTCAAAACATAAAGTTGCCTTGGATGTACCTATCAACTGGTGTTATTTTAGGAAATACAAATATTAATAACAGTTCCAGCATTTTCAAAGCATTTCCCAGAGAAAATCTGACCTAAGAACTTACAGATAACATAATACAGTTAAAGAACTAGAATATGGAGTAAGGGAATATATGAAGAAAAAGAATGAGCCACATCAGGTGAGGTGAATCAGAAAATTTTCTTCTCAGAGATATCTTAAGGAGCATGTAGAGAAAAGACAAAAAGAATTGACAATGAAAGATTAAAGAATAAAGTATCCTTAAAGGCAACTGTTGCATATTTATGTTTTTCTATCCCTGATACCTAGCACAGTCTCTGATAAACAGTTAGTACTCACTTAATGTTTGTGGAAGTGAATTTAACTAAGATTATTCCAAGTATAGAGAAGAGTAGAACATAGTTGAAGGTAGGAGAATAAACGTCATGAATTATGAAGAAACCCTTGACCTGAGTGTCCTAAGATGAGCCTCAATTGATATATATGGCAAAGGGGGAGGGTTGTTGTGGGGTGATGGTTGGGGGAAGGAGTGAGGACTGATGTGATAACTTAAAGTTTAGGATTGATGGTGGGCTACAACTCATTACAATTCTGAGCATATGGGTGACAAGAGCAATATTAATTTGCATCCACCTGCAGAATGTCCTAGTTAAGAAGAGAATTTGAGAAAGAAGAATAATCAGAAAGAAGTGATTTGAGAATGGAAATATGAGGGTTCAATCAAGGTAAGAATATTAAAAGTAGAAGGGTGGAATATTCAGTATAAGCGATACTTGAAATGAAATGCAGGAAAAGAATGTTTCCTGTTGTCCCTAATTGTCTTGTTTCCATAATGTGCTTGTTGTATTTGTGTACTTTATTAGATCTTTAGTAATTATATCATGTACATGTGCAAAATGCAAAAATTGGATCTTACATTGTGACTTCAAAAAGAAATGAGAATAAAAAATTTTTCAAGAGTCCAGCCAATATGAAAAGTATCATGTCTTCTCTATCTCTATAGTTAATTTAGTTCTGGTCTTAAAACCTTAAGGCCTCTACATTCTAACGCCTGTGATAAAGTCTTTTAATGTCTTGAATACTTAACACTTTCTCTGGCATTATAAAATAACTTTATAGTGCAGTTAATCAAATGACAGTAAGAGGCAGTATTCTACAGAGAGCTCATTTTAATATTTAATAAGATGAATGTTGTACTCTAAAGTCGAAGGCAGTTCCATTCGTATATGTACATAAGGTGTCAGTATTTCATCAAAGCAGAATTCAAGTGCCCTGCTCAAGGAGTTACTTAACAAAGATATATTTGTTTTACTCAGTATCTATTTAAGTCCTCTGTTTTAAGGTACTGTATGGAATACAGGGGTCTCTAACCCTGGGCCAAGGACTAGTACTGGTCTGTGGCCTGATAGGAATCAGGCCGCACAGAAGGAGGTGAGTGCCAGGCCAGGGAGTGAAGCTTCATCTGTATTTGCAGCCACTTTGCAGCACTAGCATCTGCCTCAGCTCCACCTCAGATCATTAGGCATTAGATTCTCATAGGAGCACCGGTCCCTGGTCCCAAAAAGGTTGGGGACCATCTCTGTAGTGGTCTTTGAGAAAAACACTAAGAAAAGTAAAATGATATTTCCCATCTTTCAGGAGCACAGTAACCTGGGATTAAGATAGATGCTTACACACATAAATTAAGTACAAAGTAGGGTAGGTGCTGGAAATAGGCTTAAAGAGGGATTCCAGAGCACGTGGGAGCTAGAAATCTAATATATACCAGACAATTTTTGTGGAGTTTGGGTCTTGAGGGATGAGTAGAATTTAAGGTCATATATATGTGAGGAACAGGTTGGACCATACTGAAATAAAGCACATATTTGCATGTGTATTATAGATAAAACACATAAACATTTATATAGAGAGAGACATATATGAATTGTACAGATATATTGAATTACAGGAAATTCTTTAAGCATTCCTTTTTAATGCTTAAAGTAAATATTTCATTTATTTTACAAGTGATTTAAAGCATTGCAGAGAGATGATATTACTTAGGTATAAAATTAAATCTGAAAATCTGCAACACTAAGCTACTAAGCTCTGGTTGTTATGACAACCTCTTTTGTATAGTTTGTAAGTAAAGATGATAGACTCCAAAATACCACATTGTTAGAAGGAGTCTTCATTAAGACAAAACTTTGAACCTTAGTGCCCTGGAGTCAAGTCAATCATTAATCTGCAAATGTGAAAAACTTCCCAGGCAACAAACTAAAATAACATGTTATGAGAACATAAAAAGGCTAAAATTTAGCTATTGAAATGTCACCTATGAGAAACAAAAATGATTCTTTGAAAAGAATGAAAGCAAGGATTGGTAGATTTAGAAATAATTTTCTGCCACATTTGTTAATTTTTTCATTTAATGTCTATGGTCATAGAAATATATGTATATAAATACATACATATAAAAATATATATGTATAAATATGTATATACATATATATTTGAATATAACTTTGAGTTGCCCTCAGGGATAATTTAGACATATACTTCAGCCTTTTAACTTTTTAATCTTTGTGTGTGTGTATGTGTTCATGCACACATATGTATCATAACCATTTCAAGAAAGTAAATAAAATGAATGGATTTTTTTACTTTATGAATTCATTGAAAGTCTCCTAGAGAAGGGAGACTATGACCTGAAATTCAATGAAAGATTATACTTACACTTAAGATATGCTAGAGACAAATGAGTGGACCATTTCAGGCTGTGTTTCATGAGGGATCTGCACAGATTAGAGGACTGCACGTGTCCATTAGGTTTAAGCATTCAATTATGTCATTTTATTTGTGCAGGTTAACCAAAATCAGAATTAACCAAAATAAGAATGACAATATATTGGTGTAATGGAAAATCTGCTGGTGAGATTAAGTTAATATAAAAAGCATATTTTTATAGTCATAGAGAAAATAAAACTTTAAAACATGGAAGAACTTTGATATCAAACTATAAAGTACAGAATACCTAGTTTTAATATTCAAAATCAACTGTTTACTGAGAAATAAGCACTGGATTATCTATAATGTATGTTATACCACAGTGCAAGGTGGTATTAATATTTCCTTTTTTTTTTTGTACATATGCAGTTAACTAAGTTGTTAATGTGTTAACTGAGATAGAAACATTAGTTAAATCTCAATATATTTTGTCACCTCTTAGTGCATTTGCTGAGTCTCCTTCACTTATTTGATCTTAAAACTGGCCTCTGTTCCTGATTTCCTGTGTGTTTGTGTTTCGTGTTTCTACAGAGGCTTAATCTCTTCAGGATGTTCTGGTACCAGTAGGTACTGCAAAGGATTAGTTAAAATGCATCTTATAAAACTATGAATGTGTTGGCAGCCCAGGGTCCTATGTCTCAAAGCAAACAAGCATATTAATGAAGCTAAAAAAATATTTTAAAAAAAATAATTGTTACATAGTGTCTTTTTATGTTTCATCTTTCCCTTTTATAATTGAGAATAAGGGGGGGACTGATGACATTTTATAAAAACAGGAAAGTTTAGAAATGTCTGGGCAAGAGTATAGTGGTAGCATTATTCAACTATTGAATTTATTCTTCAAAACAAGACTATGGCATAGGTACTTACTTACTTATTCATTTAATAAATATTTATTGAGCACTACCAGGTCTAATGTACTGTTCCAGGAGCTTGATATACATCAGTGAACAAAACTGAGCAAAATCCCTGCCTATGCTAAGTTTACATCCTAAAGGGGTAAAGACAGATAATAAACAGTAAGCATAATAAGCAAATTATATAGTGCCTTAGAAGCAAGAGTACTTTGGCGAAAAAAATAGAACTGGGAAGAAGGATAGTAGGTAGGGTAGGGAAGGATTAGTTGTAATTTTAAATAGGGTTGTCAACGTAGGTGTCACAGAGAAGTTAACATTTAAGTGAAAACTTGAGATATTTGGGGGAAGTGTGTTCCTAAGGCAGGAGTTTGCTTGCTGGGTTCAAGAAATATCAAGAAGATCAGAGTGGCTAAAGCACAGCAGTGAGGGAGCCTAGTTAGAAAGAGATCGCTGTGGGCTGGAGCAGGTAGAGCCTTGTAAACCCTTCTAAGTACCTTGTCTATTACTCTGAATGAGAACGGGAGTCACTGGAAGATTTAGAGGAGAGTTGTGACACAATCTGACTTAAATTTTCACTGTGGCTTCAGCACTGAGAATACACAGAAGGAGCAAAATAGGCAAAGGAGGCATATTGCAGTATTCTGACAAGGGATAATGGAGTCTTGGAACAACACAATATATTTTAAAGGTAGAGCCAATAAGTTTCTCGACAAGTATTACAAATTAGCTGTTAATGGGTGAGAGAAAGAGAGAAGTTGCTTGTATAACATACCAAGAAACTGGCTTAGAGAATACCCAGTATGTCCAAGGACATGAACCTATTAAATGACATATTGACATTTAAATTCAGGTCTAGCTCTTAATCACTACATTGGATAAGGAAGGCAGCAGAGGGATGCTATAGCATCACTCATTCCTTCCCTGTCAAAATAAGTATTTCTTCTATAAATAATTTTTCATTTTTGTGCCTGTATACCCTCAAACTCTCACTCATTTCTCTGTTTTTGTTTTCTAAATTTGTTTTCCACCCATTCAGTTTTCAATATATTACTTAGCATTTGGAGTTTTATCAAGGCTCAAATAAATACTCTTATTTTGAGCCAAACCTATTCTGATAACATAATTATGAGAAAAAATAAGTTAAGCCTTTCAAAGAGGCTCTGTCAAAAGACTTACAAGGAAAAAATCTTCTTATTTACTTTCAATTCTTGATATGGAAATTAGCGTGTGCTTATCATCCACGAGCATATCATTTACACGTCAATTAAATTCACAATGCTTACAAATACTTTAATTATACACTAGTAGGAGCTAGAAAATTTTAACTAGACATGCTAGATATTCATGCCCAGGTGTCAAACTAAATTACAGGTGAGGAAAAATCAAACATCATGTGAAATGCTATAATGATATGGATAATTGTTATAACAAATATAGTCACTATTTACCTCAATTTTATGAAGATGTGGATTTTATGGGAGAAAAATATTATTTTTATTATTTTCATTGGCAAGTCTAATCTCAAGGCTGAATGTTAGGGCTTTAAAGGCAGACCTTTGTGATTCTCTGTTGATGAATGAAATTCAAGAAGAAAAGGCTAAAGCCATGGATAAAGGTCATGTTATTTTATGTTGTATTCTGCTAGGCTTTCTATTTACAGAAGGGAGGAATCTTTGGCACACGATACACCAAAAATTTACATTCATAAAACCATGGTTCCTCAAGAGAATCTCAGATCCTCCTTAAAACCTAGATTAGAATCTATGTTTACAAAGATTTTATAGCTGATATTTAGAGCTCCATTTAATTTCACTTAGTGAAGTAATAACCTCATTTTAGGAGATTTACTTTAGCCTTTCAAGGGAAAAATGTGAAGTTTCTCTTGGTCTTTTAGGTTTCCAGTTCAATTGACAATCAGTTTGAATGACAGCTCCTGGAGGTCATCACTAGAGAAAAGTATGGTGAAGATGACAGCAGAAGCCAAGCCAAGGGAGATATTTGTTCCCCTAAGGCATATTCTGGGCCAGGTCTACGTAGTTAAGTTACTTTAAATTACTATACTAAGACTGTGTCGTACTTCAAGGAGTCATAGTCCCTAGCCTCTTCTAGAGAGTAAGGCTTTTCTAGGATTTATTCCAAAGAAGTTTCTTTTCCTCACTTCAGACTTACTACTATTTTGAGCCTCCCTCACATATCAGAGACTTGCTAGAAATATTTAGATTGATATTTAGACACCTTTGGACAATGAAGCTTCCAAAGTCATTGTAATGCTTTTGTATGAATACAATGTCAAATCCTTGGCTTGATGCTCTTAGTCCTCAAAAATGTATATGCAGGCTACATTCTCAGGTTCATCTATTCTATTTTCACTTAAGTACACTTTTCTTTACCCAAATTAGTCTGACTCTTAACTCTTTTATTATTTAGGTGAGGCTAGATCATAGTTAAGTGTGGAGAATCAGGAGATTTCTTAATGTTCCTGATCTAGCCTCCTGGGGCACAGAAACTTTAATGCTATAAAGTTAGAGAATGCTTGTTTTCACTTCTCTTAGAATGTAAAAAGCAGCTTCACATACCATGAAAATTAATTCTATAGTCATTTGCCTAGTTAATTCCTCTGATTTGAAAGGTCCCTAGGTTAAGCCCCAAGGTAGCTGGAAGACTGGAGGGCTTCCTCAATAGAGATTTTCATGTAGGCAGGTAGGTCATACAAGCTGAGACAGGCAGTGGCTGTCTGGCTCCTGGAGAGATTTTATTTACAAAAGAGAAGGGAGACATCTGCCTCCTTGCTTTTTATAAGCAAAAAAAATTGTTTTTACTCATCTTCACTATGGATGTTTGGTCACTCACATAGGACAAGTGACTTGTCTTTCATTGTGCCACTCTAAGGGCACTCTAAGGGCACAGTGAAACAGTGCCCGAAGCAATTATTATTCACTGCGAGGAATTTGCTGAGATATCTCTCTCTGATTCAGAAATTATTGTGTGTGCATTCAGGATAAAATGAATAAAGAGGAGCATTGAAAATTTAACAATAATTTAATAAAATAATCCCAAAGTCAAAGTGGTTTAACAAAATAACAGGTTTAATCCTCATGATGATTATTTATCAGGTTCAGTGGAAGTCTGCTCCTTGTTCAATGACCCAGGATGACAGAGGTTCTGTCCTCTTGTGGTACCAATAAAATTAACTACAACAATAGAGCTTATTGTGTTTGGGAAGAGAGTGCCAGTGAAGTGGTGGTTGAAAATACCTGCTTTTATGCTTCTACCAGAAGAGTATGTCACTTCTGTTCAAACAGTATTGGCCAGAAGTAATTATACGGTCCTGCTTAACTAAAAGGAGGCTGGGAAATATTGAAGAGAATGTAAAAATTTGATACATGCTAAACATCTCCACTATATATTGGCTTCTGTTCTGATCATTACACAGCCTCTGGGTGAAAAAAATTAGAGTATTAATCTAAGTGAAGGATAATTTAAGAACTTTAATTCTCCCCTTGATGCAACTCTCCAGCCTCTCTACCATCAATACTTTAACATATGACAAACTTTTCATTCTCTGTCATGCATTTGACTATTTGTCAGTTGCCGAGGCTGTTTCTGAAGGACTGCCATTGAATCCTAATGCTAGGGAAACATTAGGGATCATGAATTTCAAGGATGGTTTAAAAGTTTTATTCCTATTATATTTCTCTGTCATGTTGCTCCTCATTCTCTAGCCAGGGCGAATATGTTTTTGCAATCTCTCTCTCATTTCTATGAGTTCACTGACTCTAGTGGGCTATAATTTATGGCTGTTTTTGCAAAAATAATTCTTGACAGAGGGATAGCACAATCGAAGTCTGGTTGATGGGCATAACAACCATAGATATGATTTGTAATTATTTAATTTTTTTCATACTGCATTAGAAATGACACCATGAAATGCATTATTTCTACAGTGAGAAAGAATCAGAAGTTTAAATTTTTCATTTGAGACTACTAAGACACACAAAGGGAAAGAAAGCTCAGTATTCTCTGTTACACTGGGTATTTGTAGTACACTTGTTTGTGCAGTCAATTCTTATTATTCTCAGTATATTCTATGATATTGTCATGAAAACTGAATTAGTGAATAGAGTCTTTGCTCCTACAAAAATATAGGTTTAGGTTTCTGCAAGCATCTTTTAATAACTTTTTGTCAACCAATAAATACATTGCTCTGTTTTATGTATCTTTCTGTTTAAAGATACCTTATTTAATATATATTATTGACTCATTAACACTGAACTCATGGCCAACAGCACTATGAACTCATGCCTAAACAAAGCTTAACTAAAACGTATTTTCTTCTGTAAGGTACAGCACAGCTGTCCTGTGTTCAGGAACACTAGACAGCACTTTAGCATTAAGCTTGGAGCTGTTTTAAACAAAATTACCAACAAAAAAATACCCCACAAATATACAAAAATATGGTTCTAAACAGACCCCTCAAAAGGACACTCGTTTACAGTATGAGATTTATAACAAGAAGGCAGGATGCCACTTTGTTCCTTGGCTGGGAACATGTACATCTTGCAATTAAAAAATTTTTGCCTTTTTGTGCATGTCCATAAAAGACTCTGAAAATGCTATGAGTATTGATTTTGGGGGTTACTAATAAATTTTTTGTAACTAAGCAAATTTTAAAATACAGAATCCACAAAAATGAGAATTGACTGTATTTGCAAAGACACTAAAAATGAAATAAGCACTATATCACTGGATATAGGCAGCCATGCTTTGCCCTTTCACTAGTATTTAAGTGGAAACTAAATAAGACTGATGAGATATTTTATGGAATGAATCAACATGGGAGAAGTTCGGGGACTAGATGATTTTTAAAGTCCTTATAAACACTGATATTTTATGACTTTGTTTTGTGTAGATTATATGCCAGAATGTCAAACCTAAAAGATTCCTTGAACCTCAGATTTAAAATAAAATATTTTTAATAACAATTAGCTGAGGTTTTAAGTCATCATATAATTATAACATCTTTTCTTGAAATAAATATTATAACTTCTTTTCTTGAAATAAATGCCTTCTGGGAATGTCTTAGACATTGTTGTTTTGATCTTCAAAAAAAATAATGTTCTAGGATGATAGACAAACTTACACAAAAAAGCCCTGCAGGTTATACACTAAATCACTTTATGTTCGAATTCATATAATCAAATGAATACGTTCTTTCCAATAAGTTCCCTTGTAGAACTGAGCTAAGTATCTTTTATAATACTGCTTTCATGGACTAAAAACTTCTCTCTCTTTTTTTTTTTCTTTTTAGAACTCCTTTTTTGGATCATTTCAAAACCAGTTTCTAAATACGAAGAAAATGGGTCTCCCTATTTTCAGTTACTTTCCTTTGAACTCAAAATGGTGCTATCTAGTTTTCTTTCTTATTAGAGTCATATAATACTTAGCTCTTAACCAGTTCTTATTTTAAAATTTAAATATGCTACTTGCATTGAAGATTTGCCTCACACACAAACTATTAAAATCAAATTCTGAGTGTGTACATATACAATGTGTTCAATGAGGGCAAGTGTTATATCTTTCTGTCTACAACTTCATCCTCACCGCATTATATACTGCTTAGTACAGAGTAGGTATTCAGTAAATATCTGTTGAACCAAAAAAAAATGAAGAAATATAGGGACTCAAGGTATAAATGAGATGGATACAATTAAATATGGATAGCTGTTATGTGAGGCTGTTTTTTATTAGAAGAATCTTTCTTACATGGTGGTGGTAGTTTCTTATTTGCCATTTTTTACCTATTCTCATTACTATCCTGAAATACCAATGTATAGGAACAAAATCTGAGTGTGGATCTCAGGCAGACCTTTGTTGATTTGGCAGAACATATTATCTGAAGTTGGACATATCAATATATAATTCATATCACATTCTTATAATATGATGTTGATCCTCCTCCATCAGGTAGTGACATCTATGTTTCTTTTCCCTTGAATCTGAGTAGGATTTTTAGACTGATTCTATCAATGGGATGGTTGAAGACAAAGTCATAAATGTTGATGCTGATTCTGTCTGGCTCTCTGTTTCTCAGCACATGCACCTTGGGAATCCTGAGTGAATATGTAAGAAACCTGGCTACCCTGAAGCTGCTATGCTGAAGAGATCATGTGGACAGAATAGAGATGAAGAAAGATGTCCAAGGAGCACAGCTGTTTCAGTGCCCACTTGTTTGAGTCTTCTCAGAAAAGATGCATGGCATGTGGGTAAAGAAATCTGGGAGGTGACCCAGCCATAGCCATCTGACTGCAACTTCTCAAGAGACTGACCCCAAATTGCATAGCTGAGTTTCTTCCAAAATCTGACTCACAAAAATTATGAGATAAACAATTATTGTTATTTTAATCCACTATATTTTGGGATAATTTTGTACAAACAGTACGTGATTGAAAAAATTTGGGTAGCTAAATGAACAACTGCTAAAATTCTAGGATCTGGGGCATCATATGGGATTCTATAGATTTTACTGATACAAAGATCCAGTCCCTTAATGTTATTGATTATCTGAAAATTCAGAGTTTTGTACTCAATTTTCAAGTGATGTCTCTTAGGCACTGTCTTTCAATTTGAGTATGTAAGTTGTCTGTATTCTAGTGTGTGTGTGTGTGTGTGTGTGTGTGTGTGTGTGTGTGTGTGTCAGTGTGTAAATGTGGGGCAATTTTTAAGATAGCTTTTTAAAAATATAAAATTTATGGTATAGAAGTATATAATATCCACACAAGCTATAATAAAAATTCATGCCTCAGTTAAGTCCAAGTTACCTCTTTAATTTCTCAAGTCTTCCAAAGATATCCAGTTTTTGTTTTGTTGCAATAGAATGTACTTTGATGGAAGAATGGCTTTTGATTTTTAAAAATAGCTCAAATTAATAGTAATTTCTATTTTTCATCGGATGGATACATTTTTTGTTCTACCCAAGGCTTCTCAGCCCACATAATCCATCGACATTCTTTTTTATTTTTTATAAAGCTGTTTTTCTGATGGGTTATTATCTGAGAGTGTGTTAGTAGAGATTTAATTTATTATAATTTTTTAACTTCAAAAATAATTTCTTTTCAAACTAAAAGAAAGTATTGCTTTTGTTGCTTTGTTATATTCATATTTCAGTCAATTTTTATTTTACCAATAATTGTCAATCTAGCTAATTCTGTCACTAATTTCTTTATGACCATGAGAGGAAAAAGAAAAAAAAAAAAACATAAAGATTAAGGGAAAAAAGATTGGCAGTTTAATGGAAACAAGTTTGCTGTCAAGCAGGGAACCCAATTCAGCACTAAGTCTGTACTCTGAGTTTCAGAAGAGACATGAGTAGGTCTTTTACAGTCAAATTATATCTGTCTCATTTTAGGAAAATAGCAACTTCAAGAGTTGCAAACTAGCTGCCGATGTCTGAATTTGTCAATTAGGTTGATGGAAAGATAGCTTCTGTTTCAAATGTGTAGAACTTGCCTAAGGACTGTGGTATCCAGCTGCCTGTACTACACATGTGAGGTGTTCAGGTCAGGATTATGACACCAGTCAGAGCTGCACCACGGTCAGCAAGTGAGGTACCATGTAATGGTAAATGAGCTGTGTTAGATGTTTGTTACTCTGTTATAAAAGAAGAGCAATACGTGGATCAACATATTTTCCTATTACTGTTCACAGGAGGACCATCCTTGGACCTGCTGTTGCAGCAGCTATTGGTAAAGCCTTTTGTCAGTACCATGTATCTCTATCCACAGGCTGCTCCATCTCTCCTAGGGTGTTGAATCCTGTTGGTAAGCCAATAATAAAATATATTAGTCACCACATAGATAAAAAGTTAGAAATAGCCAAAACAGGACCTGATACTATGATAATTAAGAGTAGAGGTACATCAAAGGAGAATTTAACTCAAAAAGAAAAAAAATTAAATACCTTTGTGACGAGGGAGGAAGAATTGCTTCATTTAACTCCTTAACCTCTACCAAGAAACTGCCTTAGCTTCTTCAAACCAGACTTCCATTTGACTGTCAGGCTTACTCTGATCAATTTTTTTTCCTTCTGAGGAAAAAATAATATAGTTTTTAACTCTGGAGCTTCTAAATCCTGTCTTCTTGCTATTTGAGAGCAATTTAAGGCACTCTTGAATGATTTGTTTTTAATCTAAGAGCAATTTTTTTGTTACCTGCTAGAAGCAACATCTATATAAATTCAACTCCCAGTTTTAATTTCTAAAATGCCATTTTTAAAGTCTTTTCCTTGGTATGAATGCTCAAAAACTTTTCTATTTACCTTTTAAGGAATGCTTTCATTTTAATTAATGTTCGGTGGTAATCTTAATTAGGTATTACCTTAGGTAGTTTCAAGAAAAGAGACATCTTGATATGCAGAGAGATGCAGAAGGGCCTATAAGAATAAATACAGAAAAAATTTTAAAAATAAATCAATTAGAAATTGGGAAGAGTTATGAAAAAGAGGATTTAGAAAATATATCAAAAAAGGTCAAGAGGGGAAGAGTGCTCAGAATTGGTGGTTGATAATTAGGACCAGCATTATTTCTTACTTCAATTTCCCCACTTTCCTTCTGCTTAGATATGAAGCGGTTCTTCTGATAAGGATTAAAACCAGAGTTAAATTAGAACAAAACAGACTCACAAAAATAGCTTAGGAATCTAAGGAAAGTATAATAAAGGGCCAATGGTATACAGAATTATTTGGCATAATTCTCAAAATTAGAATTTATTCTAAAATAAGAAACACTTGGAAAAATTTAGATACAATGTGTGTGAATTAAAGCTAAGCATCTTTTATTATGTGAACTGCTTGATGCTATCCTTTACCTCCCCTTTTTTTTTTTTTTTGAGACACACATTATTATTTACTTACTTATTGATTGATAAGGACTTTTTTTCTGTTAAGGAAATAAGGCTTTTGTCTTTCATACCATTTATGTAAAGCAGACTTAAGTGTTTATCTTAGAATCCTAATGAAAAGGTGGAATTAAGAGTGAAACACTAGATTCTATTATAAAAGAGAAATAACTTATTGTTAACAAAAATAATTTATATTTCTAGTTTCTACAATTTTCAGGGTTTTTTAGTTAAGAATAAAACTTAAACCATGCTTTTGGTTTGAAAATATTAGGCTTGGGATTAAAACAATTAATTAAATGGATTTAAAAGTAAAGAAAATTTTGCTCTTACTAGGAAATCAATTGGCTTTGGATAGATCAGAAACTAAATAGTAATGAAACATACTCAAAGTAAATTTAGATGATAACAGCTTATGTCTTACCTTTCAGTCTGATAAAGAACAACATTAAGTGATATGCCCAGAAAATATTGCATGGTTATAAAGTACAACAGTGAGGACTTAAATTAAGCTACAACTAAAACTGTATATTTTTAGTGGCCCATTTCATAGCTCCTCTCTTTATCTGGATTACTTCATTAAATAACCACAAAGAACTTCAAAATATCATGGCAAGTAATTTAATAAGAATTACTCAATGTACCTGATCCAATTTTCTGCAGCTAGATAATAAAAAGGTGAATAGGAGAGCATATAAGATTTTATCCAGTCTCATGGTTTTAAGTACCACATATAAGCTGAGGTCTCCCAAATCTCCATTTGCAACCTTGACATTTCCACTGAAATCTTGTTGCGAATTACCGAAAGCTAAGACCATATATTAAGCTATCTCTATAGATGAAATCATGTGTTTGATAAGATCAATTACTGGACATCCTTAGCCTTCTTTCCTCTCTCACTTCTCACCTCCAATCCATTATCAAGCCTTGTTTTTTTTCTCTCTCCTAAACATATTTTTTAAGTCTAATGTTTCTCGCCATCATCTTACGGCTGAAGACCAATCCATATCACTATCCTAGCCCTTCTGCCTTTCCTGTTTCTACTATTGCTTCCCTACAGTCTTTTTGCCACATAGCACTGCAGGTGGTTGTCTTAAATTTTAAATCATATCATTTCACTTTTCAGCATCACACTCTTCGATGGCTTTCCTTTATCAGTCAGTGGACTTAAACTCTACCATAGATTTACTTTCCCCAATGTCATTTCTTATCACCACCCCAGTGCCTCATAGGGGCCTTTTTCCTGCCTTGAATCTTTTGCATTTTCTGTTCTCTCTGACTAGTATACTCTCCCCCACGTTTTCATATGCCTAGTTTCAGCTTAAATGTCACATACCTAGTCACTCTTTCAGCTTTATTTTCTACATAGCACTTATCATTATCTGAAATTATATTACTAATTTATAAGTTCATTATCTGTTTTTCCCTAAGAGAAACAAAGCAAGAAAGGCCCATAATGACCATGTAGTTCAACTTCCTTCTATTGTTTAAGAAGAAATTGGAGCCTACAGAGGCTAAATATTTGTCCAGTGTATATTCTATTAGTTAAGGGTGAAGCTAGAAAGGGAAATAAATTTTCCTGAGACAATAGACTTCTTCCGGCTCTATTCTTCTGTGTTATACTTCATTAATGTTCGTTTAATTCATTTATCCCTTCTTTTCCAAGATATCTCATGGAGAAGAGAGAGCTTAACCTTCTTACCACAGATCTGCAGTTTTACCTACCACAGCTCTTTAATAGAGGTATGTCATTCTTAAGCACATCAGGAATATTCATATAACTATCAATTCCTACAGCCATCACAAATAACTGAGATGCTTTATCCAATAACTTTTCTTTATGTGGTGGTACCAGACAACAGTAGAGATTTTTAGAATTTTTAAGGTATTCTACTATCCCATCTCCATCATATGGAGTAGGGAATTGTGGGAAACTCTTGAATCAGAGCCATCTATAGTTTGAATTATTTAGTGAGTCATTGTAACTTCATTTCAAAGGGACTGATTTATGTGATATCTTTTTAACTCGATTATTCAAAAATGCTTATCATGTGAACTTCTGCTTTTAAAAATCTAAAATCTCTAAAGTACTTATTTATTTTATGAAGCAGGGTAAACAGAGCACAGATCAGACTTTGCTGAAATATCTGGCAGCATCCTTGGACTATCATTACGAACAAGAGTTCTCATATACAGCGGGATAACATAAGGAATAATAGATTGAGCAAAGTCAGAGATTTGGGCTTGTGTATACTTACTACCCAGAAGTTATTTACAAGAATTTAGTTTCTGAAATTAGTTTTTGTTATGATTTTCATTGTTTCTCCTTAGAAGATTGAAAACCTGAGTGTTTGAAGACTTTGATCAGCTGATTTCAAACTAATGAATTCTTTGTTATTACTGGAGGAATTTTGGATATAAATATTGTAGTTTATATAAACCATTCACTTAGCAAGAATGTATTAGTCAAAGCATGATCTGCATTCTGTTAGCTTTTATGAGATGGGCATAAAGGAAGTAGAAAGCATGGTTTCTATCTTTTAAGTTTTCGTAGTCAACATTGCCATAATCATGATTCTAATGGCCTTTCTGAGACAGCAACACCTGGGTAGCACCTAACTGATGTCAGCACAGTACCATGTTACATGTTTCAGTGAACATAGAAGGTGAACAGTATAGCTGACTTTTCAGAATTACCACAAAGAGCCCTTAAAGTTAATTGAACATATATTTATGAAGCTTTACAGTGTGCAAAATACTGTGCCATGTTTTGTTAACGAAGAATGAAAAAATGTGAATAGAATTAAACATTTGGCTTCTTTCCTAAAGAAGAAACCCCATAAGTATACAAATGGTCACTATATAAACTCACATGTAATAATTGTTCTGTGTGAAGTATTGACAAAATGCTGTAAATATTCAGAAAAGAGAGAGGCTGCAATATGATGAAAGCATGAGTAAGAAAGTCTCCTGGAAGGCTGGGGCATTTGTGTGATATCTTGAGAGATCAGACAAGGATGGGGAAAGGGCTATGGAAAAGGAATATTTGACATGAAGAGAAACATAATCAAAGAAATAGAGGAAGAAAGTTGGAGTTTATTTGGGAAATGGGAAATTAACCCACTTTGGCTGAAAATTAGTACATTTGATAGAAGATTCAGATAGAGGTCATAAATGCCAAACAAAATAGTTTATATTTGATCTTCTAAGTCATGGGGAGCTACTGGGTTTTGTGACTAAAAAGGTGATATACTTAGAGTTGTGCATTAGGAAGATTAATATGTAACAAGAGACATAGAGAATAGAATAGAGAAATACTGAAGACCGATTAAGAGGCTATTATGATAGTTCAGCTGAGGGGTAATGGGAGATGAAATCATGGGAATGGAACAGAAATTCATGAGATTAGGGGCTTCGAACCAATGAAATTTAGTGATTAATTGCAGGTGGATGGCAAAACAAATGAAGGAGGTAAAGATGATAACATGGTTTTAAACTTGAGAGACTAAGGAAATTATGTCATTTGAAGAAATAAATTCTATAGGATATGATGGAACTGTTTTGTAATTCTGTTTGGAACTTGGCTTTAGACGTGTTTGAGGTATTCTATGACTGAAAATGCAAACCCAAACGTAGACAAAAGGTCAAAACTGGAGATATCGTTTATGTGAGAGTATGTGTGTATGTGTGTGTGTGTGTGTGTGTGTGTGTGTGTGTGTGTGTGTGTGTGAGAGAGAGAGAGAGAGAGAGAGAGAGAGAGAGAGAGATTTAAGTAACTCTTTGTTATATTGTAAGAGTCGATGAACTCACTAAAGGAGAAGCAATGAATAATATCTCTTACATGTCAGAGATGAAAAGAAGAGGAGGCATATAAGAAGAGAGTAGGAGTTGTTAGCATTAGAGGAGAATTTTTAGATCAGCATCTCTAAATCAGGAGCATTTCTCTATCTTTAAAAAATATAAGAGCATCACAAGATTATTTTAGGTTGTGCTTTAGATTTTATTTCAGAAGGGACTTTTGAATATATTTACTCCCATCCTAAGTAATGGTATAATTAATTTAAAAAACAAGATAATATCTATAGATCAGAAATCTTAAAACACTACTTTTCTATAGAGAAAACTTGGGAACATATTTTATCAGGAACTTCAGAAATCTAATAAACTTTTTATTCATCCATTCAACAAGTATTTGTTAAGCATAGAGGACATTTAATTTGAAATTGTTTCTAACTGGAGAAAAAGGACTGGAGGCTATTAATGGGAGAAATAAAAATTATGCCATTTATTCTTTGATCCAGAAATTTTTGTGCTTTATCAGCAAGGGAAGTTAGTAATTAATTTAAAGCCATTAAACTTTACATATTGTGGCACACACACAGTCCTAATGTGAATTCTTAACTCACAGATTTGAACAATTGCCACAAATAACCACAGTGGATTTTCCTCTAAATTCTCTCCTCCTTTGGTATAATCACTGTCAACTACTCACTTCTTGAAATTATCTCATTTATTAATTCAATATTGATTCAATAAATATTTACCAAGTCTATCATATGCCAAGTACCTTTCTAGGTCAGTGCTGAACAAAATAGATAAAAATTCCTCTCTTCATATAATTAATTCCAGTAGGAATTCATACCAATTAATCAGAATTTTAACAGACAATTTTTTGTTTATATACCTAATATTGCATTATATCATTGTATTCTCATATAATTTGTTAATATAACACATTTATATACTTGTGTCCTAAGTAGTTATTTTTCTTTTTGACAGTATAGTTATATGCTCTGGGTAATTGAATCAAGTGCATGTCGTTGCTGTTTTTCAGTACAGGACAACTGAAAATCTGCTTGTCTTTCTTTTTTCCTACTATAAAATTATTCTCATTATTTAGAATTACAGTCTTTTGTTTTCTGACAAGGTAAAATTATCATAAAAAATGCTTGGGAAAATGTGTTATATATTGACCATATTAACAGAAATGTACAGAAAAAAATCTAACTAATAATAGATAAGGAATGATATAATTAAAATATGTTCATTTTGTAAACCCTAATACAATAACTTATCTAGATAGCAATTATCAATGGCTACTAAACCTCTAGGTAAATAATTGATGGCAATTTTATAATGAATGAAGCCAAACATTTTGATCAATTTTATTATAGCTAAAAGTAGAAAAATCAGATATTCTGTGTCTCCTGACATGAAACAATAAAAATCACATAGAACCACTTATGTGTTTTTGCCAAATAAAATAAATGAAATAAAGCCTGAATATCTGAATCTAATCAAGGTTACAAATCCAACCATTGTATATAGAAAATAAATCTAGACAAATATGCTAAATTAAATCTACAAAAATATCAGTTAGTCAAATATAAGGTGAGAAATCCTATAGGACGAATGACCTGGTTTAAAAAAAAATGAACTAGGAGGGAATGTATAACAATAAAGAGAGAGGAAAGAGAAAAAGTGTATGGATTAAAAGACATTTAAGAGGCTAATCATTTAATTGTGAGTGTGGGACTTGTTTGGATTCAGATTCAACTAAATCAACTATAAAAAGATATTTTGAGACTACTGGGAAGGTTTGAACATGGACCGGATATTGGATGATATAAAATACTGCTAATTTTGTTAGGTATGATAATGGTACTATAATTATATTTTTAAAAATTACTATCTTTTAGAGAGACATATTAAAGTATTTATGAAAGAAATAATATGTCTAGAATTTGATTAAAAATACTCTAGCAGTAAAAGAAAAAAAAATAGCAAGAGGTGAGAAATAGATGATTTTCAAAAGTTGTATAATTGTGAAGCACGAGGTTTCATTCTTATATTTAGTTTTAGAAGTTTCCATTATAAAAGAGTTATACATATATTTTGTAATAAAATGTTATTTTAATTTTTGTAATTGTTTTCCTATGTTGTTATGGATATCTCATTGGTGTTATTCTTGGGTACAGGAACATGATGTCAAATAGGGCTTTTGGAAAGCATGTACTTTTTATTCTTATGACTGGCAGCTGAAGAGACAGGAGACAAAAAACTTCAAAATGACAAAGGAAATGATAAGCTGGATTTGAAAGAAATTGGAGACATGAAATATCTCATATTACATTATATGAGATATTATAATGTCCATATTACATTATATCCAAAGATTTCTGAAAAACTACCCCCTTTTTTGTCCTTGATTATAAGTTTTAGACTTATGTATCTTGCTTGAAACTGACAGAGAGGTGGCAATGTCTGGACACTCTAAATCATTTTTACAATGCCAGTACACTAATCAGTCAGCATGAGGTGACCTTTCCCACAACAAAATATTTCTGCATGTGTCTCAGCAAATGTTGACAAAAATATATGAGGACAAGAATAGTAATAAGATTTATTATATTGAGGCTCTGGGTAATAGGAATTTTTCTATAAATTAACAACCATAGTTGACATTATTTGTGCATTTGTACAAATGTCAGCACAGCCTAACATCTGTCCTGTCAGACAAAAGATACAGCTCATTTGATATAGTTAGTGCTCCCTCCAATCCTGAAAAGGCCACTTGTTCTTTAACCTGCTATACGTGATTAAGCTAGCTTTCAGTAGATAACAATACTCTAAGCTAAGGCCTTCTACTCATATGGTACTGACAGTGAAAGCACTATTTGTCTCATTTTCTAAATAAATTATTTCAGAATCTGAAAACCCCAAATGTTTACCACTGCTATATAACAACTATTAGTAGTAGTACCCCATACATACATATGTGAATCAACAACTTTTACACATGTAACATTTCTATGCTTTTTTTTCCCCCTATTTCAAGAATGGGTTAACTTTCACTTGAAAACGTTTCATATTTTAAATAATCTCCATGAATTTCTTCTAGTAAGTCCTTCAACAAAAGAGATGCTGTGTGAATTTGGTAGCTCTAAATAAGTTGGATTATCTTTAATGTAAGGGTTTATATATCCTTTTAGGAATGAAAGGAAAGAGAATAATAATCTTCCTTCTATCCAACCTAACAACTTAAGTTTGTTGTCCAGCAAAAAAAACTATGATGGTAGCTATATAGACAAAAATGTGATTCGAAACCATGTTTTCAGCATATTTTGATTATCTTCTCTGTGTAACCTTTGGGTTAAGCAATCCCGAAGATGCAAAGATGTTTCAGATTCGGGGCCTTCTTTAGCTCACAATTTAGTAAAAAAGCCAAGAAGATACAAAAATGTAGCAGATCTAGAACTTTCTCTTGTTCATATTTTAATAAAAGAGCAAAGACAGGCATATTAATTAACTTTAATGCTAGGTAGAAGTGATTTTTTACAAAGCCATAAAGAGTTATAAAAAATTAGTAATCATATAAATTAATGGAACAAAACATATAGTACAGAAATAAAACCATACATATATGTTCAATTGACTTTTAACAAAGTTGCAAAGACAATTTAATGACTAAAGGACAATATTTCTAACCAAAAGAACCTTGACTCATGCATAAAATCAACTCAATATGAATCATGGACCAGAATGTACAACTAAAAACTATAAAACTTCTAAAAGAAAACAAAGAAGAAAATATTTAAGGTTTTGGGTTCAGCAAAGATTCCTTAGGTATGACATCAAAAGCACAGTCCGTTAAAAAAAAATGGATAAATTGAACTTTATGGAAATTTAAAAACATCTTTGAAAGAAACTGTTAAAAGGAAAATATAAGCCACAAGCTTGGCAAAATATGTGCAAAACGTGTTATATAATAAAGGACATGTATCCAAAATATTTACAGTACTCTCAAAACTCAATAATAAGAAAATACATCACCCAAGAAAAAATGTGCACAAAGATGTGAACAAAAATGACACCAAAGAAGATATACGGATGACAAATAGGCATGTGAAGAGAATACTTAGCATCATTAGTCATTAAGGAAATGCAAGTTAAAGCCATAATGAGATACCGATATACAACTATTAGGATACCTAAAATTTTAACAACAACAACAACAAACAGACAATACCAAATGATGACAAAGATATAGAGCAACTGAAACTCTCAAACACTGGTAAGTGTGCAACAGTTTGAAAACTAGTTCAGCAGTTTTTCATAAAATTAAAACTTACACTTAGCTGTAACTTACAAATCTTACACATGGATATTTATCCAAGAGATATAAAAACTTAGGTTTACACAAAAACCTCTATGTGAATGTTTAGAGTGGCTATATTCAATAATATCCACAAAGTGGAAAAAATCAAATGCTTTTCAACTGGTGACTCCATTAATAAATTGTACATCCACACAATGAAATAATACTCAGCAAGCAAAAAAAATAAATAATGACTCACAATATATATAATATAGATGTTTATCAGATGCATTATGTTAAGTGTTTGATGCCAGACTTGTGACTACATACTGTAGATTCCATTTATATGGCATTCTGAGTAAGCAAAACCATGGGGACAGAAAACTGGTACACCAGTTTCTAGGTGTAGGGAAGAAATGTTTCCTACAAAGGCATCAAGGGAATTTACTAGGGATGAAACTTCTATGCCTTGATTGTGGTGACTACAAGACTATATGTATTTGTCAGAAGTCACAGAACTAACATTGAAAAAGGTGTTATAAAAGGCTATTTCATACTCATGGATAGGAAGAATTAACATTGTTAAAATGTCCATACTCTACAAAGCAATCTACAGGTTCAATACAATCTCTGTCAAAATACCAATCGCATTTTTCAGAATTACAACAAATAATTCTAAAATTTTTATGGAACTACAAAAGAACCCAAATAGCCAAACTAATATTGAGAAAAAAGAACAAAGTTGGAGGTATATGCTACCTGATATTAAACTATACTATAACGCTATAGTAAACAGTATGGTACTGCTACAAAAATAGATATAGAAGAATGGAACAGAATAGAGAGCCCAAATATAAGTCCATGCCTACATAGTCAACTAATCTATGACAAATGAGGCAAGAATTTGCAATAAAGACAGTCTCTTCAGTAAATGGTGTTGGAAAACCGGATACATGCTAAAAAAAAATGAAACTAGGCTGCTTTCTTACATCATATACAAAAATGAACTAAAAATGGATTAAAGACTTATTAAATATAAGACCTGAAACCATTAAATTTCAAGAAGAAAAAACAGGCAGTAAATTCTTTGACATCGCTCTTAGTAATATAGATATATTTTTTGATATTCCTCCTCAGACAAGGGAAACAAAATTAAAAAATAAACAAATGGGACTAATCAAACTATACAGTTTTTCACATCAACAAAACAAAAAGTCTACTGAATGGGGGAAGATATTTGCCAATGTTATATTCAATAGGGGTTAATATCCAACATATATAAGGAACTCATTCAACTTAATACCAAAAAAACAATCTGATTAAAAAGTGAACAAAGGATCTGAACAGACATTTCTCCAAATAGGACATATAGATGGCTAATAGGTATATGAAAAGGTGCTCAACATCAATAATTATGAGGGAAGTGAAAAAACCGTAATGAGATATCACCTCACACCTGTCAGAATGGCTATCATCAATACATCAACAAACAACAAGAGTTGGCAAGGATGTGGAGAAAAGGGAACCCTGTGCACTGTTGGTGGGATGGCAAATTGGTGCAGCAACTATGGAAAACAGTATGGAAGTTCCTTGAAAATTTAAAAATAGAACTACCATATGACCCAGCAATTCCACTTCTAGGTATTTATCTGAAAAAAATCCAGAACACTCATTTGAAAAGATATAGACAGCCCTATGTTCATTGCAGTATTATTTACAATAGCCAAGATATGGAAGCCACCTAAGCATCTATAGATAGACAAATGGATAAAGAAGAGGTGGTACATATACACAATGGAATATTGTTCAGCCATTAGCCGTGAAAAAGAATTAAATCTTACTATTTGTGACAATGTGGATGGGCTTAGAGGATATTATGCTAAGTGAAATAATTCAGACAGAGAAAGACAAGTATATAATTTTACTTATATGCGGAATCTTAAAAAACAAAATAAACCAACAAAACAGAAACAAATTCATAGATGCAAAGAAAAAATTGATAGTTACCAGATGAGAAGGGAATTGAAGGATGAGTGAAAAATGTGAAAGAGTTTAAGTTGTACAAATTGCCAGTTATCAAAATCGTCACAGAGATATAAGATACAGTATAAGGAATATACACGATAATATTGTCATAACTATGTATGGTGTCATATGGGTACTAGATTTACTGGGGTGAACACTTTATAAGGTATATAAATGTCTAATCGCTATGTCGAACACCTAAAACTAATATGATATTGTATATCAATTGTAATTAAAAAAAATAAATTTAGAAAAAAGGAAGGGAATTCTTATCCATGCTATATATAGCATGAATTAACTGAACTGTGTAAAAAATGGTTAAGCTGTTAAAAAATAAAGAAAAAGGTGTTGTGAGTTTAGAGGAAGGAGGAAGTCTTCGTCGATAAAAAAAAATTATGTTTACTACATTAGATAATAAAAGTAATAGCAACTCATGGTTGGAAAAGCCCTGAAGGAGAAAACTGCAGAATATGTACAGGGATGAGAGTGAAAAGTAGTAATAAGAAACTAAATGGGGGAATACTGACTGGGAAAATATTTTAGGGAGCTTTGAGTGTCATACCAAAGAAGTTAGCCTGAAACCATGGTAAACATTGGAGAATTTTAGAATGAAGATGACCTACATCTGTAGTCAGGAAGAAGGAATAATTTAAGGTTTTTCATAATGTCTTGTGCATCAGAGATTCTATTTCTGAGTCAATAAATAGGAGTGATGGCCCAGAAATCTGCATTTTTAACAGAACCTCCAACCCTATCCCTAGGTAATTCTGGTGCAAGAATTTTTATTAATATTCAAAGAAAATTGTGATATTCTTCAAACTTGTCAAGTGGTTTCTTTCATTGTTTGACCAATGTTTTAATATCTTCTCTCCTTCCTATGTGTTCTTATAGGTTAGAGTTCCAGAATGGCATCTGTAGCTTCATCCCTTGACTGCTACCAGCCCTGTGAGCATTTACACTTACTGGAGCCATTGGGCACTTACATGTCATGATTGATGGCTCCCACATATATATAGATATACACAACTTACATATAGTTCTGGAGGTGCTAGATTTGTTAGAAAGAATGCTGAAACAGAAGCCCCTACATATTAATGGATATCTCGTTTTTTACTGCGTAATTCTAAGGTATCCACTAAACTTCTTAAAGCCTCAAGTTATCAACAATGTGCAGGTAAGTTGAAATGCCTACCTTCTCTGTCTAAGGGTGACTTAGAGTTTATAAGAAATCTTGTTCGCGAAAAGCTCTCTGAAATAATCTACCAAGTGCTGTACAAATGTGAGACATTTTAATCTCTTTGGGTTAAATCCTTAAATCTCAGGACAACTCTATTTAAATGCAAATATGTTGAATAAGAAGGCATAACATTAGCACATATGTTAGAATTTTAGCTATATATTAGGGTACATGGCTTTTTTCTCAAAAATCTGACACTAAAGAAATGGGTGATAAGGCCATTACATTTTGATGAGAGAGGGGAAGAAACTAGAAGAGGCAAAACTTCTACTCTCTTAGGGTGACCTGCTGGGCCTGAGAATTAAACTGACAGAAACAAATTTATAGATAAAAAGAACAAATTGGTGATTGCCAGATGGAAGTGGTGTGGGGGGGTGTGATGAATGAAAAGGGTAGAAAGGATTAAGAAGCACATATGGCCAGTTATCAAAATAGTCACAGGGATGTAAAGCACAGCATAGGGAATATAGTCAATAACATTGTAATAACTGTGTGTTGTGATGATACTAGACTTATAAAGGTAAAGGCTTTATATGGCATACAAATGTCTAATCATTATGTTGTACACCTGAAATTAATATAGTATTTTATGTCAACTTGAATTGAAAATTTTTTAAAAAAGACAGATTGATGGGAGAAAAGTACACAGATTTTATTTAAATATAAGTTTTATGCTATATGAAATCCCCATAAGGAAATAAAGAACCACAAAAGTGGCAAAATCTAAATGCTTTTATATGAAGTTGAACAGAGACAATTGTGAAAAAGTAACTAAAATTTACGAGAAGGCTAAAGGAAGGTAATATTTTACCAAAGTCTGTTTGTATAGTATTCTCTCAGTCTTGGGTATCCATCTCTGATGATAAGAATATTTCTTTCCTCCTGGTATAAGGTAGGCTATCTTTCACATAAGAGTTTTCTCTCCTGCTTTCAGGGCAAAAATTGGAGGTCAGAGCATTTTTCCTATATCTGCTGTTTTTCAAGTAGTCAAAATAATTCTTATACCAAAGTGCTACTCTTCAGAACCATAAAGGAAGAAAGAGGAAGAGAGTTGGGGAAAATTCAATACATGGGTCTGAAGGTCAGGTTTAGGAGAGTTACATAGTTTCAGGTCCAAAAATAGACATGAAAAGGTCTGAAAGCCAATAAGCTTACTTTAAGCTATTGCCTAAGCTTGGTCCGTCAAAGGGAAAAAATTTATGTTGAGACATTTTTTTCTTTTCCTAGAGGCAAATAATTTAGGGAGTGGAAGCCACAGCTGATCAACCTATTACAAACTCTTGGTTTGCATATGTGTGTCTGTATATATATATATATATATATATATATATATATATACAGACACACACACATATATACATATATACATATATATAGATAGACACACATATATATACATACACATACATGCACACACATAATACATGTGATATGCATTTATAACACATATACATATATTTGGCCCAAAGAATGCTGTTTGGATGTACCAAAGTGTGTGGAACAGAAAACAGTATCCCTATTAGGTTGAAAGGACCACAGTATGTATGAATGCCCAATGCTCTGCATGCTTCTAAGTTCATAAATTTAGATACCACTAGTGTACTGAGGAGAAGAATTGGAACTTGCTCTAATTTAATTTATATTTTAGATCTTCCCAATATTAGACCCTCTCAATAAAGTGAACTGGGTTATGACATTGCCAGAAAGAACTGGGAGGCACCAGCTTTCACAGATGCTCAAAGACATTACACCTCCTGAAAATGAGGATAGGACATAAGTCAAGCCTGGCCCTGTAGCTTATTTGCACATACTCAATTTTATCCTCTTCTCTTATGCAATTCAGTTTGAAGATTTGTACTTGACTTTAGGAAAATCAGAGCCTTGGAAATTCCACATATAAATAGTGAAGGCGATTCCACAGTCTAAGAAAGGATGAAGGTGCATTTCTAATCCCTGATATGGCTTGGTAGTTGCTTGGTTTAAAGATAGTCAATTGTGTTGACCCTTGGAGTTCACATATTTTTTTCTCAATTACAGAGAGATACTTTCACCTTTGGAATTCTCAACCTTAAAAACAGCTGCAGACTCTCAAATCTCCCATGCAGGATTATTTGCCCAATGAAAACCAGCTTCAGCTGAGGTACATTAGAACTTCCCTTGGGCATTCCTCCTACCATCTATAAAGGCCGCTAAAGAAACAACAGCTGTGAAAGGAATATAAGAAAGTCACAGGAAAAATATCTTGTTTCAATAATAAGTACCTATCTGGACTCTTATTTAATCATTATTTCTCAAGGAAGAAATGAGTTTCAAATGTAAAGTTAACTTTGCATAAGGTCTCTGTACTTGTCCCCATATTCACATATGACATTTGGCAGTAAGACACAAATTCATCTCCTTAGAATTTATTTTCATTCTTTCAAACATTAAAGAAAAATTCCTGAAAAATAGCACATTCCTATAACAGCAAATGCAAAATATGTGAAAGAAGATAGAGCAGGAAAAATGGACTTCTCTCTTATCCTAATCACCTGGCCACATGTTCCTTTTCTAGAAGCTACCATTGTTGCCAATTTCAGAGATAGTCTCCATACACAACTATGTATGAATTTGTGGGTGTATGTGTATTCCTCTCTTCTTTTTCCTTTACTCAAATAGTTATATATTATACCAAAGTGCAAAAGAATATATCTGTATTTACTTATCATCTATTATCTATCTCTGTGATAATCATGTTTGTGTTTTATGTGTTAGATATAATTTTCTGTTATTTTTAATAGCTGCATAAGGTTTCTTCATGTGAATATAGCATAATGTATTAAACTGGACCCTTATTCCTAGCCACTTATTGTTATGAATCTCTTATAGTACAATGCTGAATACCTTTGTGACAGTATAATTTCACACATGTGCAAGAATACACTAGATAAATTTCTAGAAGTAGAATTTCTGGGAAAAAAAGAACATGTATTTTCAATTTTGATATATATTGTTGAATTTCTCTCCCTGAATACCTATACCAACTCACACTAATAGTACCTAAGACTTTGTTTCCTTATGTTATTGAACTTTTTGATCTTTGACAATTACGTAAGTGAACATTAGAATTTTAAAGTAGCTTTAATTTTTGCCTTCCTTTCAAAATAAGTAAACAGCTTATCATATGCTTAAAAACACTTTTATTTCTTGTCTGTGAACTGTCCGTCTACCTGTTTCTCTATTGTTTTTAGTCTTGTTGATTTGTAGGAACTTCTGTATTAACTGTTAAATGTTTTGTATTTTTTCTAAGATTTTTGTCTTTTGCTTTCTAAATGTGGTGGTTGTTGCTTTTTGCTTTTGTTGTCTTTTGCCAAACTGATTTATTGTTTTACTTTATTGTGTTGCAATATTAACTTTTTTTATGACTTACATTTATTGTGTTATATTTAGAAAATACCTCCCAATGTGAATTTTTTAAAAGAATATTTAATATTCTCTTTACTGCTATTATAATTTTATGCTCTTTGCTTAAAAATTTCATCTGAAATTTATTTTTTACATAAGAAATTAGGGAAAAATCCATAAAAACTTTTCTCACAGAGATATATCTAATAGTCCTAACACTATTTGTTAATTAATCCATTTTTCTATGATATGAAAGGTCTCTTGTATCATGATCATATTCTCTTATATATTTGGCTTTACTGCTAGACTTTTAAAATAATGTGCTCCATTACTTCATCTGTTTGCTTTTTTTGTCCAGTATAGCATTATGCTTTTAAGAATTTTAACATTATAGTAAGCCTTAGTATTTGGTAAGTCAAATTCCCTCTTTTTACTCTGCTCTCCTTTCTTTCATGTGTATATGCTCTCTTTTTCCAAAAATTCCTTTGCGTTCTTGCATGTTTTGTTTTTCAAATGTACTTTAGAACCAGCTTCTCATATACAAAACATTCAGTTGTCATTTTATTGGCACAATGTTCAATTCTAGATAATTTATTTTCTGTGGATTTTTAACAACTGAAGTCTAGAGTACTAAGACATGTTCCTATCACAATGTACACATGACCAAAATTCACATAGACATCTGTAGAATCCACTTTGGTTTCCTCTCTTCCCTATTTTTCTGATTGGACATTGAATTCATATGTCCTTGTAATGTTCTGGAGAAATATGGAGAGGAACACATTTCCTCTGAGAGGCTCCATGGCACTTCCAATGCAGGAACTATCAGGAGAACCAGGACAACTGAGCCATCTTTAGAAAAGACTCAGAATTCCTGCATATGTATGTCTTCCTTTGAGAAATGTCTATTCAGGTTCTTTGCCTATTTTAATCAGCTTAATTGTTTTCTTGCTACTGAGTTGTTTGAGTCCTTTATATATATTAGATATTAACTCCTTATCAGATATATGGTTTGCTAATATATTCTCCCATCCCGTAGGTTGTTTCTTCACTCTGTTGATTGTTTCCTTTGCTGTGCAGAAGCTTTTTACTCTGATGAAATCCCATTTTTCTATTTTTGATTTTGTTGCCTGTGCTTTTGGGGTCATATCCAAAAATTCATTGCCCAGTTTTATGTCGAGACTTTTTCCCTATGTTTCTTCTAGTTCTGTACTTTTAGGTTGTACATTTATGTCTTTACCCATTTTAAGTTAATTTTTGTATATGGTGTGAGATAAAGGTCCAATTTCATTCTTTTGCACATAGATATCCAGTTTTCCCAAGCCCATTATTAAATGGACTATTTTTTTGCAGTGTATATTCCTATCACCTTTGTCAAAGATAAATCAACAGTAAATATGTAGAAGATATACTAATACATATTTTGTTGAGTATTTTTGCATCCATGTTCATCAGAGATACTGGTTTGTAATTTCTTTATAATGTCCTTGTCTGGCTTTTGTAGCAGAGTTCTCTGTTCTGTTCTATTGATTTATGTGTCTGTTTTTTATGCCAATACTAAACTGTTTTGATTGCTAAAGCTTTATAGCATCTTTTGAAATCAGGTAGTGTAATGCCTCCAACTTTGTTCTTTTTGCTTAAGATTCTTTTACTTCTTCAGAGTCTTGTGGTTCTATGTGAATTTCAGGATTGTTTTTCCTATTTCTTTGAAAAATGCTATTGGAATTTTATAGGGATTGAATTGAATTTGTAGATTACTTTGGGTAATATGGACATTTTAACAATATTAATTCTTCCTATCCATGAGCATGGAATATCTTTCCATTTGTGTCTTTTTCAATTTCTTTCATCAAATTTTATAGTTTTAAGTGTATAACTCTTTCACCTCCTTGATTAAATTTATTCCTAAGTAGGATCGTTTGCTTAATTTCTTTCTCAGATAGTTTATTGTTAGTATGTAGAAATGCTATTCATTTTTATGTGTTATGTTTCTATCCTAAAAGTTTACTGAATTTACTTATTAATTCTAACAGTTTTTTTAGTGGAGTATTTATTATTTTCTACATATGAAATATTTCATCTGCTAACAGAGATACTTTGACTTCTTCTTTTATGATTTAAATGCCCTTCATTTCTTCTTCTTGCCTAATTTCTGTGACTAGGCCTTTCAGTAGTATGTTGAATAGAGGTGGCAAGAGTGGGCATCCTTGCCTTGTCTTGTCTTTATGATATTAGCTATAGGCTTGTCATATATGGCCTCTCTTATGTTGGGGTTTGTTCCCTCTATACCAACTTTGTTAAAAGTTATTATTATGAAAGAATGTTGAATTTTTTCTAATGCTTTCTCTGCACCTTTTGAAATGATATCTATCCTTTATTGTGTTAATGTAGTATTGATTTGTGGATGTTGAGCCATCCTCACATCCCAGGGATAAACCATACTTGATTGTGGTGTATGATCCCCTTAATGTATTATTGAATTCAGTTTACTAATACATATTTTATTGAATATTTTTGCATTTATGTTCATCAGAGATATTGGTTTGTAACTTTCTTCTAGTGTCCTTGTCTAGCTTTGGTAGCAGGGTAATGCTGGCCTGTAAATGAGTTTTGAAGAGGCTTTTCTTTGTTGGGAGTCTTTTGATCAATGATTAAGTCCTTTACTTTTATTGATCTGTTTAAATTTTGTATTTCTTCATGATTCATCCATATAACTGGCCAACAGGTACATGAAAAAAGTGTTCAGCGTCATTAATTATCAGGGAAATCAAAACCACAATATCACCTCACACCTGTTAGAATGGTTAGCATCAAAAGATAAAGGGAAAAAAGTTGGCCAAGAAAATGGAACCTTTGTACAGTATTGATGGAAATGTAAAATGGTGCTGCTGCTATAGAAAACTGTATGGAGATTCCTCAAAAAAAAAAAAATAGAACTACCATATATGTAATCCAGTAATCCTACTTCTGGATATATATCTGAAGGAAATAAAATCAGTATCTCAAAGAAATATATCCATACTTTCATGTTAATTGCAGCATTAGTCACAATAGCCAAGATATGGAATCAACTTAAGTGTCATTGAAGATAAAAAATATGAGATATATATGTAATGTATGTGTGTATATACATTGTATGATATATGTATATCACACACACAATGGAATATTTTAGCCTTAAAAAATAAAAAAATCCTGTCATTTGTGACAACATGGATGAACCAGCAGGACATTAAGATAAGTAAAATAAGGTAGACATAGCAAGACAAATACTACATGATCTCACTTATATGTGGAATCTAAAAAAGTCAAAGTCATAGAAGCAGAGAGGAGACTGGTGGTTTCCAGGGCTGGCAGTGGGTGGTGGGGTGGTGGCAAGGCAATAGGAAGATGTTAGTCAAAGGAAACAAGGTTATACAGGAAGAATAAGATCTAGAGATCTAATGTATACCATGGTGTCTATAGTTAATAATATTGTATACTTAAAATTTTCTTAGAGAATAAATATCTAATGTTTTCACTGCACACAAAAAATTAAGTATTAACTAATTTAACTGTATAATCAATTCACTACGTAGATGAAAATTGAAATATTACATTGTACACTGTAAGTACATATAATTTTTATTTATCAATTATTCCTTAATAAAGATTGGGGAAATTTTATTTTAAAAGGAAAAAAACATTTAAAACATATATGCAATTTATTTAGAAAAAACATTCTAGAAAGATTTTAATTGATGCTTTAAAATTCTTTTATGATTAATTTTACAATTTTCTATATTTTCTTAAAGTTCTATAATGAACATATATTGGCTTTATACATCACATAAAATATTACCTACATCAAAACAATTCCCTGTTGTTATTGTTTCCCTCGAATTCATTCCTATCAGTTAAACAACATTCATGGCGGGCAGGGGAATCGCATAAAAAAAAAAGAAAGCAGGCCAGAGTAGGGGTAAGGGTGATTAAGGATATGCGAAAGGGAGGCAAAGATATGAGTGGGCCTAAAAGGGCAAGAGGGTCATTGGGCCCACATCTCATATTCCCAAAGAGCTTCAAATTGATATATTTTGATGTTGTCTCCAAATGAAGTTTTAAATCATGTTGCATTTTTAAATTTAAAGTGTTAATTTGATAAATAGAAATATTGAAAATATGCCATAGTTTCTAATGCATTTTGATATTTCTTTGCCTCCTTACCCTCCTTTCTCTTTTTCCTCCTTCACAACAGGAGCTTCAAAAAATGAAGGGCCTGTTTTAACTTTAACAGACTCTATATTTTTAGTGTAATACGCTAATGGGCTTGAGTGAATTTTTCTACATCAGATATTTGGCAAAAGAAAAATGAAATCAGAGCTTTGAAGAAATCTTCCATTTTTCATGAGGTTCCTTCCATAAGCCTTGGAAAACTCTTCTACATAGTGGGACTGGAGGTAGGAACAATTAAATAAATAGCAACTAACAACAAAGAACCACATGCAATAATAGATTGTGTGGAGCTGAAATCAAGTAGGAGAAAATGGCTGATTTAGTAGTTTTGGTTAAGGTATTTGTGAGAAGAAAGAAAGATGGCTGTAGTCAGGCTCCCTCCTGACACCCTTAGCAGCTTCTGGGTGGAAGTGACTCAGCACTTCTCCCTTTATGTAACCATGTGCTCAGTATGCATGCGCATGTGTGAGCTTCTGTTCTCTGACAGTGTGCCGCTATTGTGTAACCTGTGTATAAAAGTCGCCTCTGCCCTGCGTGGTTGGCTGTGCCCTTGCTGGAATAAAGGGCTATGTATGTCACAGTTACCTACAGCTCCCTGCATTTTCTTCCAACTGCCTAAGCCTCATACCACTTACCTCAGAACCTTGAATCTGTAGCAACTTGGCATAGTCATGAGCAGGATTCCCAGATAAGGGAGACTTCTGCCCCACCAGAGGTAGGGAGGGAGATGTGGCCCACTCAGAGCATGTGGTATCTTGTGGCAGTGGTATTAATGACCTGAGCCTTGGGAGGCAGTTGCTGGGTCCCCAGTTAGCACTGAGAAGACTCTCCTCTTCCTGGAGGAGTAGCTGCCAGAAAAAGCATGAGCCGTGGCCCAAGCCAAATGGGCTGGGTGCTTTTAATGGCTTTGAAGCAGAACATGGATGAAGCTCCAGCAGAGGCTACACAAGGACAGAAGCTTCGGCAAAAAGCAGATGCCTTGGATGCAAGGGTGCAACAACTGGAAGCTGAGCTCCAAAGAAGTCTAGCCTCGGAGTTGCCCTCAGAGGTAGAGGAAGACATCCTTGAAGAAATCCACCCACAAATATGGCCCATAATACACCAAAAGGTAAAGGATAGACAACCCCTGGGTCCAGGTGAGGTACAAGCTGGAAGCCCCACAGTGACAGAATTCACCGTGGATATCCCGTAAACACCTGTGGAATTACAGGATTTGGGAAAATAATGTCGGTAGCAAACCGGTGAACCATTTCCGGCCTGGTTGCTGTGCCTTTGGGACTAGGGGCACGAGAGTATCTCATGCTCCCCTGACAAGATGGAGAAATTGGCATCCATAACCATATAGCCCTCTCACTACGGCAGGGTCTACAGACCAGTCGCCACTTGGCTCAAGGTCGGGGAGCCACACCCTGATGGAATGACTTACTGCCACTGTGTGGATGGTTTGAAATGATGCCAGAGAACTCCCAGACCCTGTGAGTACATGGCAAATGTATGCTGAACTGGTGCAGATTATCTGTGAACTGGGCATGCGACAAGCTATGTTTAATTTGAAATACATGAGGACCAGATGATGAACAGTTTAGGACTGACATGTGAGACCTAGTGTTAGGGACCACCCCCTCTACCACTTTTGGCTCATTAGTTGCTATCCTGGCTCTCTGTGTGAGGAGAAGTGTACATGAAATGACTACAACAATGGCTACTCTGGAAGATGTAGAGGGGAGACGCCATGAGGCAAGGCAAAAGTGTTCTTGTGGTAACGTTCCAAGGGCCAAGAAGAAAAAGGCCCTATGCAGGGTCCTGTGTGGGTTACCAGACACAAATATGGACTGATTTGCTAGCTGCAGGAGTTAATCCAGACAAGATAGAATGCTAGCCTAATGTGGTGTTATTAGAATTGTGGTGGTAATTGAAACCTGAACAGCAATTTAGGCGTGAGCAGAAACCAAAAGATCTAGGCCTGTGGCCTTGAAGGACTTTTTGAAACCCTAGGACTTTCTCTTGACCCTATATGATTAGAGAGAAGGCCGAGGTTCCTATTTGGAGGGGCTAGGCAGGGACCAGAGTCCGCACGTGGAATTGACAATCCAACGTATGGTCCCCATACAACATACAGAGTTCTAGCACTGTGGATACTGGGGCCAACCACAGTATCATTTAAGGAAATCCAGACAGATTCCCTAGACCTGTGTTTATATAGACGGCTATGGGGTAAGACTATTAAGACCAAAGTTGTGACTTTGGCTCTTGGACTAGGATGTTTGCCTCCATGTCCGTAATAAAATGTGTGTTTCTCCGGTGCCAGAATATATCCTAGGGGTGGATATATTGCAAGACCTTCATCTGCAGACCTCTTCTGGTAAATTTCATTTGCGGGTCCAAGTGGCGACGACTGTGGTGTGGGGACATACTCATCATCTGCCACAGAAAATGCCAGAGCCAAGGCGCATTGCCAATGTTAAGCAATATCACTTGCCTGGTGGACATAATGAAATCAGGGCTATGATTCAGGAATCAGAGAAAGCTCAGATTGTGCACTCCACCCATAGTCCTTTATAATGTCCCTATGTGGCCAATAAAGAAGCCTGATGGCTCATGTAGGATGACTATAGACTATTGGGAATTAAATAAAGTGACACCCCCACTGCATGCAGGGGTACCATCCACCCATGATCTAAGGGATCAACTGATTATAAGACTGAGAACGTATCACTATGTCTTGGATTTGGCTAACACTATTTCTTTATAGATTTAGCTCCAGAAAGTCAAGACCAATTATGGACCTTTGTGGTACGACCCCAAGGCTACTTGCATAGTCCAACAATTTGCTATGGGTTGGTAGCCCAGAATTGGCAACCTGGACCTGACTGGCAACAGTGGAATTGTATCATTATATCAATGATATCAAGTTAATGTCTGCTTCCCTTACAGACCTAGGACAAGCAGCGCTGACACTGTTGCAGCATCTGAAAACATGGCTGGGTGGTAAATACAGCCAAGTTTCAGAAACCTGGCTTATCTGTCAAATTTTTGGCTGTTGTCAGGTAAGATGAAAGTTATCCCTGATGCTATAATTGATAAGATACAAGCATGTCTACCACCCACTTCAGTTAAGAAACTGCAGAGTTATGTGGAACTGGAGAGTGTTTGTGCCCCACCTAGCACAGCTAGCATGACCATTGTATGGCCTGATCAAGAAGGGAGCTACTTGAGACTGGGATGAAACAGAGAGGGTTTTTACCACCACCAAGCAGGTGGTACAACAAGCCCAAGCCCTACAAGTAACAGATCCAGGTAAACCCTTTGAATTAGACGTGCATTAACAGCAGAAGGATATGGCTGGGACCTATGAGAATGTTTGGAATGAACTAGGACCCCAGTGAGTTACTAGTAGGGTCCAGTAGGGGGCAGGGAGCCAAGTGGGTAGTATAGGGGTGCAACCAGCTACCTACCATATTTGGTATGATACAGGTACAGGTCAAAGCAGCCAACAAGCTGAACTGCAGGCTGTGGGATGGTTATAGCCCATGAAGATGGCCCACTGACTATTTGTACTGACAGTTGGGCAGTGTATAAAGGCTTGACATTATGGTTGCCTACGTGGAAATAACAAAACTGGCTAGTTGGCCATAGGCATTTATGGGGACAAGCCATGTGGCAAGACCTTTGAGTGACAGGGCAAGAAAAGGATGTAACTGTTTACTGTTTATCATGTTATGGGTCATGTCCCCTTGGTGACTCCAGGAAATGATGAGGCAGATGTCCTTTCACATGTACAATGGCTAGAAAAGGCTCCTGCCCCTGACGTGGTGCACTGGCTCCACAGACAATTGCAGCACGCGGGTGCCAGAACTATGTGGACAATAAAACAATAGTGGAACTTTCTCCTGAAGTGGGAAGATGTCACAGATGCCTGTGCCAAATGTCCAGTATGCAGCCAGGATACACCGTAGCCAGGATACGCCACATCTTCACCGCATGAAACAGGAACATGCACAAGTAACAAGGGGAAAGGTCCCATTAACCACATGGCAGGGAAATTACATAGGACCTCTTCCAAAAGCTCAAGAGGCATCTTATGCCCTTATGGCGGTGGACATAGCCACTGGGCTGTTGTTTGCATGGCCCTATATTCCCTCAAATTGGACAGGCTGCTGTACTTAGGGACTCCCATATTTACCAGCAGCTGTGTGACAGACACTCCCACAAATTGGGATGCATATTATTCACAACATGTCCATACTAAAGGGACCCCATGGTGCCCTTTAGCCATCTTTCTGCCTGTGGCAGGTGATGTGGTAGTTGAACGGCTTTGGCAGAGCATACTGCTCGAGCCTTGAATTATACTCATAAAGCCCTCAGTCTGGTAACTGATGAAGTAGATCAAATGAGGAAAGCAGTATTGTAAAATCGTATGGCTTTGGACATTTTAACGGCTGTCCACAGGGGCACTTGTGCCATTTTCACACTAAATGTTGCATTTATATCCTGGACCACTGGCACAACATCTCACAAGCCGTGGCAGGTCTCTCCCAAGAAATATAGGAAGTCCAACAGCTCACTGGGGATCCTCTGCAGGAGTGGTGGACAGGCCTAATGTCCACCTGGCACTGGGTCTTAGCTCTCCTAGAAGATGGAGCCTACCTCCTGGTGGCATATTGTTGTTACCTGTATTGTTGTGGCATTTGGGTACAGAGCTCTGCCCTCCTGCAGCGCTCACCTGCCAAGCCTACATAGTTGTAAAGGAAGAACCCTGAAGGGGTGGAGTGCGAGGAGAAAGAAAGATGGCTGTAGTCAGGCTTCCTCCTGACACCCTTAGCAGCTTCTGGGCAGAAGTGACTCAGCACTTCTCCCCTTTTTGTAACCATGTGCCCGGTACACATGTGTGGGCTTCTGTTCTCTGACAGTGTGCTACTATTGATTAACCTGTGTATAAAAGTCGCCTCCACCCTGTGCGGTTGGCTGTGCCCTTGCTGGAATAAAGGGCTATGTCACAATTGCCTACAGCTCCCCGCATTTTCCCCCAACTGCTTGAGCCTCATACCCCTTATTCAGAACCTTGAATCTGTAGCAACACAGTATTAAATTCAAAACAGGAAGGCCTAATTTATAAACAAGAACATTTCAACATACCACTTCACATTTCACCTTTTTTGATATGATTTTGCACTTATTTAATATGATTTGTCTCTTGCTTTTCATCATGGTCAGATGATAAAAAGAAAAACTGGGTCTGAAACTGATAAAAGAAAATGGTAGCAAATGTGGTACAGAGGCCTAAATTTCTGAATAAAAACAAAGTTCATGCTGTATCATAGCATTTTACCAGGACCACAAGATTTTCTTATTTCTTGTAGCTCAGGGTTGTATAACTTTTATTTTTAAAGTAATTTCTTCAGCTGTAGTTTAGCATTAACAACTCTTCAGCTATTCATACTTTATTCTGTGTGATCGAAAATGTCAAGAAGTAAAATTGTTTATTTTGTTTAAAAAGTTTTTTATAATTGATATACTCTGGAGAGAAACCTCATTGATTTCGAGTCAAATCAATTTGATTTGCTCTTCTGTTACTTAGATAATTTCCTGGCTTACAAGAGTAGTAGAAATTGCTCTTAGGCCTTATCACAAGGATAATATTACATGATTCTTAAAACTGATAATTTTACCCATTTTCTTTGGCTACATGGAAGCACGGAGCTTATTAACAACCCATCTCTAACAACTGGAACAAACTGCTTAATAGAAAAAGTAAAAATTCAAAAAAATAACATTTAACAGGAATTCAATAAAATCATTCTTCACTATTTATTGGTTCTGATACTTGGTGAGTCGGCGACATTTTTAGCAAGTGTCAAAAAGTGGATATGAGGTGCAGGGTTGAAAGCTATGGTCAGGATTGAAAGTTTATAGATTTTTGACCCTTATTTCTCAGACTATTAAAATTGAAATTGCTTGTCACCCTTTAGTTTGATAATAAATTGAGGTCAATTTTGATTTCAAGTTTCTCTGTGGAGTTAGTAAGTATAATAAATTTGAGAAACAGAATGGAATCCTTCAAATCGTAATTGAGTTAAGCCTTCCTAAGCAATTGGGAGGGATATACACTTCAAAGAATGTTGCTAGATGGTTCTCTTAAATTAATCTGTGAGAACTCCAGGGGTGTCTGCTCAAACCAAACTCAAATGACTTAAAGTTCTAAAAATTCCATTGGTATAGTGCTGTTGTCTTTCAACAGGATCCTTTTCATGGGCCCACAGTGTGTGAATCAATATAGTCTTTCCTAAAACTGAATTACCTGAGAATGAGCCTTCTTTCATATATTGTTACCAAATTCTTTTCAATCCCCCCTTTCTCAATTACCCAGTTTGTACTTTACCAAAGGAAGATAAATACCTCTCATTCATCTTAAATGCTACCATAGTGCATTGCCCCAAATTGTAAAAGACCTCTGGAATTAAAAAAAACCTCCAAGGGGCAATATAAGATTTGAGTATTCTTTTGCTGGCCAAGTGATTTCCAATTAAATAAAACTGAAGGAGGCCTAGTAGAATTTTCAATGTTTAGGTTATTAGAAATAATTTCAGATGAGAATTCATTATATGATAAACAGATACCCATTGTTTTATTTTTGATAATATTAAAATTATAAAATAACAACAACAAAAAACAAGAATAGAACGGGATAGTAATACTCATCAAAGGGAACAATGTAAAATTTATAACTATTAAAGGAAAGATTTCCTGTATTATAATTTCTCATTTATAAAATGAAGTTGTAGAATTAGATGTAAGATTCCATGTACTATGCCCTACAAACACAGTGCTTATTTTCTCCAATCCATAAAGCAAAACACTTTGACTGTATTATCCTTCAATTAACCAAGTAACTGTTCTAAATACAGAAATCTGGCTAATTAGATATGATTTCACAATAATAATAGAAAGTGTCATTTATTGAAAGCTTACTGTCAGTTATGATATTCAATTCTACTTATATTTTCATTTAATTACCAAATTGAAGATATTACCTTGACATATTATTAAACGTAATTTGTTGAGTCCCTAATTTGTATTTTGTTCCCACTATATTTCTTCTTCTTAACTAGGATTCAGCCAGGCTTTTGTTGTCTTGAAGGGTTAAAGTAGAAATTATTAAACCATAACCTCCTCTCTCCACCTCTTGTTTTGAAAACAGAAATTCATTTAAAGGATTAAGCCAGTTCATTCCAGAGTGGAATGGGAGGGAGATCAGGTTTTGGAAAAGAGAGGTAGTTATGGAGTGTGTAGACAGAATTGGGCAGAACTATGAACATAAAAGATTCTTTAAGAGTATGGAAGAATGTGTGTGAATGATGGTGAGAATTATGTTCCCATGTAACGTGGGGAAGGAATAGCAGGGGCAGCTGCAAGGTGCAGTCATAGAGTCTAGACAATTGGCTGAAGCCTAGCCTCACAATGATCCCATTCTCCTTCCAAAAAATTGTGCCCACGCTAAGCACAGAAATAGCAATAAAAGCCCATTTTCTAATGGCTCAGACAGAATTGGACAATTTATTTCTTAGCTGTGACCACGATATAAAGAAGAGTAGAGAATCCAGCTTTCAAAGTTGGATGAAAGTTCTTTGGATACCTGTGCAAACTTAAAGAGATACTATGCTATTCTTCCTTAAACCCCACCAAAACCAGGATTAGCATTAAATTACTACTCAGCAGCTTGGGTACTGTTGGCTCAGCATTAGATTTAAATTGATTTAGAAAAACAAAGTGCTATGACATTTCTTGTAAAAAAAAAAAATACAAGATAGCTATTATAACAGAAAGCTGTATTATAATTACATTACAACAGATATTATGAGTAATAGCTATAACAATTTCCATTTTATGGATAACTATGGAGCCGTTGGTATTTTAAACTACATATTTTTAGTTCTCCTGAGTACAGGTAGGATTACATTTCCTTCCCCACCCTTCGAAGATAGGCATGACCATGTGATCTTTTAGACCAATCAAATGTGTGCAGAGGTGTGAATTACTTCCAGGTGGAAGCTGTATGAGTGGGTTTATCATTTTCACATGGTTTTCTCTCCTTCTCTTTGCCTTTATGCAACACTTTAGATGGTGCCTAATCTGTCTGCTTGAGTTCTGGACTGAGGATGACACAGAGCAGAGGCCACAGCCCATCAGGAAGATATGAAGTGTGAACAAAACGTAAGTTATTTTGATTTAAGACTTCAGGATTTTGGGGTTGCCTTCACAGCATAATCTGGTCTGTTCTTCCTAGTACCATAACGAGTCTCAGAGAGTTAAGCATCTTGTGTTAGTTTCTTTCTCAGTGAATACACGCTGATTTCAAGCACAACCTTCCTTTCTAAATGATCAATTAATATTCAGTAAATATTAAGTACCTACTAAGGCCCAGAGGATTCAATGTTGAACAACGCAGACAGGTTCTCTACATTCAAGGGAGTTCTCAGACCACTTAACCATTGTTCAAGAATTAAGTTTATAATTTTAAAAATTAATTTCCTCTCTTGCTCATCTACACACCCACCTTTAAGAAAAGAAAATGACATTTGTCCATCCCTAGACCTTAGGGGCCTTTTTTTTTTGTCCTCTACAGTTTCTTAGAGTTTAACAGCAGTAGTTCCTTGATCACATCTGCAAGTCATTTAAATATCTTGGTACATAATTTATCTGGCCCTGAAAGCTTGAATTAATTTAAAGCTGTAAAGTACTCCTTTATTATCTCTGTACATATCTTGTACTTTATCCCTCCTAATGATGTTTGTTCTAGATTTGCCAGCATGAAAATTATTTTCCTTGATGGAGAAAAAAGAAACAAAACAGAATACAAATAAATCTCTCTCTGCTTTGTTGCTTAACATTATATATATTTTGTCATAAATTGCAGTCTTAAGGGGTGTGAATTGTTTTGAGCAAATGAGTACTTCTGCTATGTAGCCAGGATACTACTTACCAGGAATCAAGACCAGTTAATAACCAGTGAAGCCGAAACTAAAAATTTATACACAGGTGTTCAAACAAATTGTTGAGGTGACTTAATGAGATTAATTTGTGTTTGGGAGAACTCAGTGAAATACTTGAAATATTTTTTCGGTGCTACAGAACACTAGCTAAACAGGGGTTTTTTGTCTGTTTGCTTGTTTTTATTTGTTTTTTTGTTTTTTGTTTTTTTTTTATCTGAAGCAGCCTAACGTAGCACTTCCATATTTTAATAAGCACAGAGTTACGAGTTTATATAGAATCCTCTGTGTTCTGTGCTGTGTCTCTATGGTTGCTCTTACCCTAGCATGGTGACACTGGTTTAAATGAATGTCTCCAATATTTGTGCTAGAATTTAGTATTCTCTCTTATAGGAAGACTGTGGGCTCTATTTGGGTCAGGGAAAGCTTCATTTCTCGGAATTGATTGATTGATTAATAATTTCATTGAATTCTTCTATAAGGTTCTTAGTGTTGGATTTTGACTCTAATTTTCTTATTTTATTTAATCTATCTAAAAGCCATGTTATTCTGTCCTGAGAACTTTAAAATGTTCCAGGTCTTTGTGGACTTCAGATTTTCTGTCATTGGTATTTTTCTATCTTTTTAACCTTAAATGTCTGAGCTCAGAACATGTTCATCCATGAAGATCTTTGGTTTCTGATTAATAAATTTGGTTGGGATTTCCCATTAAGCTTATAGTAATTTAGAATCACTGATTTTTTTTATAGCAATATTCCATATAGAACTTCTGACCAAATGTATAATCCCATCTGTCTCAGTACTTTGAAAATGTTCTTTCCTATAAATATTATGTTTAGCTTTCCTCTGAGTCTCACTCCTGGGCTTTTATGAACTCTAAGATGACATTGTTACTATCCCGTGGTTTTACTTTTGCCTCTATGTTCATAGCCCCTTCTTCCTAGATGATAAATATGCCCAGAGTGACACTTCTTCTTTGCTTTTTTTTTTTTTTTACCTTAAAAGTCAATTATTCTCAACTTTTAGTGTGTATCACAGTGTTGTCTACAGATATCTGAATCAAAATCACCTACAGTGGATGCCCACTCCCAGGACAAGCTGCATAATTATCTGGGCACAGTGCAAAATAAAAGTATGAAGTCTGTTGCTCTAAAGACAGTAAGAATTTTAAGATGGTGATAGCAGAGCATTAAACCAAGCATTCTGGCTTCAATGTTGGCCCATAAAGCCAGTCTCAGAGATTCTGATTTGGAAGTTTGAAGTGGTTCTAGAAAGCTAAATTTTTAGCAAACTCATTGGGTTTTCTAACATAGGTTAGTCTGCAGACCCCTGTTTACATATTTTCCACACCCATACCCTCTTCAAATTAAGACAATGACATTCTAGGTTACATGCTTTCAGAAGGTAAATATTTAACTAATAGATTTTGCCTTAGTGCCTGTTTTCCAAGATATTTTACAAAATCATCATTTATATACAGTCTGATTGAGTTATTTATAATATTATTCCACAAGGATAACCCATGTAGTCTTCTACCTTTTTAATCAGACAGATGATCTTTTCAGGTGGCTTAATCTTCAGATTCTTAGCTATATACTTTCCTTTTTTTCATGATGTAGATATATTGACATGGACACATGCTTATTACAGAAATCTGTATTCGAATACTCTAACATATACTTCTATACTCTTTGAGAAAAAAGCAAACAACAAATAACAAGAAGCTACTGAAGCTTTATAAAAGGATGCCTACTGAACCCAGATTAAACTTGGGGAAATAGTTCAGGAAAGACTTCTTCAAATAAGGATGAGACGTTAACAAGGAAAAGGTGAGATAAAGACATACACAAAGGCCCAGAGACAAAATTAAAACCATGTCACACTGTGGAGACCACAGAAGTATAGTTCAGGTGGCTGCAGTCTGTGCATATGTGGTGTTGTTTTCTTTGCAGTGGGCTGGATATAGAAGAATGAGGGGCAGACTGAGAGATGTTGAGAGGGGCTTTGGCTATTTACCTGAGTAAAGAATTTTTAATTTGAATGGGCATGTTGATAGAAAAAAATTTTACCCAAGAAAGTGACATGATCAGATTTTTGTATATAGTCAGCAAGCCTCCTGAATTACCTAATCTTCTTATTTCTAAGGAATATTTTACCTGTTAACTGTAGCTCATCAAAATGGTGACCTAAGCCATGATTCAAGAGTAAAATCCTCTTCTTTGACACTGTTTAGTAGTTCCAAAGTTTTGTCTACTTTCTCTTTTAAAACATGACAACACAACCCTTTTCATTTCTAATTAGGACTTGAAAGGACCTGGAGACACTTTCAAAATTTCTTTAAAAGGTGTCATACAGTCTATAAATGCCAATCAACAGTTTGGTTATAACTAGGAAAAACTGCTTGGGTTTGATTCCATCTGGTATGCTCTCATCGACCCTGGATCTAAATTCCTTAAAGTTCACACATTTTCCCATTTGCTATGTTACATTCCAATGTGGTTGCTCAGTTTTTTACTGCTTATACATCTTCTCTTATCTGGGAGAGAAATTATTATTAAGCCAAATCTTAAAGGAAGTATATTATTCCTTAAGTGGAAGTAATACATAGATATTGTAAAAGAGGCAGAGTTGATTGCTATTTGTGATACAGTTTTGACACTGATCATTTTGCTTAATATAGAGAAAACAAAAGCTTCTCCTAAGTTCTCATTATTTATTATAAGATTTAGAAAAAAATTATTAGAGGACAAAGTAATAGGCTCATATCTACTTGCTTTATAACATTACAAAAATCAATATATCACTGACACCTACTAACTAGGTGATATCACCTATTCAAACTTAAGGAAGAGATATTTGAACTCTGGGAATCTCATTGCCTTTCAAGATGTTATTGTCAGCTTCCAGTAATGTGTATTCTAAAGAATATACTGTAATAATTGCCATTATATTCCTGTGAAATCTATACCTTATAAATCTAAAAGATACTATAGACAACATTGCTTTCTGAATGTTAATCTTTGCAAGCATTGGGGTTTGTATGAGAAATAATCATTTTCGTAGCCAAGAATTTTTTATTAAATTATAATTGACATCCAATATTAGTTTCAAGTGTACAACATAGTGATTCTACATTTATATATACTTTACAATGTGAGCCCCACAATAAGTCTAGTAACCATCTGTCACTGTACAAAGTTATTAAGAAGTTATTTTAGAAAGTTAAAATTTTTTCTTGCACTCCTATTATTTTAAGTAAATTACTAGTGTATTTCCTGGACTTGCTTCATAAATCTAACTTTGTATTTTTTTTAATTTTGCTTTTCACATAAAATAATAGGCTCGCTATTTCCCAGAGGCATGAAGAAGTTTTTCTTTCTAAATGTAAAAAAAATGAGTTCACCAATAAAACATTCTTTAAATTGTGTTTCCTTCCTTACTTCCACATTTAAGATGATATCATGGGAGGAACAGTTAATGCCTTGTTCATTTAGATTTATTTGGTCCCACACCTTCTCACCTTGCTAATGAAAAATAAACTGTTCTACATGGGTCATTTACGATGTGATTTAATAAGATACTTTTTGTATTTCTAGCCTGCAACAATATATTAGCTTAAAACCACCTAGTAGAACTGAATTTGTTTTTGTTTCTCCCCATTCTGCCTTCCAATCTAATGGGTAACTTAAAGCAAAGATGTATTTATCACCATTATAAAAACTATAAGATTCAAAGGACACATGATGGCTATTGTCAAAATAAAAACTTTTGCTAAGCCGTATTCTCCTACTCCCTAATTTCCTATGAGTCCTGCTATATAAATGAAATCTTATTTTTGCTCACTGTGTCAAACTGTTCATACTTTCTCTTTCCGGGCAGACTAGTTACTCACCAACAGGTCAGATAACTTCCTTAATTTCAACAGAAAAGTGTGAATGTGGCCACTTTGTCACTGAAGGAGCAGATGTATATGAGTACAGTTTTAGGTCTCTGTGGAATTTGTATGAAGACAACTTTAGTTGTTTCATTGACAGGGAAAGAGTATTACACAAAATATAAATTCAGAACTAATATTCTCCAAGAAAAATAAAATGGCATTTTAGCGGACAAAGAGTCATTTTGTACCATGATTTATTATTAAGAGTATGGTTCAGGCAAGAAACTGTTTTCTCTTAATATAAGGCCTGACCTCTCATTAAATGGAAAAGGGCACATCATTGTTTAGTGGCTAGACTTTACAGTTCTCACAAAGCTAGTTTTCATATAAGTACCTCAGTCTTCATCCTCAAACAAGTTGATTTTAGTCCCATAATGGATGGCTCATTATTATTTTTGGTCATATGTGAACCACTATAACTAGACGGAAAGACTCTGGAAGTAAAAACCAGGATATGAAGCTACACATTCCCTGGTGATGGGTTGATTCAAGCCCAGCCTGGTACTGAGGACTACGTATGGAAAGATATCAGGTCTGCTGTCTTTCAGAGGATCGCTGAGAAGTGCAGTCTAAAAACGCATGTAGGTCCATGCAGTTTCTAGGTTGGTTTTGTGTTGGTTTTAGATTTCTGCATCAAATTTTACATAATTTAAAAAGCAAAATTTTATATGTATATATATTTATATATGTATATATGTGTGTTAGAGAATACAGTAATAAGGATGAATAGAAATATCAGTTTAATTGGTTAACAAAAGGAGTGTTAGCTCTTTTTTTCTCGTCAATCTAGAGTAGGGTTTGGCAAATGTTTTTTGTCAAATGTCTTTTATAGCCACATTAATTAAGAAAAAGTGATATTCATTTTTTTTCTTTTCTAAGATGACTTTTAAGAACCCTGAAACACTTATTAAGTGAAAAGATTTTAGAAATAAAAAGGTTTTCAGCCAGGTGTTTCCAAAGGAGTGATTCTGCTAAAAATCGTCGTAGTTGTCTAACAGGCCAGGTGTTGACAGTTAACAACACTGGCTTCACATGGTTCATTTTGGGCATGTAAGAAGTCAGTGGTAAGTGGTCAAAAAAAAAAAAACCCACAAAGACAACAAGTCTGTGTGTGCCACCCTTTCCTTCAGCAATATATGGATTTCTCCCTCTATCTGAAAGTAGAGCACTTCTATGAAAACTTTCATAAGCCAAAATGACATAAAGCAAAGAGTATTCCCCACTTTCTGAAAGTTTGTGTTATATCACATACTTTAGTACCTGTTGTTGTTAACCGAAAGAAATATGAAGAGGATTTTCACCTTTATGAAAAAAAGCCTTTACTGTACTAATGTGGATCTTTTTTAAAAAGCAAAGTGGTATAATGTGAACTTTCAGAAAGTGGGAGATATCTGCATATATAACATAGAAGTGGCATTAATACAGTATATATTCTTATATCAATTCACAGGAACTAACTACAGCTATTTTAACTTCTAGTGCTTATGTAATTTTTGTGCTATTTTAACTTTGTGTTTTTTTTTTTCTTTATATACACTCCCATTTTTAAAAGACATTGCCACAGTCAAGGTCATAAAGAACCAAGATATGTATATATTTTGACTAAAGACTACAGTAAGTCCTCACTTAACATTATCAATAGGTTCTGCAACTGTAAACAAAATAACAAATAACAAAATCAATTTTACCATAGGCTAATTTATATAAACAAGAGTTAAGTTCCTATGGCATTTCATCAATGTTATAATGAAATGACACTGAACAAAATTAAGTTATTCAAGGACCTGCTGTACTACTTACATTCATTTACTTCTACTCTTATTAGGCACATTGTAGAAAATCTTTTTTAGCATTAATAATTCAAAACTTAGTTTCAAGCAGCCAGACCACTATGGTTAGATTCCAGTAAATACAAATTCTATTTTTTTCCTTTCTTCCAAAGACCTACCAATTTTATCTAATTTAAAACTCACTGGTCTCTTTTTCCAGATCATCCTCTCTCCTTCATTTTTTAGTTTCTCTAAAACTTAAAAGTGTTTCACACAGGAGAGATACATGACAAGTGAATACAAAGAATTCTATGAAAAGGAAAAGATAGTTTCATTACTCATGAACTTTATAATTTTGTTGAGAATGATTGTGAGGGAGGGGTTGCATGAAAATACCCAAATGAATACATGTACTATGGTTATAATAATCCGCAATAATTCAACACTTTTTTTGTAGTCAGAACAAATTGTTCTTCTACTTGCTTTGTTGGGTTGCTATGTATTTGCTGACATTATGAGTCCAAAGACTCACAGATGATGAGTATAACCTGACATGCTCTGTTGTGGGAAAGCTTCTTAAATTCATGAACCTCATTTAAGAAGACCAAAAAAAAAAAATAAGAAAATTCCTTCTGATCATTTTACAAATCAATAATGACTGATCATTTTACAAATCAATAATGACTTTATATATATATATATATATATATATATATATATATATATATATATAACTATATTGAGTGTCTGACAGAAGCAATATGTATTCTGGAAAGGAGTGGTTACAAGGAATTTTATTCTCATGATGATGAAAAGGCAAGGGTGAGAGGAGACTAAAAATCTGCTTATTTTAATTATTATGCAGCATTAGAAGGACTGGACAAACAGAACAGTGGAAAGAGCAGCCTTAACAGCAGGTACTATGTGAAGAAGAAAAGCTGCTTTTGTAAAGGAGTCTCAGAGTTAGAGTTATAAAAATCAAGGGGAGCAGTAAACGAAAGAACTTCATTATAGTATGGAAAGGCTTCTAACCATATACAAATGCAAATAATGTCACCATATTTGGAGAAGGACATCAACTCTTTGAAACATGAGCATTTTCCAAGAGGCAGTCTTCTTTTTTGTGTGTTATAAAAAAGATTGTCCCTAAGCCCAAAGCAACACATATTCATAGTTTTGAATTGAGCCTGGGATTGATACTTTACCACTGTCTGTGAAATCAACATGTGCAGAGGAATAATCATAAGAAATCTTGTAGCCTTGACCATTGCTAATATGCAACCAACTTGATCCCTCTTGTAATGTTATGTGCAGTAACTTAAGATCATTGAGCCGACTTACAGTGCTCCAGGGGCAAAACAAGATCATCATGGCAAATTATTTATCGGAAAATCATGCTGGAAAGAAAAGATGTGTCTTAGACTTGCCCCTCAAATGCTAAACAGATGGTTTATATAACTGTGACAATTGTGTCTTTTTATAAATACTTGAATAAAAATGTCTCAGTAATGTTATGCAAACCTCTAAATTGGTAGTTGTAGGAGGCTCTTCATTTTAAGGTGAATTCTTTTGCAATACAATACAATTTAATTTTTCAATTCAGACCCAACTCAGGACTATGCCAATTCTTAAACTGTTTCCTAATTAAAAAATAAAAATAAAAAAAGTGAAATCAGTATAAATAAAATTTCAACATCGAGTAATTAAACGAAATTAAGTAATAAAAATGAACACATGTTGGGCTGAAAGGAAATAAAGAGCAGGTATAGAAAGAGAGAAAGAAAAGGAGAAAGGAAATCAAGATTTCTCAAAAGAACATACTAAAGGTAGGTAGAAGTGAGTCCCTGGCAACCTACAGAAAACGTGTTTTCTTGTTTTGATTTCAGCAAACAAGGATCCAGCTCCTGTCTCCAGGCCCCTGCCCACCCTCTCCACATCTATGGTTTTACCTTGTCCTTAGAAAGTGTACACCCCCTGCCCCATGTTTCTTGCTTTCATCCCCATTATTTTTTCTGCATTCCTTCCTGATCAGTAGAAGACGTTTCATTACTTGTAAAAATGGAAACTATGGCTCAGTAAACATCTGCTTTTTTATGTTTCTTATCATTAATATGATCCTTGAGCAGTTGAGCTTGACTTATAGACAGCAAATATCATGGGACAGCTTTTATTCTAGGAGCGATGTACTGCATTTCTGGTGGAGAAAGCCTGGACCAGTTTTCTGCAAACCTGTGTTCTAATCTAGACTCTGTCTTTTAGCTCTTTGTTCTTGGACAATCAAATCTTCATTCCTGGTTTCTAAAGTGATTATATTAGATTAGGAAATAAACTCTTTCCAATGCTAATTTAATCCAACTTTCCCATTTTAAGCTATGGAGAGAGCTTAATTTATTTCACAGTAGTGATAATGTGTGTTTATATTATTGTATTTATATAGAATTGTCTACATAGAATTTTATGTGCATATGACATACAGCTATTGAGTAACCCCCATAAATATATGTATCTATATTAACCTCCCTAAACTTTATTTCAGATAATACTTCATCTATATTATACTACCAACCCAAATTTTCCCAAAGATTTTCTTTAGATTGGGGAGTAAAACAAATAGTTCCATAGTAGACGTAGGAGACTAGAGTTATCTGGGGAGAGAGAAGTGTTTGAAGAATCACAAACTTTCTGGAACAGGCAAATTAGGGTGATGTGGTTACTGTTATAAAGTGAGCATTTATATACTTATAATATGTTTGATTTGTCTTATTGTTGGCAAGGTAACCAAAATTCCCTGTACAGATGTTAGTTTATCATTCTATTTTACTGGATGCTATGTTACATACATGAAGTTAAATGCATACACACTCACATTCACATTTATTCACATATATTTATTCCCAAATAATAACCTACATTTGATATGTTTGTTATCAAATGTCATTTAGACATAAACTGATGACTACTTTTTGTAGCACAAGTTTAAGATTTTATTGCAAGAATTTCCCTATTAAGGGATAGAAGAAACCCAAAACAAACAAAAAGAGTTCTTGGAAGGGAAAGGCACCACAGAGACTGATTTACCTATACTAACTGTCCACATTAACCAAATTAAAAGGAGAAATCATTTTTGTCGTATGAAAACAATCAAAGTTCATCACATGAGGACTTTCCAAGTCTGCATTTGATCAAGTAAAAAAAAAAAATAGTTTGCTGAACTTGAGACAGACCTATTAGAGTGTACTTTTTCAGACAAAAACTTGCCATTATTATAATATATGAATATAATCCATACTATGATCTGTGCTTGCTGAAATTCATTTCTGTTAGTAGTTTGCATTGTATTTTGTGTGTGTAATGATAGTGGCAGCTGGCAAATAAAAACGATTTGTGTCTCAAATGATGTTCAAAGTCCCCATGTTCATTTCCAAATTGCCTGCCTAATTTCCTTGGTAAATATTGCCCCCTTCAGTTCATTCTGAGGGTGTGCATGGTAGTTTATGGAGAATAGAGTCTTCCCCTGGACTGTATTCAACTTGGCACCAGGAAGACGCTCAGATAACCTGCTGTAGGCTGATATAACCTCATTGCTCACATGGACAGTGTAGTTTTTTCCCAAGCATTATTTCCACATGAGAAAAGGCTTTGTTGTGTCTCAGGAAACCAAGAGCTAAAACCAATATCCACATAAAGGAGATCACTAACCAGTAGATTGCCTTTAGTGGCAATGAGTAATTTTGAAACTTGTGTAAGTTTCCCTTCAAAACCATTTAAAAGAAATTATATAGGGCCGTTAGAATTAATACAAATAAAAAGCATTATATATATGAGAAATATATAAAAAAGTAAATATATTTTTTCCCTAAGGCCATTTAAGGTAGAGACTGAGATTGTGAGAATCCTATTGTTTAGGGGCAGAGAGAGAAATGTGGGTTTGAGAGCATTAAATTCAGCCAATGCTCATTAGTGGTTTAATATATTTAGTAACATTTAGTTATTTTCAAGTATTCTGCATATCAAGAAAGCCAGGATATTACAAAAAAGACTCTTGATTTGTGGAAGGGCTTAGAAGAACTTCTGAGAAATTTTTGAAAAAACAACTGCTTTTGTAAAAAAGATATAATTTGACATTTAAAAAAAAAACTAATAGTCATTTTTAACAACCAGAAAATATAATTGTAGACATTTTGAAGTAGTCATTATAGGTCTAGGAAACTATTTAGTGATTTCATAAAACATTCCGCAGACTTATACCAACCTTGAAAATAGTTTCCAGAAGGCTAAAGACTCATATACACACAATTTGTTGCTAGGCAACATTGAATTGCATAAGTATTAATTCCATCAGCTACTCTGTTGGTCTCTTCCTACAGTGTTCAATTTCAACATACTAATAAAACTTAAACCTTGATCTACATTTAATTCTAGAATTTTCTAACAGATTTTCAAAGAAATTAAGCCAACACTGTAGACAGAGGATGTTTATGTGATAGAAGAAAATATATAACTTATTTTTCACAAAAGATAGAGGGAACATGTTAAATTACTTTAGTCTCAAATGCCCCCTTTTAATTTTAATAACATAATTATCTTTGATCACAGAGCTAATAATAGTTTATCCACCATTGCTAAGTTTCTGTTATGTGCTACTTGTGGTGTTTGTGAGGATTTTTTACTAATGGAAAATTATAAAGAATATTCATATTTGTATCTACTCTTTTAGTTAGGTAATCTCACATAAGAAATATGACTTTAATTTATTACCGGTGGTACTTTGTGTTTTAAAAACCTTGGTAACAAATTAATTACTTTAAAAATCCAGTAAAGCATGCAAGCTCCACACTCTATTTTGGAATTTTTCTTCTCTTTTTTCTTTCATATTTATGTGTATGTGCATGCATCTGATTTTTTTTTTCCATTAAAACTAAGATATTCTAACAAAATATTGGAAGAATATAGGGAAGTAGTAGTAGGGAAAGAATCTGATTCAATTTTGCTATTTAAATTCTGAATTTTGCTCTATGGATGCCTTTTTGTTTTATTATATTTTATAAAAATGATGTCTGCTCATCTTTCTTGAATAGTTCATAGTATCTAAGACACTCTTGTCCCTAAACCTATTCTCTATTCAGAAAGACACAGTGATCATTCTAAACAAATGCTAAACTTCTATTGATAGTCTATAAGGCCCTGCATGATCATTGCCCATCTCATTATCCACTTTCCTTCTTACCCTCAGCGGGTTCCAGTTACAGGGGCATTTCAGTCCCTCAGATGTTCTTTCATACTTCAGGATATTTAGATTCCTTACACAGCAAACTCATTCCGCACATTTTGGTTTGACACCTTCTTACAGAGGCCAGTCATTTAAGTTGGATTCTTCTAGCTATTCTCTATCACTGTACCCCGTTTCTTCCTTTCAAAGCACTTATCATCTTACAAAAAAAAAAAATTGTTCACTTATTTATACATGTACATGTTAAGTGTCTGTTCACTGATGTGTCCCTAAAGTAGTTGAATGATATACCTAATCAAATTTTAAAGGACATTGATTAATGTACTGAGCTAGACATAGACCCCAATATAAATATGAAATATGCCAGTAACTTATTCATTGATTTTTATTATCTAAAAAATATTTATTGGCTGTTGAGAGCCAAGAACTATCCTAGATTCTGAGAATATATCAATTAAAGACAAACCTTGTCTCATTAAGCTTTTATACTGGCGTGAATGAGAGTGTGTGTGAAGGGGTGGTAAGATAGGAAAATTATGGGGATAATAAAAAGTTCAAAATTGCTACAGAAACAAACTAAGGAAGAAAGATCATGAGTGTGAGGTAAAGGTGAGTGATTTTAAATAAAATGACCAGGGTAAGCCTCTACCAGGAGAAAAGTCATTTCAAGAAAATAAAGCAAAACAAAAATCACAGTAAATTTAAATACATGGAGGAGGAAGTGTGCCAAAGAAGAGTTGGGGGAATAGAAGAAGCCAAGGAGGGGTAAGGCAGTTGAAAGGATTTAGGCTTTTACTGTTCATGAAAATAAAGCTATTGTATGTTTCAACATTTTAAGCTGAGTAAACATGTTTTAACAGTTTCCTCTAGCTACAGTGTTAGGGGTGGTGAGTATGGGGTCAAGAGTGTAAGCAGGGAGACCACTTATAGGAATAATCCAGGTGGGAAATGGTGGTGACTGGGACCAGAGTGATTGCAGTAGAAGATGTTAAAAAAAAAAAAAAAGTATTTAGATTCTGGGTGTGTTGTAAATATTGGATCCATCTTATCACGAAAGTTTTTCCTGGGAAATGACACAGCAGGGAAGTAGTATTTGCAATGAATAGGGCAGCTGATAATACATGGCATGTAGGAAATTGTACCGCCAGATTTCCCTTTAGGGGTTTTCACTATTCAAAAGAAGTTCCTTAAGAAGCTTAAGTTATGGAAAAAGGCTGAATTTAAGAGAAAAAAACATGTTTTGCCTAAGAACATGAAAGAATTTGTTAGTTATTCTGGAAAGGCAAAATACTGAGAAACTGATGAGAGGACAAAGATTTGGAGCCTGTGAGATAAACAATGCAAACAGCGCACTTCATGATATGGTCATTTCCTTAATGGTCAAATTTTTCAGCAGAGCTACTAAAATCATGAAATGTTTAAAGTGAGTATTCATATGTGACAATCGTCCATATTGGAATAGATGCAACGAAGAATCAGGCACAGAGACAGGAACAGGAAAGCCGTGCAAACTCACCAAAAAGGAGGGAAAGTTTTTTCCTCTCATGAGATCATGAATTTGAAGGCTAAAGACAAGCTGTTTAGATGTCAAAGAGTTAAGAGATTGCAGCTAACTTCTTTGTAAGTAAGCCTAACAAGCTTTAAGTCTAAAACTTCTGATTTGGGAGTATGACTCAGATACGGGAACAAGCAGTTGAGATGAGTAAGGAAAGTTGTCATGTTATAAGTAAGATAAAGTTTGTCTGTCATGATAATTTAAAATGAAACCAAACAAAACAAAGCATTCTGTTGTGATTGGAGTTCACAATCAAATCTGGCCATCTATTAGACCACCAGAACTAGAACACCTGACAACATAGGCAATGGCCATATTGTTGACAATTACTGTATTTCAAAAATTCCAAAGATGCCAAATAATTATTTGGCAAAATAATGGTATCAAAGAATTATTTTATAAAATTGTGTGGAGATTAAAACAATGCTTCTTAAAATTTTCCCCTAAGACTTGTGCTCCAAAGATAATTGATAATTTTCCTAAGATAGTTTTTAAATCTCATTTAAAATGAACAATGCCAAAGTGTGATTATCACTATTTTTAATGATCATCAAAGGAATAGTTGGCAATTCGTAGACTATAAATATTTTTCTGTACTGTAATTATATAATTTATGATTTTCACCATTAAAAACGGTAAATCATGTTACAACCTTTGTAGATGATATAAATAAATACACATATATCCTGTGCTCAAAGGGACTAATAGCCTTAGCCAAATCCTGCCTCATAACCTATATGCCTCAGACATCATATTGCCATTATTTCCTATTTCATATTGGACTTTTGTATTAAAATGGGCGTATGAACAAAGGACCTTAACAAGGAATCCATAATATGACATTTTCCAAGTTCCACCTTCCTATCCAAAGGGCTTTCTAGAGATGTACTTTTAAAAATAAATAAATTCTCATACTGAAGCAGGGAAACAGATTGAGCAGTAATACCCTGAAGTTTTCATCATAAAACTGGCATCTTTGGAATAGAAATCTGTTAGTAGTGAGAATTTACTATTCACTCAGTTTTAAGCCAAATGACTAAGTTAGATTGCATATACACATACACACATGTATATATTCATATATATTCAGATATGTCTGAATATAGATATATATATCTGTGTGCATCTATGTATATGTATGCATATATGTGCATATATACATAATACATATGTCATGTATACATATACACATTATACATGTTTAGATATACATGTATATATATACTCACACATCAATGCTGATAGCTATTATTAACTTTAACCCTCAAGAGATCAACCGCAGTACCAGAATGGTGATTCTAGATGACTTAAATACTAATCCTTCCCAGAACATGACTAGAGAATTGACCTACTCTACCACCAAAGTGGTGGAGTAACTTAGGGGAGAGGCAAAGCCTTTGACATTAGGTACACTTGGATGCAAATACCAGCTTGATCACTCATTAGCTAAGTAAACTTGGACAGATTACCAATATCCCTTTTGAACTTAAGGTTCTTTAACTGTATATTGAAGATAGTATCCACTTTATTTTGTTTTCCAGAGACCTATACTGACATGAAGCAATATGCATATAGAGAATGGTACATAGTAATGCTTCTGGTTGTTATTACTGGGAACTAAAGATTGTCATGAGAGATCCTAGAGTCTACTCGTTTAAAGTATGGGTTTCAGAGTCAGACAGACCTGGATTTGAACTCCAGTACTGCAGCTTCCTGGCTGCATGAACTTAGTCAAGTTTCTTACCTGGTTTAAGCATCAGGTTTTTTGGGGTTTTTTTTGTTGTTTGTTTGTTTGTTTGTTATAAGATGGAGATACCATTACCTTATAGTACTGTTATTATATAATGATACTAATAAATAAACACTTGGTTGCCATTAAGTGATCTATAAATGATAATTACCATAACTTTAATTTTCTTTTATCCCATCAGTGACCAAGCTGCCACAGAGTAGGCCATTAGGAAGAGAATAACTATTTGAAGGATATGTTGAAATGTTAAAATTATTTTTGACAGGCTAGAATACTAGCCATAAGTAATAAGATTAAGTTAAATGAGGATGAGTTTAAAGTTCTACATATAAGTTTATCAAAAAATGTTTAAAAACAGAGTGGACCTTGTAAATATTATGTTAAGTGAAAGGAGCTAATCTACAAAAGATTACATATTTTATGATTTTATGTGTATGAAATTTCTAGAATAGACAAATGAATAGTGATAGAAAATAGAATAGCAATTTGCTTAGGACTTGCTAGGAGAACAGGTAGAACTGTGGATTGAATGAGAATGGGTACATGGGTTCTTTCAAAGATATAAAGGTGCTCTAAAATTACATAGTAGCAATAGTTGTACAACCCTATGACTTTGCTAAAAAGTATTATACACTTTAAGTGATAAATTGTATAAGTGAATTGTGTTTTAAAAGCTGTTTAAAAATAAAATTTAGATAAAGGCAGTTTATCCAAAAAAATAGAGAAAGATATTTAATTTTACAGCAAGTCTAACAAAAGGCATTGTTCAATCCTTTTGATATTTTGAGTTGTTCAAAGATGTAATGGGTTCTGCAAGACCTAATGAGTTTCCTGTCACAGGAAGCATTCAACCATGGGCTAACTGCCTGGCAGGGGTATCAACAGGGGATTTGAGCATAGGATGAGTGTTTGGTTTAGATGACCTTTGAGATTACATTAAACCCCAAGATTCTGATTCAGCAATTCAGTGATCAGTGTGGCAAGACTGCCAGAAAGGCTAATAGAATCCAGCCTGATTCAGTAAAAGTAGAGTCTTAGATCAAAGGAGATAAAAGTCCCATTATAATTTTTCTGTCCAGATTTCACTGAGTTTGAAAAATAGGTGGATTCAGAATTTAGAATTTGTAGAGCCAACTTATACAATTTGGGGATCCTCTTTAAGCATTACAAAATTAAAAGTACAAAACTAAATATAAAAATTAATGATTAGTTAGAATGAAGAAAGAGATCATAAAATAATGAAAAGCTGATAAGTGCCACAAATTTCACAAAACTAAAAATATGTGGTGACCCTAGAGCATTAGATTATCTCTTTATATAATGGCAGTATGATGATTTATTTTCTAGAGAAAGAGATGATTCAGTCTTCTAGCATGGTTGATTGAAATATGTTTTTATTATTGATTGCTTAGAAACATTTTTCTAGCTTCACAATTTGTTGGTAATGTGATATAAATGTTTAGGACTATTGTCAGCTTTAGGAAACTGTAGTTTCTTTCATATCTAAGCTGTACAATTTTTGGTCATTACAAGTTTCCTTATGCACTAATTTTAAATACCCTTTGAATTAATTATATTCACTAACCAGGCTGTCTTTAATTCATCTTCAAGTTAAGATGCCAGGAGTTGGAACAGCATATACAGAAAGATTCCTGCAAGCCATTTTTGCTCTGAGTCATCTAGTGATAGCTTAATAGTAACAGAAGTGACTGCAAACACAAATATATCCCACTAACCCACTGAAAGATATCACCAACTAGCCAAATCCAGAAATGCCTGTGGTCAATCTAAAGCCACCTGGCATTCCCACTAAAAGTCTGAAAAATCAGAGCAGTCTTAACCTATTGAAGTTTAAACATCTTACTTTAGCAAGGTTTACAAAACACATTGCCATGTAAACAAACACATTGCTCAGTGCCCTCCTGAGGCTGTGCAAGGTCACATGTAAGTGAAACCTCAAAGCTCTTAACTTCATACTAAATCTGCCTCTGTCAGAGAATAATTTTTAAAGGCAAACTGGCTCCAAGAATGCTGAAACCATGCAGCATATGAAATGTTTGAGGGAACTAGGGATTTTTAGCCGGGAGCACTAAAGACCTCCAAGGACATGATTACCGCCTTCTACTATTTGAAGGACTGCCATGTAGACATCTCTCCAGCCAGTCAATCTGAGTAGCTCTAGTGGATAAAACTAAGAACAATAGGAAGAAGTTGCAAGGATGGAGATTTCAACCAGCTATAAGAAAAAACTTTCTAAGCAATTAATGTTGCTAAAAAATGGACTGAATTGCCATATGTTGTAATGGGCTCCGTGTCATTTTAAATGTTCTATAGAGGCCGAAGGGTACTCTATCACTCGTATATAAATGTCTAATCACTATGTTGTACACCTGAAACTAATACAATATTGCATGTCAAATGTAACTGAAAGTTAATTTCAAAAAACTAGAAGAATACTATAATATTTCTATAATGAGTAGAAGTTCAGTCTAAAAACTTTCCAAGTTAAAATTCAGTAATTTTTTAGTGTACTCAAGAGGCTAGATTATTAGGGGAAAAATAAGCCTTTGTTATATCTATAGTCAGATTAGCTTATTTAGCAAATTTCAAAATGGAATTTTATAGAAATTTCATGTATATCAAAGCATATCTTCCAAAAATTAAAAGTTATATGGCATGCAATTATGCAGTAACATTTGGGTCTGTCCTTCAATATAAGCTCTGTACTTGATATTGGCATATATTCCCATTCATAACATTTATTCATTCATAAATAATTATAAGTACTGATCACCTATGTGACAAACACTATATTATACTTGCTGAGCACTAGGAAAAAGTATGAGTAAAACAGGTCATGGTATCTTGCTTCATGTGGTTTGCAGTCAAGTTACATTTCTGTGCACGAAAATTTTATATATTAAGATAAGCATATGTAATCTGTAGAATTTTATTAAGCAATATAGTCAAAAGCATGAGCTCTCATGTTGGACAGCAGGAGTTCAAATCCTAGCTGACTACGTATGTGGGCAAGTTACTTAGCCTTTCTGCACCTCAGTTTCTTGTCTATAATATGAAGATAATACATATCCTACAGAATTGCCATGAACATAAATGAGATAATGCCTATGAAAATGTTGGCTCATGTAAATGCTCTGTACAGCTTATTAACTACTGTTATTATAAATATGTCATGTACAACAGTCTTTTCAGTGTTGTAAGAGACTTTAAAAGTAATGAACTGAAACATAGGAGGGGCCAAAAGAGAAGCTTATACGTTCCTAAAGCTCTGGTATTCTTCCAGATACAGTATCTGGAATAATTTATCTGAATATAAACATCACATAGTTAAAGTAATAATATCCTTAACGATATACTACATAAAACCCTTGTCAATCATTAAATGGAAGGTACATTCCAAAAGAGAAGATTCTTTGTAATGACTTTGTGTAACAATTAGCTCAGTGGTTACAGAATATGTTACTGTTGAAGTGTGAAACTGCCCAATGAAGACCATGGGATGTTCCTAAAGAACTTGAAATGTAGCTTCTTGGTGAGCATCATTGAAACCAATAGTTTTTTCAGAAACATTTTCTTTTATTGGCTATTGTCATTTTAAGGACTCCTTTTAAAAAAGATTTGCTCCTGCCATTTCAGCAGTCGTGGTAACCAGCTGACAAAACTGCATCACGTTTTGATCAAATAGTTATAGCCATAGGCTTCTGAATGTGGAGGCTACTGTGATTGTGTGTGATTGGATTGCAGTGGCATCCAATGTACCAAAAATGTCAATTGCTTTTTTTGATTTTATTCATTTTAAAGTTTATCGCAAGCAAGGGAACACAGAAGTGATGTTTCAACCACACGAAGAATATATTTATAAAATGAGAAACCATATTCTCCATTAGGTAAAGGTTCCATTTCCCTGGCAATGCATTTCTGATAGTCAAACACAGGCAAGATTTATGGGAAGGCACAATAGTTACTATCATCCATTTCTGGCCATGTAAGCCAACCTTACCCACCTGTGTGCCAAGCACCTAAGTTCTTATATATTCAAACTGTAACTGCAGCCCCAAGACCTCCCTTCACTTAGTCCCAGTTTCTGATTCTGCATCTACTTGGCCTGAACTCTTAACACTTTGGCTGGACTTACATCCTTCTGCAACTTGTATTTTGTGTCTTAGTCTTCAGAGCCTGCTTTCCCTAATTGATTCTGTTTATGTTAGACTTCTTCCAAGTGCAAGTATCAGAAACCCAGCTCAAATTTAGTTAATAAAATGGAATTTATTAGCTCATGTAACAAGAGTGCAAACTTCAGGCATAGCTTACTTAGTCCAGGAGCTCAAGCTATGATACCAGAACTCTATCAATTGCCTCTGCTTTCCTATCTATGTGTTGGTCTTTATTTTTTAGCCTCCTTACTGATGATAGAAGTTCCTGCTTCCCTTTCTCTAGTGTTGATATTTGAAATTAAGCCTCTTTGGACATACTGATTTACAAGTCCACCTCTGAGATTAAGGATAAGGTAGGATCATCACATTTAAAAGACCTGGACTGAGTTTGCCAGAAGGATTGTTTCTTACAAGAAAATCAGGAAGCTTATATCAAAAAGAATTTTTATATCAGAAGAATAGGGCAATGATCGTCTAATTTGTATGTGCGTTAAAATCACTCAGAGGCTTATTAAAACACAGATTTCTAGGCCTCACCCCAAGTTTCTGGTTTAGTTGAGTTAGAATGGGTCTAATAATTAGCATTTTTAACAAGTTCCTGAGTACTTGGGCTGATGGTCCAAGGACCACACTTGGAAAGACACTAGAGTAGGAATAAAAGCTAGTTGTGTAAAATATCAGGTGTCTGCTATCCTTATTGGTCTGGTCCTATGCATGCTTTGTAGCCTGTTCTGCTACCTCAGATAAGAGCTTGTGCTTTGCCCTTAATCACATAGAACTTTTCTTTATCCTTAGAGGCCACTTGGTCAGTGCCCTAGCCAAACTCTTGAGATTGTTATTACCTATAGAATCATTTACCAAAATTAGAGCCTTTTCACTTAATATTTAGTTTAACAAATCTATACTGAGACACTGTCACTCACAATACTCTGCTGAATATTGTAGAAAACTGTTTTTCAAACTGTGGATATTAGACTTTCTGTATCAGAATGACAGTGGATGTAGTTTAAAATACAGACTTCTCAGTGATAATTAAGACCTATTTATGAAGAACTTTTGTGATTGTAGCCTGAGAATCTAGATTTTTAGCAAGAAGTCTATTAGTTTTTTTACCCATTAAAATTTGAAAATTCAGAATATAAATGAACAGGTTTCTGAACAAACATTGAGTTTCTCAGCCTTGTGAGCAGAATAGATTCACCTGGGGAACTTGTAAAATATCTGTATTCTACTCCCAAAATTAATTGATTATGACTCTCTGAGATGGAGTATGGGAATTTGTAATAAATCAACTTCACTAATTATAGAAGTTTCCATATGAGAAATGATTAAAAGAGTTCATTTTGGGTAATTAAACACAAGAGAAGTTATTAGTATTTTAAAATTATGAAAAATGTACATAGGCATATACTTTCCAGAAATCTTGGAATCTCTGAGATTGTGAAGTTTTGTGTCATAAAAAATCAACTACTAATTTACATAGAAGATACTAAATAATATGAGAACTTTCCACAGTTTTCTTTTTTTTTAAGAGTTCAGACTAATACACATAGGAAAGGTTAACTGATATTTTTAGGTGATTTTTGTTCTACTTATCTGTTACATGTCTATAACAGTCTTTAAAATACTTCAGTGTGTTATTATATGTGTGATATTTAAAGTAAGCTAAATGTGGAATGGTTTGTTGAAATTCTGATTAGGGAACTTTAACGATATCTACTACAAGTGCTTTTGTTTTCATAATCTTAATTAACAATCAGGGCTTTGATAATTATCACACTGTCAAATATGGATTTGCATTGGATACAAAGTGACTTTTAACTAGCACAAAATATTAAAATTGGATTTTTTTGTTTGTTAAAGGAATTTGAGGCACATGGCTAAGACCATCTTTTAGAGACCTCCTCCAACCCATACATAGTATAAGAATCCAGGGAAGTTGTACTTTTTTAAATTTTAGATTTGAAGGCCTAGACTAAATCTCTAACTTGTTCTGTATTTTACAATGAACATTGGAGGACTTTGTTTGCCTGAGGCTGGCTTTAAGGCTGAGAGAATTTTGTATCTATAGTCTTGGAGTTTTACTCAAGTCTTTTCATGCACAGTGATGATTGAAACACATAAAAAGCAAGTGCTGGGAGATCCCAGAAGATTTAAAACAGATTATGTTTAAGTCCACTTACCAATAAAATTTAGTTAATATATGGGCATGTGGCAGTTTTCTGTTTGAGAGCTAGTAAGGAGAATAGTAAAACTTCATTCGAAACTTCTTTGGGGCAGAGCCACCAAACAGAACCTAAGAGCCATTGTGTATGACCAAATTAGCTCAGGTCTCAATACGATCCCTGTTCATCTCAGCTCAGCCAAGCCTCTCAGGCTCCTTGCTGTGGGTAACACAGGAAACCTGTAAATAACACTCTTGGTAATAACCTTGAATCACCCTCCCTCCAACCAGTTCCCCTGCTTCTTCCTGGAACTCCGATTATCAGACTACATTCTACCATCCTTCTCTGCTCCTGGCATAAGTCTTTTTTCTCAGACTTCCCTTTCTAACTGCCAGTCCTGACCAGACTCTATGTTCCCTGCTGTTGTATACAAATTCTGGTTTACAGAAGCATAAGGAACTTTTTATGAGTCACTTTCTTGGCTCTGATAGGGTTACCAGATTGTTTCAGTAAATTGTTCAATTGGTGAAAATTTGTCAGCATTATATAGAAAATACGTCAGTAAACAAAATTACATCTTACTGACTCTGTGAGTTTTTATCCATTTTTTTCACTTTTTTAAAGAATCAATGTAGAACTTTATTTATCATTATGTTTCCCAAATGCAAGTTTCAAGCAACACACAACTTGGTTCAATACCAGACATTTGGCAAACCTATGCTTGAACCAGGCCAGAGCTCTGCAATTCCCTCTCCCTCCTGAACTTCTCTACTTATTCTAGAAAAGAAGACAAAATGGATTATGTTCTTTTTCCAAATTTTATATTTTATTTATATATATATATACATATTTATATTTATATTTATATTTATATTTATATTTATATTTATATTTATATTTATATTTATATTTATATTTATATTTAATTTGTAGGATACAATGACCAGAATTGTACCCATTATCTCAAACACACAACCTTGACATACCTGAATTAGTCATCATTTGATTCAGTTATAAGGATGTGCCCCAATCTCTTTTTTCTTTAGGGAGCTGGGAAGTTAAGCATAGATGTGAGATCAAGAGTGTTAAGAGCCTACACATGCACATGCGTGTGTGTGCATGCACACACACACACACACACACACACACACACCCCTATGGTGTTCTATCTTCAGGTATTTATAGCTCAGCTGTTCCCATAAAGATCATGAAGTGTGTCTTAGAGTCCTGTCAGGAGTTGAGGACAAGGTCACTTTACTGAAAAATAGAGAATATATTTGAAAATGATTTACAAATGAACTAATGGCAAAAGAAGGATAACAACTGCAAATTTCCCCACACATGTAGATGCCATTCTGTTAGTTTTTGTTTACATGGGAAGTGGGAAAAAAAAAAAAAAGCAATATCCCCAAGGGCATGCAGACATGCAGCTAAAGTGACTTCAGAAAAGTGCTGGCATCTCTGTGAGCAGTTTTTAGAGCATAATAAACTTTCTGGACCATCAGTACTACATTATGGACTAAACTAATGAATCTAAATGAAAAACTAGGAAAGGGCATTATGGATAGACAAGTGGAATCAGGAAAAAAGAAAAAACCAAAAGAACTGATTTTTAAAATGAAACCCAGAATTTATGGGTTTGTGTCTTGCTGTGCTTTTTCTGTTCCCCAGTTTTAACCAGTTTAATAGAAAATAAATTTTAAAAGCTTTGGGGAATTAACATCTGAAATTAGTTTTAATACATTCCTAAACCTTCCCAGTTCAACTTAAATCAAGCCATCTCATCTAGTCATTTTGAAATCATTTTTTAAGATAAATTTTGCCTTTGCAGATAAGACCTCAGATAAAATCATAATATTTGCAAACACTGTTGTGGTGAAAAATGTTACTTAATTGCATTAAACACTTTCAATTATTCATTTCTTTTTCTTTTTGTTTCTTCAAGGAGCTGTCTGACCTATTCTAACTCCTCTGATTTCTAACTCTTTACAACCATTCACAGTTTAGCAGAGTAGACAAGCATGAAATTAATGCTGTATAGTAGTAATTCACTAATGCCAAGAAAGTTTGTTGTTGATTGCTATGTAACACTGCTAGCACTTCAGGTCCATTTTCCTTTAGTGGAATGTGTTCAGGAGTTTGTAACACTTTGAACCAAATAATCTCAGTTTCCTGAACAAATAAATGGACCTGCTTGTCTTCCCCCCACTTCCCCCTAATATTGGTGAAAGAGGATTATGTAATTGCTTAAGATAAAAAGAGACTTTTTTTTTATTTTTTGGTTTCACTTATACCTTTTGCAAACATGGTTTCAAAATTTTTGCATCTTGGTTTCTTTACCAAATTTCTCTCTGATTTAAGCCCAACTGTAGGTTCAAATGACTTTTCAAATGGCTTGCAGTATTTGTGTATATCATCAAGAAAATGACTGGAAAATTTAACCACAACTTTCCCCTCCCTCTCTCCCTACCCCACATCTCCCTCCCTCCCTCCCTCCTTCTCTTCCTCCACGTCTGTCTGTCTCTCTCTCTCTCTGCAGTTTGTTCAAACATTTTTTTACACAATGATTCCAGTCATGCAAGTGACTCAAATCTGTTGATAAGGTTAAGATTATCAGGGCAAACATTTCTGAATTTACTGTGGAAAAGTCACATAGACTGTTTTCCTAAGAGCCTCTCGTAATCCCCATTATGGTGTCTGAAACTCCATAAGTAAATGCCACTTTGTAATGAGACTTTCTTTGCTCTCGAGACAGTCCTTAAAGAATTGGCAGTCTGTTAGTTCTTACATATGTGGCTTGTTGATACCACTTGATTATGATATAGCAATTTAAATTAGATGTAAATGCTACCCTTGAAATATTAGAGTCTAATAGGCTTCGATGTTGTTAAAAGGATTAATGAGATACATGTATCTCAGCTGCCTGACTGCTGAATGCCAGGCCAGTCACTTAAGAATTAAGATTATATTTAGGATGACCCCATAAACAGGAGGGCTGAATGCCCACAGGTATTGGAAACATTTTACACAACCCTTCCCCCACCCCCCATTTCAAACTCTATCTGGAGTCATGGAATCTATAACTTCTACTTGTAGTTCTCCTCTTCATCAGGGAACCTCTTTTTTTTCCATTGGGTCTCAGGGGGACTCACCTCCGCATTTGGTTTTTCACTTTCCCTGTTGTCCATGTGTGGAGGTCCATGTACTTAGAGAAAAAAAGGAAAAGGAAAATCTGTCTACCTCTGTCTTTAAACCTCAAAAATTAATCTTCAGCCATCCTAGTATACAGACACATAACCTATTACTCCTATTATAGTTTTATTAAATTCTGATCCTTTTATTACATTCGCAGTCTTTAAAAAAAAAAGCTAGTATTTTCTGGTGTAACATCATATCAAAGAATTCAGCTCATAGTGAGTGACTCATGTGTTAATTTTGTTTTCCAAGTCCCCAGTTAGATCACGAGACTGAGAAATGAGACTTTATGTTTGAGGCAAAATAAACACACACGAACAGAGAAATATTAAACTTTATGACTCAGTATAGGAATTTTAGAGTAAGGAGATGGATTAAGTTTCAAAATGATGCTATAGAAATGAGTGGAATTATCATTAGGAGAAATAAAATAGTTGGAAATAGAGTATGTTTTAGAAGAAAAGTATTTAGTACAAAAAAGTCATGAAATTTTAAAATTGGAAATATCCTTTAAAATTATGGAGTTAAATATCATTCCTTTATAGATGAAGAGGTTTAAATTTAGAGATTTTAAGTAGCATTATCACAGCTAGATAGTTAATAAGGAATCCAGAACAATGATTTAGAATCCCTGACTCTGGATCTAGCTCTGTTTAGTGCAGCTTAATATATCCCCATTGTGTTTCATATCACACACACACACACACACACACACACACACACATCCATTAGAGATATTCAGGAGGCGGCACTGGAAGCATGGACTGGAGTTAATGTGCTAAGATATACAAGGCATAGAAAATAAAGCAAATCTGTAGATATCTTGGAAACAATAACAAAACAGTGAAAATACTGTAGATAACTGTTTTGTTATTGTTTCCCAGATATCTACAGATTTGCTTTATTTTCTATGCCTTGTATATCTTAGCACATTATCTGTAAGTTACTATTACAGATAATAGTAACTGCAGGAGTCAAAAATCCAAGTTTACAATGCTATTAAGATTATGGAAAGAAATAATCAAGAACTTGACCTCTAGAATCAGAAAGAATAACATTAAACCTTGTTACCACTTACCAGTTGGATAACAATAGTCAGCTCTTAAATGAGTTCCATTGTCCTGGTCTATTAAATGGCGTAGTAATAGTATTGACCTCAAATACTGTTATGAAACACGCATGGTTAAAATATACAATTAGTGCATTGTCTGGCCCATGAAAAGTGCTTTATAAATAGTGGTTATGATTGTCATAATTATTGGCAAGTCTAGAAGCCAAGAGGATAGCCATTTTCAAGGAGTACAGTGATATTAAATGTTAAGGTGAAAGTCTGAGAAATAATGTCACCAGAAATCTTGTAGCCAAATTTGGACCATTATGAATAAAGATGCAGTTGTATTGTTAGTTTTAGAAAAGAGAAGAAAACTTTTATTTTTAACTTTGGATATATTTTTAAAAGAATATGGAGAACTTTTTAAATGTGCAAAGTAATGCAGGGTTCTATATTTCACCACTACTGATATATATTTACCTGAAAATATTTAATGATCATAATTGATATGTTTTTACAAACCATGAAACTAGTACTACTTACATGTTCAGATATCCCAACAACAGCCTTTTGAAATAGTGGAAATTTTTACATAGCCAAAACTAATATCCAAAGCCATTAGAAATCATGAGTTTTTTCAGCTCATAATTTATATTCAGTATTTTCACATTTCATCCACAATGGTTCATTTGGAAAATTAGGCATCTGAAACTGCTTTAAAAAGATTCAGAGTCAGTTAAGCAAGAGTTAATGAAGGCAGAAAGCTAATAACTGTTCTACACATAGAACAGAGTGATTTAATATTCTATTGTTATTTAATTTTACCATGTGAGTCATTCAGGTCTCTTCTAACAGTATTTTAAAATACTTAAGACCAGAAGACAGAATAAAGTGTGCTTTTGCTTTTGTGACATCAGTGGTGCCTAATTCAAAAGAGTTCTTCAAAACACACTTAATTCAAGATATTCCTTGTTCTTTACATGCATCTGGTAGAACATAGAGTTATGCCAGTTCTGGAAAGGCTAAAGGTACTGAGTACAGTCATGTGCAGCATAATGTCACTTAAGTCAATGATGGACAACAAATACAACAGTGGTCCATAAGATTATAATGGAGCTGAAAAATTCTTATTGCCTAGTGATATCACAGTTGTCATATTGTTATAGCACGATGCATTACTCAAGTGTCTGTGCTGATGCTGGTGCAAACAAACTTGTGGTGTAAGTCCTATAAAATTATAGCACATACAATTATGTACAGTACATAATACTTGATAATAAATGACTAGGTTACTGGTTTATGTATTTACTATACTAAACTTTTATCATTATTTTAGTGTTTACTCTTTCTACATAACATATTTCTGCTCATTTGTTCATAAGGTAATGAACAAATCTCTGGGTCCTTAAAATTATACCATGCTATAGACTGAACATTTTTACCTCCCAAAGAATTCATGTTCATTCTTAACTCCCAATATTATAAGATTTGGAGGGTGGGGCCTTTGGTGGGTGATTAGGTCATGAGGACAAAGGCCTAATTAATGCAATTAATGTTCTTATAAAAGAGACCTGAATGAGCTCGTTTGTTCCTTCTGGCACTTGAAGACATAACCCTCTAAGAGCCAGGAAGTGGGTCCTCACCAGACACCAAATCTTCCAGTGCCTTGATTTTAGACTTAGCAGAACTGTGAGAAATAAATGTTTGTTGTTTATAAGCCACCCAGTCTATAGTATTTGTGTTATAGAAACCCAAATTGACTAAGATACACCACAAGTAGACATGGACTCATCTGCAGTTAATGTTGATCCTGGAGTTTTGCAGTTAGTTCTTCTACCTTCAGTGTACGGAGAATATGTGATCATGAGTATGGAGATCAGACTTTGGAAGACATTTTCCTCTAACTTTATATTAAAACATTTACTGTTAATAAAAAGTCACACCAATTTAGATGTCAAAAATGAGAAAGACACTTCTAGTTATTGAAAAGTATCCCTGGGGAAAATAAGCACTTTTTAACTCTGTTTTTGGAAGGTCAGTACATATATACAAAGATTTCAAACTTCTATGAAAATAGAATATTAGTCATTTTGTTAGAGGTCACCAGCTCATATTTCTCTTATACCTTGACCTCATTAAAGTGCCTTCCTAGGTGTCTTTGCCCCACACAAGCACACTGGGCATTCCAATATTTACTCATACTCGATGGCTTTTCTCTCAACTCTCACTGGAAGGAAAAACAAATTTGTTCTCTATTCAGCGTTTAAGTATTAAATCAGTTATTCTTGGTAACAAAGCTCAGAAGAACATTCTTCTATGCAACGATATTAGAAGGATCTGTGATATGGAATTGTTGTCAAGGGGAAATATGAATTCTTCAATATATTTTAGTAACTGAGCCCCCTCTTGGATGTGATCCAATTTACTACTTCTGTTGAATATCACACATAATCACCAATTTGTGCAGTGACATCCCATTGAAATAAATGTGGTCTAATTTTAAAATGACTCTGTAATATAAAGTTCGACCAATTATTTAGGCATTAAATTTACAACACTATGAAAAAAATAAGATTAATTCAAAAGAGCATAAATGAAAAAATAACCGATAAAAGAATTTAAGTAGCACATTGGATATAATACAAATACAGATTGTTAAAGATTTATTTAATCTTGGATACTTCTCCCAAGTATTTTTAACACTTTTATGCATTTACATTATTTTGGAATGAATTGGATCAAAATAAAGCGTTTTTTAAAGTTTTATAATACTACAGAAAATTCTGTTATATTGATAATTTTTTACTTCAATGATCTTTTCTAGTGTTATAACATTTGGGAATTAAATAGAAATGTTCTCAGGAAAAATTTTATGAGGACAGTATATGGACTCATCTATCAGCTGCTTCATGTGGACATATAAGTAATAAAGGTATAAGGATTAGAATCTGTTTTTAATAACAGTCATATATTTAACTAAAGGGAAGATCCAAAGAGTGGACATGTTCATTTTAAGCTTTGGGAAAGTACTATAAAAAACTATTCATGTACTTTAATTATGCCAAGGAAGAGAGAAAATTTACTCCTTCTTCATAAATGCCATTTAGAATTTGATTTTAGGTGTTCTGCTTGGTGGGTATTTGAAAATAGAGCTTGACAAAACTTATGACTTCAAATTTAATCTAATCATCCTATGACCTATGTCTTGAAAATAAGAATGAAAGATATAAATTACTCTACTCTTTAAGCTGAGGGAATGAGTACATTTCTTAGCAATAGAAAACATTTTTAACCCATTCAGTGAATAGATTGGCTATGTTATCAATAATGACTTTCAACTCATGAAAGTAAAATTTTTATTTTCAAAAACTCTAAAACTGAATGTGTGACTTTCATTTTAACAGTCTTAGAAAAATCTTTCAAAAGAATTCAGTGTCTTGATCTAAACAACTTTTTTCTTCAGAACACTAACAAAAATTCTGTGTCTAGAAGATGCTCTACTCAGTTTTTAGATGGCCCAGTATTATACAGTGTAAAGCAATATCTATAATGTTCAGAACACAAGTAAATATTTTTTCAAGATGACAGTTATACCCCCAATTTAGAGAAGATGATTATTAGATCACTAGGAAAAGAGCTGGAAGAGCAAGATGAATTAAACAAGTATCTTGAAATAAAACTTGTGAATTGAAGGCTTAATATATCAGCATTTTACAATCCTTTAAGATTTAATCAGAAACTTTAATTTTCTTCTTCACACACCTCACTATGATTTCTCTGCAATTTTGAAAGCAAGTCCAAGGTTAGGTGCTGAGCCTGAATCAGACGAGGGTTAAGGTGACACTCATTGTGATGGGTACAAAGTTGGTGATTTAAGCATATGAGAATACTGAAAGTAGAAAGGAAAATACAAAATCACCATCTTCATTTTAATCCAGACTTTTCTACAGCCTTTGGTAAACTAACAATTTACTTGTGGCAGTTTCTTTCTTTTTGTGGAATGGGACATGAGATAAAATACTTTCTCTGATACAAAAAGAAAGTGAAAAATACACAGTAGCAGTTGGGGCAGCCCAACATGTGCTAATATGTTTGCACTCATTATATGAATCTAAGCCAGACCTGAAGCAGTGACTCATTACACTTCTTCAGTTAAACTCTCTTCTAAAGAAGGATGTTCAGCTGCAGACTTTGCTAGTTCTTCAAAGTTCCAGGACTGACATTAACTGTGTTGCTCTTTGGAGTATCTTCTGAAGTGATGTATTCACCTAAGATACACAAGAGCACAGTAAAATAAAAAAAAATAAAAAAATAAAAAGTTTTCTTCTCTCTTGACTTGAGGTTCCTAAACCCAAGAAAGAGCAATGTGTGTCTTAGATATAATTATTAAACTTGCAATAACTTGACAAATGATAGGGGTAATACTGTTAAAATTCAGAAGATTGCACTCACTGAAAATAAATCCCAGTTTCGTTCCAGAATTTTCTATAAAACTCACCCCATGCAAACACAAGGTCCTATAATTTGGCTGGGAAAGGCTTATTGATAAAAATATCCCTGACTCTGACACAATTTAAGTTTAAGATTCCATGGCTGTAGAGTAATTTTTTTTTTGCAGGGGGTGGGGAGCATCTTTTGCTCCATAATGTCGGAGATATATCTCACTCTTAAATAACCATTCTCATAATAGGTATTTATTGAGAACAATTGATATGACAATTTATTTACTTCTTACTTGCTATTTTATTGGGAAGATACAATGTGAAATGGTTTAAAAAGATATGAAAAATAGCACCGCTTCCAAGGACTTTTCATTAGATAATTAAAGTCATGTCAGGACAATCTAGAAGAGTTGGTAAAGGTTTAGGAAGGACTGGAGCTAGAGTTGGCCCTAAAGATTGAGTAGAATCTAATGAACAGAACAAAGAAAATTTTGAAGAAAGGGAGTAGTATGAGTTTTGACTGTACAACTAAACATTCCATGTGAGGTGGAGGAGCATGAAGAAACTAGCCCAAGTGGAGAGTCAAAATAGATTGAATGAATAAAGTGGGGCCAGGCTGGAGGTCTTGAGGCTTGGGGTAGTTTCAAAATTTAGAATTGACACCATAATAAGTAGAAAGAGTTGTAGATCTTTGAGCTATGGAATAACACCTTCTACTTATTTGCCTTCTCGTGCTTTCATCTTTCCCCTAGCCCCAGGTAGTAGTAGATGGGTGGAGTGGACAATTAATCTAGAGTTGGAGAAAGTTGGCTATATCTAATAGAAGAGGTAACAAATTCTGAGGTGGAGTACAGAAAAAAAAAAAAGTGTAGGAGATTGTGCAGGAAGCACAATACAGGAGATAGGGTTCTGGAGGAAGACAGACATTAGGTCCTATTCCAATATTAACATTTCCTAGTTGTGTATTGGGAAAAGGGAGGCCAGACTTTTTTATAACTCAGTTCTCTTTAAAATGGAAATACACTTAGATTTTTATGAGAATATTAAAAATTATGCAAGACACTTGGTACAGTGCCAGGAATCAAGCATGCATAAATGATAATTATAATAATTGGTCTCTTTCCTCAACATCTCTTTTCAACCTTGGTGGTCTTCAAGATCTTCAATAATCTTGGGTAGACTAAGACTATAACACATCATAAAGAACAGGACCATGGAAGATAAATAAACCTGTAAAAAGCATTGAAAGGAGAGATAGAAGAGAATCAGAGGAAACTGATTTATAAGTTGGCCTAGGTTGGACCTTGCGAAGAGTTAAGATTGGGGAATGAGGTATTGTCAATTTCTTCTTATCGCGAGGATTTAGTTCATTTAAGTCAAGAATCCATCTTTACAATTGAATTCTCTGTTAGAAATTTGTCGTATTGATAGCCCTGAAAACTTTAATTTTCTCATGCCCTTTGAGTATAGTCTCACTGCATCTTGCCCTTGCCCTTGACCTGAAAAAGATTACAACCTGTTCCTCACCCTCCTTTAAAGGATTTTGTCTTCAAAGTTTCTTTATGTCTGGGAAAACTCAGCAGAGGAACAGAATTATTTCTCACCTGATTCTTCCACACTGAAATCTTTTCCATAGGAATTAATTAAAATCTCCATCCCCCCACCCCACTTCTTTTGAAATGTGGTCTCTACCAATTCATTTCTTATCTGAAATGCTCATGTTTTTGAAATGAAGAATTAATTTTGCTTAATTCCTGTACTTCCTTTGTTTTAAAAGTTGGAAAATTGTATTTAGGTGTTGGAGGGTGGAGGGATACTTTGCATTTTTACAATGACTTTGTGTTGATTAACTTGGATTCTCAGTTACTCATTTAAGCATTTCTTTGATTCAAAATCTGGACTGGGTATGCAGCATAGGAATGATGACATTATTGTAAATTATTATCCCTCTCATCTGAATATAATCACAACTAAATGTCCTTAAATAAGATACTTCTTTCTGTGAGCTGCAAAGCTGTTTGCCCCTCAAGATTAATTGACAAGTTATTTTAAGGGCCACCTGTTTAGGAAATAGGTTTATTTGTGGGAAATATTCAATTAGATTGAGAAACAGTAAAGCTTGGATTACTCTGATTTCATTCTTAAAGCTCCTCTTAATACATTAATGGCCTTGTCTAGCTTTTTTTCTATGGAACTCAATTGATGGATTCTGTGAAGGTATGTACATTTTGATTTGTCCTCCATTTATAAAAGTAGTTTTATTCTCATTCCTATTTTAGAAATTGCTTTCCTCCCATACAAATGTGTGTTTTTTCTTCCATATCCTTGTTTCACATTAAAAATACTGGATGAACTCAATTGTAAGAACATAACATTGTAGAATCAAATATTTAATGCTGAACAATTCACTCTATACATAGAGAAGTTGATATTGAGATAGTTTAAGTGATATGCTGAAGATGTCAAACCTTAGTGGCAAAACTAAGTATAGATCTCAGTCCCTTAGAAAATCTCCCTCTCACTGTATTGTCCTCCCTAGGCCAGGCAGCTGAAGAAGTATGTATACATGTGCATGCACACACACATGTTGCCAGTCTATAGAGGAATTATTTCACTGACATTGGAAGATACTATTCCTCTACTCCCAAATATCTGTTTTGTAAAGTGTCCCTTCATCTGAGATTCTACTAGTAAAGATTCACTCTTTAAAACATAATATAGCTATAGACAAGATGCTTTTAAAATTCCAATATTCCCCTTAAAGGCAATTAAATCTTTAGCACTTTAGCAGGAATTAGCTCATTTCAGTGACTCACTGACCAGAGGATGTGTGTGAGAAGTCATTTCAGAGCAAGGAGCATAGCTTCAATAGGAAGGTGTGGTGTGTATGTGTGTGCATGCATATGCGTGATTGTGGTCATGGTGCTGGTATGTTATGGTGAATTTTGGGAAGAGAATAGTGGCATGGGAAATGTCTGGAACAGAAGGCTGTGGGTCTCTTAAAGGCAGTGCAAGTATTTGCTAGATGCCTAGGAACTCTGAGAGCTATAGAGAGAAGAGTATGGAAGGATTTCTGTACTTACCTTAAATACATGAATGTGAGAGTGTGTGTGGATGTAATAACACTGGTATAGTACAGTTACAGATAAATAGCTACAGTTTAGTTGTTGCCATGTAAAACAAACATTCTGGATTCTAACAATTTTTCCCCATTTAAAAACATTTATTGGTGCCTGAATACCATGACATATGCAAATACTCACAAATGTAAATATGAACCCAGACATAATAGAGGCCAGTAAACTTCTAGGAATATTCCCACATCAATGCCAGTGATCGTATCTCTAGTTAGATAACACAGGACTGCACCGTTAACTGTAAGATGACTTCATAAGTCAGAAACTGAAGAAAAAAATGGGAGAAAATTATTTAAGAACTTTGAGAAATTCCAGATACCTATGAATACCTGGTTTTGGCAGCAGGTAGAATCTTATGAGAGGTGTGGTAACCTTAACTAGCTAATACACTGAGACTCTAGCTTTTGCTTTAAGCCCACATGATCATAAACTCACAGTTGCTGTGTGGGACTCCGGTGTTATACTATGGAGGACTAATGTTCTCTTTCCTGAGATGAGACATTCATGTTTCAGTGAATCGAATGAGTCTAACATAATATTGAAAACACTCCTATTTGGCACAAAAGAGATAAAAGAGAGTTAAGCAAACTAAATATATCTGGGAAGGGAGGGAACATAGAGTGTATTAATGAAGAAATGGAAAAAAAATATATGGTGAGACTATTAAAATGTACTTAAACTTTTTTGAAGGTTTCAACTTTAAACACATTTCTTCTGGAGCCAGTATTAACTGAGAATAAAGCAATATAATATATATTTGCTGAAATTAATCTAGTTTTTAATGCTTTCCTTTGACCCTCACCTCTCTTATCCACATAAAAATGTTTTTCTATAGACTATTGACTTAATACATTTTCATAAAGGTAAAAGATTATTTAGTAGGAGCAACACCATTTTAAGCCAGTACATTTCCAAAGTTGAATAAACTTTCATTATCTCATCCCACTCACATTCCTTACAAGACTGACATTTAAAAACCTCATCCTTATGCACCATTAATTTCAAATGTACCTTCTTAGATATTTCAAGTTCTTTAATATTTGAAACTATAACCACCTTTACTAAGTTCTATCTTATTTACCTCATTTGTTTTCTATGACTAAGTTGGAATTTGCCTTAGAAACCTCAGTCTCAGTAAGAAAACAGTATTTTATTACTTGTAGGTTTATAAACCCTTTCTTAATGATTCAACTGTTGTTAGCCCTTATTGGGGCAGAGTAATTGAAATTCTCTGTGCTTAGTGCTTCAGCATTTGCAAGTAACTTTATTGGCATACATATTTCACTGCCTACTCATCCTAAATAAAGGTTATATTTTTGAAAAAGTTATTGATACAATTTGAATAGTGACTCAGAAATTTTAGCAGGTCAGTGCAACTTTATTTTCTAGATATTCTTATTTCAAAGACAGTTACAATGCCTCATTCTGATGACTTGCATATGTGACACCAGATGTGGCCCAAAGGATAGGCATGTGTACAAGCCCCAAGTTCTACAGAGATCATTGCAAAGGGATGGTGTTCAGTGGCTTTCTGATTGGACTCTTCAGCCTCTGAGTAGCCTTGGCAAGTACTTGGACTCCCATGCTCAACTTAGTTCATTAGTAAACAGGTTTAATGACACTTAGTTGGTAGTGTTGCTGTGATCTTAGAATGGAAAGCTTTAGAAAAATGATTGGCACATACTTCAAATTCAATTTTAAAAAATACTTGTAATTTTAAGGCTAGTAAGTCAGAGTTCTGGATTTCAGGTAAAAATCCTTTGGAATGACCCCTAGGATAGGAGTAGCACATTGTAGCATGCTTAAGCGTTTGAGGAAAGACATTCTAAAAATTCCTTAAACTTGTTCATGTTTAAGGATCCTTTGGGAGGAGAACATTTTATAAACATTTGACCAAATACTTAAATACAAAACAAATTTCATTCTTTTTTGTTCATTTGTTTCTTCTCTCTTCTTTATCCTACTCTTACTCTAGGGCTATAGAAAATATCTATCTAATATCCTTTATCTAGTAGCTATGTACATATTTATAGTACAATATTATTATATTACAATAACATCAGCTTTTTCACCTTTAAGATAAGTGACTCTGGTAATGTTTCCTCTTATATCTGATTTTTTAATTTAAAATTTAAAATTAATTTTTCTGCTGTCTCATTTCTCTCATTCACAATATTTTTAGTTATGGAAATAAAACCTAGACATGGTTTTTAAATAAGGATCTAACCAATGCTGACTATAACAGGAGATTTCCTTTTGGTTCCCTTTTGTTCAAGAGAGAATTGCAGGCCTGAAATGGCATCACTTTGCTAAAAGCCCATGATACCAAATCTAGATTTAATACTAATTTCAACCTCTCCCAGACACAGAATCTTAATCAACCAATCTGGAATTTTCTGGTCAAGCACCAGTAAGGTAATCTGTCACAGGAGCCTTCTCCTCCTCTCCCATAAAAAGAGGCAATCTGTGTGATAAAACCCCTTACTATTATCTTCTCCCAAAGAAAATATGTCCAGGTCCTCAAACAACCCCTTTTACTTTGTTAATAGCCCCCTTACCCCCGACGCTTCTCCCTGTAAAAACCTTCCATTTTTACAACCCCTTGGAGCACCCTTGTAGTGGCTGGATGGGATGCTGTCTGATTTATGAATGTCTTAAACCAGTTAAATCTTCAAATTTACTCAGTTGAATTTTGTTTTTTTTTTTTAACTTATTACATATCTTATTATCTTATTTATCCAAATATTGTTTATTTCTTTAAATAGCTCAATGTTGCATGTGTAATGAATGAATAAAATGATCTTATATTGAATGTATACAAATCAGACAACCCTCCATTAACATTTGTATGATAGGTATTTTATCTAAATATGCAAATGGTCTTAGCCAGTTTCTGTAAAATGTAATAAAGCAGCCAACTATTCAGCACAACTGTGTAGTGCCTTAAGGAAGTTCTCAGTGAGTAACTTGAAGCCCTGTATCACTTACACCCCTGTAAGAATCCATAGCAACAGAGGTCTATCATGAGTGATGCAGGGATAGTTTTGCCATGTTGTAATCCTTTGGACTAATCAAATGTAAGACAGCTTACTGTTTCCCAAGTTAGGTTTAGGAAGAACTATAATATATGCTCAATAAATATCTGTTCAATAAATGATTAAATGAACAAATGACGCTTTGAACAAAGTATCTCTTATAAATTAATAAGTGAAGAAAATATTTCTGTGAGAGACTAAAAATTACTTTGTTGATTAAAAAAACTGGTGAGGATTTCTTTGAGGGAGAAAATACCATTCAGTATCCTTTTATGTACCACTGCTCAGAATTTGACCCTGCCTTAATTTTTTTTTTGTCCCTATGCTCTGACATCATTTGACCTATGATATTATTCATCACACATAGAGTAGAGGTTTGTAAAATAGTGGAGCTTGTAGCAAAACTAGAATATTAACCTGATCATTGAATTTTCTTACTCCTCCTGCTACATTCTAATCTTAACATCATTTTAATATATATCTTTAAGTTTCAATGGTTCATTAAAGGAGAGTTTAACCTCTCCAGTATTCTCTACAGAGCTATTAAGTTTCATCATCTACATTTGTGTTTGTAGATTTACCTTATGTGTCAAAAGTAATTTTGTGACTCCATAGCTTGCATATTTCTTGAGAGTTCAAACTCATTACAAGGGCAGTGTTTTCTCTGTAAACTAGGTCACCAACTTCCAGTGGTGTCCTCCTGGTACCAAATTAAAATATTTTATATTCCTTTTACTTTGCTTACTTAGTCTGTTTCCTTCATAGCATTAATTAACAATTTTTATGATTTTATATTTTTTATCAATTTGTTTACTTATTTATTCTCCTTATACCTGACTATGATCAAGTTACATGACAGCAGGGATTCTAATTCTCCGCTGGTGGCTTGCTGAACATTCACAAAGGAATCAGCAAATAGTTGGAGTTTAATAACTATTTAATGGATGGATCAATGAAGGCCTCCAAACTAAACACTGTTCCAAATAATGAACTTTGATTTGGATATTTTGTCCTTATTGTGACAAGAATTCTGTTTTTGAAGGCTTATTAATTGGCAGCTGAGAACAAAGACAGAGACTACATCTATCATATATGAGAAAACACTTTAAGGAGTGTTTTACATATTAGGAACTGAATAACTATGTGCTGTATCCAATGTCCAAATACTCTTTTGAAACCAAATGTCTTCAGAGTATTTTTCTGCAATATCATGGACCAAAGATTATTTTACTGCTGTCATCAGTTGTTGGAGATAATACAGAAAAATTAGTAACTAGTTGTTTTGATCTATTTATTCTTGCTCATTGTATTTGAATGTTCCATCCAGTTTTGTGTACATATTTTGATTTCTTGATTACAAAGCTAAGCAAATTAAAGGCAAGAGATCTTAGTTTTAGTCTTTTTCCATCAAAGAATCTCTTCTTGATTGATGATGAGTAAATTAAAATTTGACGATGTGATTTTTCTTCCTAATTTGTCAAGAATATTACCTAGATGTATTATTGAAGATATACACAAGCACAAAATCACATATCAGTCACCTTCTCACCCACCTCACTTATTTTCTTCTTAGCTACCACCATCTCATCCTCCATATTGCAACTGGCCAGATTATGTTGCTGATGATACACAACATGTCATCCAGTGCATCAAAACATCCACATTAACTGTTTGGAAAATTAGCATGAAAAAAGTAATTGGTTAATTTAGATTTTTGGTTTTTTTTTACTTTATTATGTTGAGCTTCTGATTTGGTTTCTCTGTTTTCGTTCTCTTGTCTAATTAATATTTTATATGTTCTGCCTACTTAACCAATAATCACTAGTGATTCCTCAAATGAAGCAGTGAAATGAAGCAGGGAAAGCTGTTACAGTGTTGGTTAACACAAAATTTCAGAAACCTGAATGTTGCATCATTTTGCCACGCTTAACATTTTTTTCTCAGATCTTGATCACTCTCAAATTCCAGCCTATATTTTAAAACATAAGACTCTTAATGACTATTTGGAAGAAAAAGTTAAATGTGAAAAAGGTCATAAGACTTAAATTGATGCCCTGGGTAAATTTATTGCTCATTTGAGTTCTATTAGTGAAACAAATCTATGACTTCATTAGTGAAACAGTTTAACTTGACTAGGCAATTTATTCAAACAAGAGTTAGTTTGGTGAAAATATACATTGCCTAAAATATTTGCTCTAATATACTCATGGTCTCAGGTCACTTCCAAGACTAAGATTTGTAGGAGTCCATAAGAGTTCATGACTGTGAGATAAAAGAGTCAATTAAATCAGAATCTAATATTCTTGCCCTATGCTTTAAATAAGTGTCAAGAAATTGCTGCCTCACATAGCACTAACAGTTACTGGTCTTGAGGAGATGACTCATAGATAAAAATGCATTAAAAACAAAGTCTCTGGATGCTTAAATATATCAGCTTCTTTTAGTGATGAAATATGTTTGGATCAATATTCCTGGATGTCAGGCTATAATAAATGTTGAAGAAATCTATTGAACTGGTAAAAAGTACACACAAATCAAAGGCTTTTTAAGGTTGTTGGGAGCAGTGTTTTAAATGTATAATAGATGTGTACCTGAAACTGTTCTAGTGCATTTTTTGTCACTATTCACCATATTTCTTATATGGATATAAGGTTAATTCCCACAAATCTCCTAGATGACCAATGCATATACTTTCTGTAAAGTCTTAGTATAATCTATAATGCATTTCTGTTTCACATATTGCATTTCATTTTATACCTTTAAAATTGAACGAATCATCTGAAAATTTAAAAATTAAGACTCATGCCCCAGTTTACAAATATAGTCTTCTTATGATCTAGTTCAGGTCAAAGACTGAGTCATGTACAGGTTGATGCTGCCATCTCCTATCATAATGCTAAACACAAAAGGTTTTCAGTGGTGCCTGAGGTATTTAGACTGTGCAGCAAAAGAAGATGCACATATACTTAAACATGTTTTTTGCTCCCTACAGTACTTTTACCCACATTTTTTATCACAAAATCCAGTTTTTAAATTGCTTTTAAAATAATCACTTTCTATTCATTAGAGTTGAACTATGTATCCACTAATTTAGATTAAAACATAATGGTAAAATTAATTTAAAATCACTTTTAAGTGCATTGTCATTTATTAATCAAAATTATATCTACATATTTTTAATGACAAGGAAATAGACATATACTAGATGTATTTATTTAGTGTACAGGAAATAACTGATGAAAATGTTTAGATTTTACCCAACATTATAAAAGTATTTAGAACCAGCTGGCGATGGAATCAATGAGGGATTGGGGAAAGGGGCAAAATACTTTATCCAAACACTTTTAGATTAGCTATGTATTACTCAGATAGCCAAACCAACTCAGTTGGGAAGAATGGTGAACAAACTGAATTAAGTTTATGTTTATATTTACATTATGAAAAATGACCAGTTGTGTTTTAAGATCTGTGTTTTGAGTAAAGGAGTGATTTACATATGAACTTGTAGACAGGATATTTCCTTTCTTGAAATACAAAGAATGTGATGAGAAAATTCAAATACATTTTTATTGCACATGGGGGCAGATAGCTTTATTTAGGGTATGCTATTTTGTTTAAAATATAAAGTAAAGCTTGATGTGTAGAAGGTAAGACCTTAAGTATTACTACTTTCTTTTATTTTTAAAAATTTTGATAGGACAGTATATTTTCCAGTTAAGCCTAGAACTAATCACCATCTTCAGGTAGAAGGTTTAGCAGACAGGTCTGCAATTGTTTTGAGAGGAATTGTTTCTCATGACTCTATAAATGTAAAATAATTTCTTAAGCTTCTTATTAAGGTTCATATGTTACAAGATTTTTCTTGAGAGGACATAATCAAGCTATAATATTTGAAAATGCAGAATGTAGTATTTGTTTGAAGTATAGTCGATTTTCTGCTGAGTCTGCAGATCACTCAGTACCAAACCAAAAATCCGCCCCCACCCCGGGGCAATCTATGTAAGTAATTTGACACTTCTGATTCTCAGGAGGCCAGAATAGTGGTTGAGTAGAACTAATGGAAGTCAGAATAATAGTGCCTAGGTGTAGTATTTCCATTGAGTTTGGAACTGACAGTATATCCTATATGTGGTAGGGGTGACAGAGTGAACTAAATAACATATTGAGGTAACAATAATAGATCATGTTGCACAGTTTGCAGCAAACATTAAGTAATTTGAAAGGTTAATGAACAAAGCAGCAGTTCTCTATGAGGGCCTCCAGAAAACATTACTAAGCAACAAAATGAAACTGCCTAGAGCATGAGAAAAGATCTATAGAATCGTTTCTTTCTTTCTTTTCTCAGTGCTCTGTAGATGAAACAATGGCAAATTCAATATAAGGCATGTGTTAAGAATTAATAACTTGTTGGACTAATTGCTTTCAGCCTTGTCTCAAGTCAGCCATTCCTCCAGTTTTGTCATTAATCCTCAAAATGCCCTGTACTGCAATTTTATCTGCCAAAATCACACTAGTTTAAAGTAATAATACAATAAACAAATCTTCCTAGAACTTAAAAGTTAATATTGGACAAACTAGATACAAAACAAAAGAAAAAAATTCCAAGAATAATGTAATGATATCTTGGAAATAAAATTCTTTTATCAGTCTCCCCGAAAGAAGTCAGCAACCTTCTATTTCTCTAAAATATAATTTATTCCCTTGCTATTACATCTTTAGAGGAAGTAAAATGTATGTTTAATGTGCATTTGATATGAACCCTCGACCAGTGCTTTTCAAATTTTAATGTGCATGTGCATCACGCTGGGATCTTGTTAAATACAGATTCTGATTGAATTGGTCTGGGGTGTCCAGATACTCTACATTTCTAATAAGTTCTCAGTTAATGCCCATGTTGCTGATATGGAAACACATTGGCAGTAGTTACGCAGAAGGGTTTCCGTAGGACCTGATAGAAATGCTTGTGTACATGTTCTTTAAGAAAGGGCAGGGATGATGAGTGGGAGGGGTGAGGAAAAGGAGGTTTGCGGTGGGTGCAGGGCTTGTTGCCCAGAAAAGCTGGGAGGAGGAGGAGAGAGTAACCTGATATCTACTTACACCATCATTACATTGAACTTGTAATCTTGGTTTAATGGGAATGAGAAGAGATGGTTGCCCCTCACCTGTAGCATTGTAGACACTGCACAACCTACTAGGGATACAGTGATAAGCTAAAGATGCCCAACCCCACACTAGTGAAGCTTAAAGTCTGTGGAAGACCATTTGTTTTTCTCTCAGCATCTGCTACATAGAGTAAGTATTAAAGATGTCTGAATTAGTCCTTCAAAAGTTAGAGGAAAATCTAATCAAAGAAGTTTGAAAGAATGTAAAATTTTTTAGAGTAGGCTTCATATCTATTTAATCTCTGTATTTTTAGAGCAAGATGTCCCAAACTTCTTTGTTTATAAGAATCTTCTGCAGTGGGTAGTAAAAATACATATTTCTGGGGTATACTCTAGCCTCACTAAATAAAGAGAATCCAAATTTTTTCTACAAAGGTGATTCTAATGGTTGGGAAAATTTAGATACATTATAATATTCCACGCAATATTTAGTATAGAGGAGTCACTCAGGTATGAACTGAGCTAAAGAAAGAATGAATAACCAAAATCTGTCATGCAAGTGGTGAATTGCCATTAACGCAACTATAAACAGAACACATTAGTTAACTTCAGAATCTAAACTTTTATGTGCCACTATCTCATTTTTTTATCCAAGTTAAATGTCATAAATGAACCCTCTATACCATCAACATTTAGTATCCATGAGGGCCAAGACCATGTGTTATACACTATTGCATCCCCAAGACTCAGAATAGCAACTGACACCTAGTATGTGCACATAAGTGTATGTTGATTTGAACTCACTTATAATGCATAAGTTCAAAGACAATCTGGCTCTAAATAGGTCTGTGGTCATTACCTGAAATGCCTCCACCTAAGGTTTTCTTCAACTCAAGATATCTGGAATTAATTTCTAGATCCCCAGAAATTAACTATACCTTTCCCTTGAAGAACAACCCTGAACTCAGAGCCATAATTTGTTTGACCCAATATCTCTCAAATCATTTATCAATCACCTAGACGCTATTGTACGTACCTGTTGGGAGTTTTGTTGCAATGTACTTCTTTAGGGGTTATGAAAATATACCTATCAGAATACCCCATAGTGTTCTAGCATCTGTGTTCCCATAGAGAGATTTGATTCTATTCCCCTTGTTTTCAAACTCAACTGGGGTCATCTACTTTCCAAGCCACTTTTCCCTATGTTCAGTCTTTTTCCTTTTATTTTCATTCCTCTTTCCTTTCTTTCTTCCCTCCCTTCTTTCTCTTGAACCCTCTCCCCAATTTCTCCTTTTCTATTCTTCCTACATTTTCTCCCCTTCCAAAGCCATGGTGAGGTATAGGGTAGGTAGGAAGAAACCATTCTGCTTTGAGTGATCCTGACCTGTGGACATGAGGGTCAAAAGCACTAGAGATACTCTCTGAACTATGCAAGAAAAGCTGTGCCCACATGCTATGTATTTGCCTGCATAATTTCCTTGAAAGTCACTTAAAGAAAGGGAAATCCTTAGAGTTGGAAGAACAAGAATGGGCAGTGAAAACTCACTTAAAATGTGCTGGAACATTGGACAGCAACTTGAGTCAGGGACTCTTTGACAAAGGAAGTGAGAACAAAATTCACACCAGTGCCTTGGGACAAGCTAAGCATGAAGTTGTGCTTGAGATGAGAGTAAAAAGTATAAATCTCTTTTAAAGCTTTGCTTTAAAAAACTAAAAGCCCCAAAGTTGAGCAAAATAGAATCTGGAGATAAAACATTGAATGTAAAAGAAGCAACAGTAACAAAGATTTGAAAACTAATAGTATTGATTTGGATCTGACTGAATTAAAAAGCTATGAAATTTGTATGCCATAATATAGAAACCAAAAAAGGGAGATGCTTAATGGCCAAATATGGAAACAAGTTAGGATGTTTTCTTCTCACTAAATGAGTGCAGAATCATTTAAACAAGAAAATCAGACAGAAAAATGTAAAAAAAAAAAAAATGAAACTAGATCACCTTCTTAAACCATATACAACAATAAACTCAAAATGGATTAAAGACATAAATATAATACTTGAAACCATAAAACTTCTAGAAGAAAATATAAGCAATAAACTCTGACATTACTGTTGGTAATATTTTTTCTGATATATCTCCATGGGCAAGGGAAACAAAAGAAAAAATAAACAAGACTACAGTAAACTAAAAACTTTTACATAGCAAAGAAGCCATCAACAAAATGAGAAGACAACCTACTGAATGGGAGAAGATATTCACCAGTGATACATTCAATAAGGGGTTACTATCCAAAATTTATAAAGAACTCATACCATTCAACACCAAAAAAAAAAAAAAAATTAAAAACTAGGCAGAGGACCTTAATAGACATTTCTCCAAGGAAGACATGCAGATGGTTAATAGATATGAAAAGGTGCTCAACATCACTAATCATTAGTGAAGTGAAAATTAAGACCACAATGAGATATCACCTCATACCTGTCAGAATGGCTATCATCAATAAATCAAAAAACAAGGGTTTGTGAGGATGTGGAGAAAAGAGAATGCTTATGCACTGTTGGTGGGACTGCAAATTGATGCAGCCACTATGGAAAACAGTTTGGAGTTTCCTCAAAAAATTAAAAATAGAACTACCATATGACCCTGTAATTTCACTTCTTGGTATATATCTAAAGAAATCCAAAACCCAATTCGAAAAGGTATATGCACCTGTATGTTTACTGTAGTGCTGGTAGTGCTATTTACAAGAGCTAAGATATGTAAGTAACCTAAGTGCCTATCAATAGATGATTGGATAAACAAGAGGTGATATGTACATCCAATGGAATATTACTCAGCCTTAAAAAGTAAAATCTTACCAATTGTGACAACATGGATGGACATAGAGGGCATTATGCTATGTGAAATAACCCAGAGAAAGACAAATACCATATGCTCTCACTTGTATGTCAAATCTAAAGAACAAAATAAATAAATAAACAAAATGGGAAGAGACGCATAGCTACATGGAACAAACTAGTGATGCCAGATGGGAGGTGGATTAGGGGACTGGGTGAAAAAGGTAAAGGGATTAAGAAACACAAATTAGTAGTTACAAAATGGTCATGAGGATATAAAGAACAACACAGGGAATATTGATAGTAATATTGCAACAACTATGTAGTGCCAGGTAGAGACTAATCTGGGGATCACTTCGTAAATTATATAAATGTCTAACCACTATACTACTGTGCTATACACCTGAAACAAATATAAAGTAATATTGAATGTCAACTGTAATTTAAAATTTTTTTAAAAAAATATAAGAAAAAATAAAAGCATGACATTTCAGAGAAAGCTAAGAGAAAAAAGGAGATTTTTGGTTGTTGTTGTTTTTTTTTTTCTAAAAAAGATTATGGTTAAAAGCATAAGCTCTGGAAACAGGTTTGAGTTCAGTTCCAACTCTGTTCACCTACTAACTTCATGACCTTGAGAAAACAACCAAGCCTCAGTTTCTAGAAAATAAAATTCATCATACCTTCATTTATAGAGCTTCTATAAATAGTAAATGAGTTAATGTTTGTGCATCAGGGGTAAGATTTTGATGTATATTAATTGATGTGTTTTCCTTTTTGTGGAGCACTTAGCACAATGTTGAAATGAAGTAACTAGTTCTTGTTATTTGAGCAGCAAAGAGATTTGAAGGAATAGCTGCTGAGTACTTTTACTGCCACAGGGGCTAAAGCATACTCTGGGTTAGGAGAAAAGATGAGTGAGTTGGAAAGGGGAGTACAGATATAAATGAGAAAGAAATTCTGAGAATATTTAGGAAGGAAACACATACTACCTTGCCATTCAGAGGAAGCTAGAGTTTCCCCAGATATATTTGGTGATCTCAGGTGAGAGGGGACATGAACATGGTATGAGAGAAGTGGAGTAGAACTGATTCTGTGCTATTTGTAGACAAAGGACTTAGACTAGAAAACATCCAAATCTGAGGGGCATGTGGAGCAAGTGACTGTTTTACAGTGTGACCAATATTGAAAAGGACTTTGGCAGTAGTGGGTCTAGAGGGCTGCTGAAATCATGGGGAGGATGAGGAGCAGATGTCAGTGAATCAGGTAGGACCAAGAAAGGTCAGTGAGGAAGAATGACAGTTATCACAGTCAGATGAGACAGTGAACAACAGCTCAGGAGAGAGATCAACCTAGATGGGTGATGGCTGAGGTCAAAATATTTTTCTTACTAAAGACTGAGTACTGCATGAGTATCTCCATTGTCACCTCCTCTCTACAGCAATATGTAGAACTATGAAGATAAGAGAGAGTGGAAGAAAATTCTGAATGAATTTATTTCATTCTGAAATTAGGATTCTATCTCTGCCACCAGTGGAATTGGTTTTGAAATAAAAGTTCACTCATGGAAGAAATAAGGTTACATTTTTGGCTCACTAACTTTACACTCAGTGAAACTGGTACTTTATATGTTTATAAAGAATGAAGTCCCAAGATTTGCGCAGAGAATTAGATCTGTAAATGACAGCTGGGGTTACTGTCAAAAAGGTGAACTCATAGAGGTGAAAGGAACTTGAAGTTTAAGAAATAAAACTGGAAAAAAAGTTTGTGCTTGATACAGAATTGGGTTTCAATCAGTGTTAAAGAAAGACATTTTATAGGTTAAAGATGGAGGCAATGTGGCTGGATTGTAACCTTACTGTGGATTACATCTTCATCTTTGTTGTTCAGTGGTAGACTCATTGTTTTTGCTTTATATATAGTTAAAATATTAAAAATCAGTGAAGGTAAATACACTATTGGAGACATCAGAGTAGGAGAATAAAATAATACAGCATTCATAAGTATTTGTAAAGATATAAGTAAGTCAACTGTCAAGACTTTAAAAGTGATAATTTGCAGAAAATGGGAAGGTGAACATGTTCATCTTTAGCAGAATGTAATTGTGGTAGATTGAGAGGAATGAAAAAATCACTAGAGAAAAAGTCAGTCCATGTTTTGGGAAATAGGCACCAAGCAGTGAAAGGTTTTCAATCACTCTAGTATGTCCTATTAGACTAGAATGATTTATTTTATTTTTAAAACTATTTTTATTGCTTCAGATTTATACATTTTTGAGTAGGAAATGATTTCTGATTCAGAAATCACAAACTATAAAAATAAATATCGTGAAAAGTTTCCCCACCCTACATCTTCTATCCAATCAGTTTCAAGCAACCCTTCCCCTCTAAAAGGTAGGTAATAATTATTAGTTTCTTAATATCTTTATGCACATATAACAACTGTAAATATATTGTCTTATATTTTTATTACACAAAAGGTAGTTTTACATGCACACTGTTCTGCACCTTTGTTTCATTTAACAGTATATTTTGACAATGTTCCCATATCCATATAGAGAGAATTTTCTCATTTTAAAAGTTGTATCACATTTCATTTTATCAGTCTATCATAATTTGGTCACTTTACTAAGTTTGGACATATCTATTAATTCTCATCATTGAAATTATTTAACAATATGGAAGTGAATAATTTGCAGTTATGCCATTTCTCACATGTGCTAGTATTTCTGTAGCATAAATTCTCAGAATTTTCTGACTCAAGGATTACTGGCTCAAAGGGTGATATCGCCAATTGCCCTCCATAGGTTTTGTTACTTTTGAATAGTTTTAAATGTCATAACCCAGAGCAGATTTGCTTTGAGAAAATCCACAAGACCCTCAAATTGTCAAGACTAGCAAACTAATAAGGGAGTTATTTGTTAAACATTTTTAAATTAATTATTTTAAATTTTTTAAAAATAAAATGTCACACATCTTTATAATTAAACATAGCACCTGAACCAAAATTACTCAGAAAGGTACTCACAGAGTCAGTTGCGATATGATGTTTTATAACTCCAAAGGGGTGCTGAATGTTAGGTTAACCTTAGAAATTGGTACAGGGCTTGAGTTATCTGAGAGATTATTTTAGTTTTACTATGCACTTGAGAGTTATCAATCTCTATAAAACTTAGAGGTATTACACTTATTAAGTTTTTCACTTTTGTTCAATCAAAATGTTATTAAAGGAAGAAGTTAATACCAATGTTAATAACTAATAATCCTAATTCACACTTACATTTAAAAATGCAATGGAAAGAAACCCTGAGGATCATCAAATGCAAGTTCTTGAAGATATTTTAATAGGCTATATTTTTAGTTGAAAAAGTTTTTTGGAATTTAATGTAAAACATTCATGTGTTTTTATACATGCAAACATGCACACCATATCAACATGCATGCATACCTCAAATAATTATCTGTAGAGCTTAACAGCTTCACACCAGGAATTCTCAGAGCCTCAGCTCTAAGAGATTGATGGTGGTATGCTTTGACATTTCAAGAAATGTTCATTCAAACAAAGCACAGGGTGCAGAAGGGCATGGTGCAGCTGTGGAATCCTAGCAAGAAGAGAGGTATTGAGTGAAAAGGGGAAGGTCCCCCCATGGAGGTAGAGAGGAGAGGCCTCTTCCTTTGTATCTGGATAAGTACAAAAAAAGATGAATAAATTGATGCTATGCTTCTTTGCTTCTTTTTTTTTTTTTTGCAGATGTAGTGAAATCTGTTTTCTGATGGCAACATTTCAATAATGGTATTATTCCCTTTTAACTTTGCTTGTATTTTTTTCCTGAATATGCAGGTGTTCTCTAAGATAATTCTAAGATGTATGCTTTGTCTTTTGATCTATGATTAAAGTCAATAAAATGGGTATGGAAGGCTTAGATGAAATTTATGTCATGGGCCTGAAAGCATATCATTGGGTTATAGAACTTTATATATAAAGTTCTATATTTATATATAGAATTTGTATATTTATATTTCTCCACACTGAGATTTTTGCACACTTTTCTTATATAAATGAAATTTTCTTAAAGGTCAGTGGAGAAAAGCTGGCCATGGCAACTGTGCATTTTATGTGCTGCCTAAATTGGAATAGAAATTATTATGGCACTCCAGTCTTTAAAAGTTTTTTTTTAGAAGTCCCATGGTTCTCCTTTTGGCACAGTGGTAGAAGACATTTAAGTAATTCAGTTATAATTTTAAAGTAGTATTAGGTCAGCATAAAATGTAGGCTGTGTTTATGCCACAGTGACTGGGTCAAGAATGGTACAATTCAACCTCATAGGAGCTTTGGAGAAACTTCTTTTCTCTAATAAATGCCAAGTAGTTTATTTGTCTGAATAATTTTCTCCAAACTATGTTAAAATATTATTGTATTCCTCAGTTATTTGGACTAAAGTTACTTCTAATTATACCTTTATTTTATAAGTCTGTCAGTTATAATATCTCAGTAACAATTCCAAGAGATTGCTCACAGGAGAAAATGGTAGGGCCTGTAGAACCCATGTCACTCTATTGCTGACTCAATTCATCATCTCCTGGCCTTTTTCATAACACAGAGGCCTCTTTTCTCTGTATTTCATTTCTTATCTTTGAGCACAAGAAATCCTCAAGTTGCTGAGTGATTTTGTGCAACATATCTCAATCTTGCATATCTCAGTTTCTCCATTATTAACAATAGTAACTTATTTAGGAGACTGAATTTTTTTATTTCATAAAATAATTAACTCTATTCTTGAAATACAATTAGAATTGCTCAGCCTGAAAGATACATTTGGATTTAAGTAATTGAAATATCAGCAAACTTCTGTTTCTTTCAATTAAGTCTTTATATTGTCCCTAAGTCTTTATTTGAATATACATGAGTGCAATCATATTTTTATTGAAAAAGATGGTCAGCATAAATACTTAATTTTAAACTTGCTTAAAATATATTCTATCTAAAAATTTGATCTGCCTCAAGAAAGGCAAACTTTTAAAAGCATTGCCAAGGCAACCAGCCACCTACATGTGAATAACTTTTAAAGAACTGGTGAAAGGTCTTGGCAGAAAATGGCTCAGTTCAGGGAAATGAGGAGGCAGAGATTTGGGGTTTATACTCCATTGGTTTATAAATCTCTATTGGTAACATGGACTTCAGAGGGCAATTGACCATCATAACATATAATGCCACTTTCTCTTAGGCAATGTGTTTTTCATGTTCCCTTTGCCATACAGTGTGCTCCAACTGTGGAGAATAGCAAAGAAGTATGAGGTATGATTTCTGCCCTCAGGAATCTTAATGCTTAATAGTGAAAATAAGATAAATATATAAAACTGTTAAAAAATATATAGTGTGTGTAAAAATATATATTAGGAATATAAGCCTATATATTTATATTTTAAATATATATTGATATTTTAAATCTGTATTTATATATTTATATAAAATAATATTTAAGTACTTATTAGATATTATATTATATCATTTAGATAAAAATATACTGTAAAATTTCAGAGAAGGAAAAATCAGGGACTAGAATAATCAGAAACCTAATTCTGGACTTAGTGTCCTGTACAGATCCTCTCCAACATTTTAAACATTTTAAGTCTGTTTATCTTTGGTTTGATAATAGATGGCTGGATGCTTGTCAGAAGTTGGGCCTTTTTTTTTTTGTCATCGAATGCTCATATTTATTATTTATAATGACTAAGCCCAAAAACCAACTTTTAAAAACTTTAAAAAATTTAAAGAAAAATTCTGTTCGCTAAATGACAGCCAGATGAATAAGGACCCTGCACAGTATCGAACTGACACAAGAAAGCATTTTACAAACATTCCTATATTTATATTTGTTCCTTAAAGTTACCATTTTTAGTGCAGAAGCAAAACATGAACTTTCTGAAGCATCAGAGCTAGTATGGAACAGTCTGTGACTCAATCCTTGCCCCAGGTATTGCAGCCACTTAGAGAAGGGGATCCTAACCCCGGGGCTGGGGACCAGTACCTGTCTGTGGCCTGTTAGGACCCAGGTTGCCCAGCAAGAGGTGAGCAATGGGCCAGCAAGCAAAGCTTCATCTGTATTTGCAACCTCTTCCCAGCACTAGCATCACAGCCTCAGCTTCACCTTAGATCATCAGGTATTAGATTCTACGGGAACATTAGTCCCTGGTGCCAAAAATGTTGGGGACCACTCTAAGTCTTAGAGTATTTATTAATTAGGATTTAGATTTTAAAATATCTTCAGCAATCCATCTTCTAGAGATTTTATCTCCTTGGAAGTATCTCTGAAGTGAATTATTTTAGTGATCTCGAAAGAAGTCTAATCTAATGGTATTATTTTGAAAACCAATGCAGCCCTTTGCAGGAAACACATCAAGTCTCAAAATACTACATTTTTTTTTAAAAGTACAAACTAGCAATTTAAGATTATTATTGTTTGTTTCAAAACTCTCATTTAACAGCATTTATGGAATTTCTATTTGGTATACAGGCTTACTGGGGTTAGAAAGAAAATTCAAGGGATTAAATTATTAAAGAGTTTAATATTATGTAGGATATAAATATAGAGCTAATTTTTATTATATGTTAAAATTAATTCGATTCATATTAGAATTGAAAATATGCACATGTATAAATTACATGTATAAAAACATTTTGAAAGTATAAATTATCTTCCAGTAATCCAATTACAGGAGACAGCTCCCATCACCAGCCCTAGTGGATCTTTCCAGAGAGGTACATAAGCAAATATGCTTGATTGAATGCTCATAAGATCTTGTCATCAAGTGTGAAACAAATTTGAACTTTACTATAATGCTTGAATACATAAAAAGAAAAGAAACACAGCAGTGACAAGTTTAAAAAATTAGAAAGCCTTAGATCTTACTGATAGTGCCAATTAGAGAAGCTTGGTTGTTAGGCATGGGATGGCAAGTAGGGCTGGACCAATGGGAGATGGGATTAAGGTAAAACTGAGGAAAGAGAATGACTGAGATGAAGAGTTCATGCTGTTCGACTACTCTCACAGCTGAAGCAGCTTACACCCAAATAGTGGACATAATTCCTAGTTCTCAACAAATTCCATCATCATATTTATTAATCCTAAGAAACTATTTATATTTTATAAAAATGTATATAGTAGAGTATTTCTCACAAATATTCCACAAGGGAGTGGTCTTCAAACTTGAGTGTGCATCAGCATCACCTTGGCAGCTTATTAAAAATGCATTTTCTCAAGTTCCATCCACAAGGGATTTTGACCTAGAGTATGTGAGGTAAGGTCTGGATTCTGCATGTTTGATGAGTAGCTCAGGTGATCCTGCTGCAGTGATTTCACCACATAATTAGACAAAGTCCAATGAGAAACATTTAGAATTCTCTGAGTTGTCCAGACCCAATGTCAGGTACACACCAAAGGAATGTTGATATTGGAGTTCACCTTCAGGCCCCTCCATGTTTTTTTTTTATGTTCGAAATCACTGGAGAGCAGTTTCAAGGCCAAATGTTCAGACAACTTCATTTTAAACTTGAAAATTGCAGCCATAAATTTAATGTGCATTTTTCCTTGCTGAATCCTTACTTTTTTCTCCCACAATATGCAACCTAGTTTACATGAATAAATGAGAAAATTTATGTGAGCAATTTTAGAACGCGGTGGGTAAAAATTAACCTCCTGTATCTTATGCTTTAACACAGGGGGAACTTTACTCATTCCTACTAATCAGTATTTGTTTTCATTCCTTTTATTGCAAAAGAAGCTGTGATCTGCCTTTGCAATAGGGCTTTTCTTTTAATATCACAATATAATTTTCTTTGAAATGTTATATTCATTGAAACTTAATCTGGGAAAATTACATCAGCTGGAATTAGCCTTGGCACCACATTTCAAAATTTTATGTTTAAATTAATTGAGCATATATAATATCATGCTGAAAGTCATTTTCCCAGAATGTAGCTTTACCTTTTGGTAGGTTACCAAGATTTAAGCATTTTGACATTCTTTATTAACTATTTAAAGTTACCAGGACCAAGATTATTATTTCCTTAAGTACATTCAAGATCATTATGCATTTTCACCTCCTGTCTTGGGCTTAGTGCTACTGACCTAGGATTCTATTTGTCCTTTATTCTTCGACCCCATGTCTGTTTACTTGCTATAGTGTCCTTGGCAGGACTATGTGCCCAGGAAAGCCAAGACTCCTATTTGGATAGAAGCTAGATTCACTTGCCAACTAGTCCCCCTACCCAAATTGCCATAGCAACCAAAAAGATTGCAAGTGTCAATATTATACAATCATGTGCTGAACAGATGTCATCATTTTACAAAATGGTGCTTTGTTGAATCTGAATGGTTCAAGCAGCTGCAAGCAAAATTATTCTTTCCTCAGAGATCTTGGAGTGTCAAACCTCAAAATATTGATGACTTGTTATGTTGAGGAGCCAAGTGGAATGGAGAGAAAAACTTACTCTTGAGGCACAGGAGCATGCGTACACACATACCCTCTTTCCCTCCCTCTCTTCCTTACTCACTAAGCAGGCAGCTATAAAAAGAGCGTATATAACAAGTATGTCCAGGACCTGAACTGCTTGCAATTAAGACTGAGACACTGATGAGGTTGGAATACAGCAACAGAGAAAAGGAGGTCTTTCTCTAAAAGGGATCTTGCTAAAAAAGATGACAGGTGACTGATACGATATGAGAAGTGTTCCTGGGCTCCCTGAACAAATACACAGTGCCAGAAATTCTTATCATTGATTAGCCCCTCCTTCAGATTTAGAGATTGAAGACTTCAAACAACTACAAATATGGTATCTCTTTGAGAATGAAATAACAAAAATATGATCACATATTAATACAATTGGTATGAATGAATTTATAAGATCATTAAATATTAGAGTCTAAGAAAGGTCACAGGCAGTGAAAGAGGTAATCTGTAGAGGTCTTCTAGAGAGCAGCTATAGGCAGAATGTACAACTTAAAACATTGAACCAAGAATAGCACAGATATTGAGATGAATTGTGATTGAAAAAGACTAAAAAAAGATTCAAGAAATAATAAACAAACTTCCAAGTAGGTCATATTAGTTTACTAGAAACCAGCTGATTTTCTCTCTTCTGTGAATCAGGAAGACATATTTCTAGTTTTCCAAATGAAATGGGAAATGTAGACAAATATTCAGTCAAAAAACAAAACATTCACCTTAGTATGTTTATTTCAATGATGAATTTAAATGCCCATTCCTTATGCTCATGAAATATGTTGTCTCTGATATTATCCAGCATATTTCAGCAATCGAGACAGATTAGGTACTACAAGTATTAAAAACTTTAGACTTATCGCAGTATTTTCTTTCTTATTATTCCAAGTAAGCACAAAATAGAAGCCTAATATGCAATAGGGAAATTCACTGACCATGTCCTTGTTATTGCTGATTGTACATACATTGAAAGAAAGTGATAGATACTTAGGCTACTTGCAGGCAATGAAAACTTGGGAATATAAGTCTAAAATCTAAAATTGGTAATTTATCCAAGACACAAAACCAAACTTCTTGAAGGTAAATTATGTTAATACCTGAGCCCCATGTTCCAACGTATTTTTAAAAAAGCAGTGACAGAAATGGATGTTTTTAGGCACACATTAAGATCAAGGTATATATACAGTATAATTTGGGAGTGTTCAGTAATATTACTGAACTGTCTGGGAAGATCCTAAAGAGATGAAAAAAAAAAAAAAAAAGAGAGATGGAAACCAAATTTAATTGCTTCAGGTTCTGAAATATTCAATGAAACATTTTCCTTTGGTTTAGCTGATTTTCACTTTGGCTATAAAAGTGTTATGCCCAGTAGAAAGAGATTGGAAAATTATACTGGGTCTTTGGCCAGGCCTAGAATTAAATCCTGATGCCACCCTAGAACCTCAAGATCTAGAATCTTTTGTAGTTACTGATTTTAAGCAAAGTATTATTTGTAGGCATTGTTTATAATTATTGAAATGTATATTATGTAAAGTTGTCTTTGTAAGTAAATACATATTTAATTTTATTCCATATCTAGATCCAAAGTAGATTTAAAGACAAATGTAAACAATATAAATTAAATACAATTTAAAATTAGTTAAGAAAAAAAAGAAAAAAGAATACATCATGGATAGGTTAGTACATAAAATACACAAAAATCATGAGTATTAGTACAGTTACCAAATATATGTCTACAGCATTTCTAGCAACTAATGCAAAGAGATGAACAGAACCAAATTTCACAGTACTGTTTGGTGGGCTCTGGAAGCTATAGTTTTTTTCTGTCTTTCACGTGACTTTAAAGAGCTTCACACTAAATTTTGTACTTCTGATTGGAATTGTCAATCATGCTGAACATGGACTTAAATATTGAGTCAGTGGTTTATAAATCAATTAATCTAATAAATTCAGAAAAATTCTAAAGTTTGTAAGTTCTCTGTATCATTTATTTTTTTCTACCCACTGAAAATAGATATTTTGTGAGCTAAAAATCTTAGGAAATAAATAATATGGTACTTAGAAGAATACAATTAGATATAAATTGTGTTTCTGGTTTAATAATTTAAAAAAAACTTTTTTCCAACATTTTCGTCTAGAAAGGTATGTGTCACCTAGAAGTATGTAGGCTTATTTTTAGCTATAGTCCATAGACTTACTTTAATGTCACATCTGTGGGAAATTACCTTTAGTTTTACCAAGTCAATGAAAGTATCGTTAGACTAGTCAAGAAACCCTTTACTGAGTTTGGCAATTGGGGTCTTCGAGTCATGATTAACAACAACAACAAAATAACAGTCAAAAGTTGGAGTCAAAGTAGGTCATATAGTAGTTTCAAAGGATTTTTCTTTTTATTTTAATATGAGCAACATAAAGCAGTTTGTTTCTTTAAAATTCCCTTTTTTTATTTTTTCTATATCAATGCTTACAGAAAGTAAGGAAATACTGTTCTGATTTCTTTTTCCCATCTATTTTTTCTATGATTAAGAAGAATTTTGTTGGTACCAAAAACCAGCAAAATTTCTCTTGATTCCAAATGTTTCAGAATTACTTGCTGAGAAACTCCCGCAAGCATGAAGCATCCTCTCTGCCCTTTCATCTGATGCAGACTTCTGTACAGCAGGAGTCCTGCCTTTCTCATGGTATAGACAACCTTGTCTCAGTGGGGTTGCAGTTACCAGCCAAGCATTAAAAACAGTACATGGATTAGAGGGCATAACACAGTAAGGAGACAGATATTTAAACATTACTGTTGTAAAGAGGGAGGATGTAATCAAGAGCACATTATTAAGAAATCATTGGTTTGGGAAATGAAGGATTTTAGAATGGAGAATTCAGAATTATATACAGCAAGTATGAAAGTTAGAATTCACCATACTGCTCAGTCCTTTGGATTTTCCCATACTAAGTCTCTGAAGAATGAGAAAACTGAGATATATCAGAGCCATTGCCATCATTCCTTGAAAGAAAAAAATCCCACAGTTATTACTGATGTTAATATTAAGGGCAGAAAACCTTGCAAGTAAATGTGGCATTATGTAAATACCATGTAAATTATGCAATGCTATGTATGTAATTATAGATATTTCTTGACTTACGGTGGGGTTATTTGCTGATAAAACCACATAAAGTGAAAACATTGTTAAGTCAAGAATGCATTTAATACACCTGACTTACCGAAGTTTAAATGTGCTAGCCTAGCCTACCTTAAATGTGCTCAGAACTCTTACGTTATTGGGACATAACCACATAGTAAGTCAAGGAGCATCCGTAATTGCCTTCCTCTCTTCTCACCAGAAGCAAGAGAGGCATAAGGGTGTTTTGTAGACATGATAGAAAATGAAAACACAAAGCACAATATCAAAAGGAAAAAAAAATGCTGGCAACACAGCACACTGTAGAATATCAGTTTACCCTCTTGATCACATGGCTGACTGGGAGCTACAGTTTGCTATAGCTGCCCACCATTACAAGGGAGTATCTTATTGCATATCACTAGCCTGGGAAAAGATCAAAATTCAAAGCGTGGTTTCTACTGAGTGCTTATTACTTTCATACCACCATAAAGTTGAAAAATTTAAGTCAGGACTATCTGTATATAAATTTTAAGCTGGCACTATCCTCAGTCACTAATATAGTTACCAGAAAGTACAGAGTGACAATATTAAAATCAGGACTAGAATCACAACTGAGAAATCACGACTCTATTGTGAAACATAATTTTGTATTTTGCATCTATACTATAGGGTGAAGACAATTATAATTCAGTTTGGAATTATCACTGGATTACAAAACAACATTTTTACTTTGAGAATCCCTTTAAATAAGAAGAGGGAACAGGGTCATTTGGCATACCATAGTAAATATGCTGATATGTTTTGCCAAACCTTAAATTATCTATTACTGAGTGACAACAGAAAATGGCAGCTTGCCCAAGTTTTTTGAGTTTTGATTTTCAAACCAAATAATTTCAGAGAACTACAGTATACCCAAATCTACCCCTATCAAGTATGATACAGAATATTTCATTGAACTTTGATTTCAAGCATGCTGCTCTAAGGTAAATATCCTGCCCTTCCAGCAGACACAGACAGCAAGGTCATGGTATGGGGTGATACAGAACTAACCAGATCTGTAAGGCCAGTCAAACAATATAAAAATTACAGGGCAGTATACAGGGAAAGGAACTGTGAGAACCAACCACATGTACTCTAAAAAAGGAGGACATGATTATAGGATGTAACTATCTTAGAGGTAAGAACAGAAAGTAGAAAAAGGAAATTAGCCTAACATGGACAAATGGTCTAAATTTTCTTTTCAAGAAGAAATAGTTGAGACAAAGTAATAATAATAATTTTTATAATTTCTGAAAGTAAAAGTTGAACCTGATACTGAAACATATATATCGAGTTGATTAACATTTAAAATCCTCATATCTGAAATCAGTCATCTTCCACCTAAATTCTCCTCTCTTTCCTTTTCTTTCTCTCATTCTTTCTCTCCCCTTTTTTTTCTTTCTTTTTCTTTCTTTCTGCTTTTTTTTTTTTTAAATTCTTCAGGACATTCCATCTTCCTGGTTATCCTAGATTGAGATGCTGGTGATATTTTTAATGCCTTCTCTATTTTTCTCATTTATCACATCACATTCAGCCAGTGAGTCCAGTCACTTTCAGTCTTCATTGTTTCCTAAATTCTCCTTTTTCTTTAAGTCTTCACAATCACTATTCCAATTCAGACCCCAGCTTGCTCTAACCAGCACTCTGAAGCTACTCTTCCCTCTCCTACCAATCTCACAGTCTGCTGCTGAATGTGTCTTCCTAACACAGAATATAGTTTTGTCATTTTCCTGAACAGAAGCACTGAAGGATGCCCCCATTCTATTAAGTAATGCGAGACTACTAACTCCTTGAATCAAAAGTTCTTTCTGTCAAACATGATCCATCCTCCAGCTTTATATTACATCTCCCTACCCAGTGCCACAATTCTCTCTAAACATACTCCCAACTTTCTTTTTTCTAGTCTTGTTCTAGTACTTCATCTACATGTACACCTACATTTCGAAAGTCAGCTGAACCACTACCCATCCATGAAGTTCCATGGCCCTAGAAGAAAGCAATCTCTGCTTCAGAAACACATGGTCACTTTGTTTCTAATTATTCCAGTATCATTCTAATTTGTTTTAAAAGAATTTGTATACCTGTCACAACTCTCCTGTTGGATTACCTGAGGGGAAGAACCCAGCCTATTCTTCTGTTTTATAAACAATTAGTTGCTACAGATACAAAGTGTGAATAAATGCTTGAATGAATAAAGTGATAACAATTAAAATTATAAGTTGTCTTATTTAAATGTGAATGAATTTAGAGTTAACATTTTGAAGAGGTTACCATTCTTACCAAAATAAGAAGAAAAAAACAAATCAAATTCTATTTTATTCTTAATAAGGTGATGAGCATTTGCCTCATCTACCTGGAGAACAGACTCATCTCAACCATCATGCTGGGCTCAGCTGTTTTATCACATTACCAGACTTCACAATCAAGAAAACAATGTGTACATTAAAAGTAGATATAATATATTAATAATAGTTATCTCTAAAATATAGCATTTGAAATAATTTTTAGTATTTTTTCATGTATTTCTGCTTTTCTACTTTTATAGCCAGAATATTATTAATGATAAAACTATTTCAACAATAGGTTATCTTTGGACCCAACATTTAAAAGATATAAATTTTGATCTAAGTAACACAAAAATTACCATTTATAGATTGAATGTGATATGATTTATATTTTGAAACAATAACTGTAAAGACAATTAAAATATAATGAAGGAAGCAAAAAAACGATGCAAAGAGAACTTAGAGATTGTTATTGTTGATGCAAACAATATGATAAACATTTCAACTAAAATTGTAGCAGTGGAAGAGAAGTTCAGATACTAATCAATGAACTTTGATTTACAATTCAATGAAGGTACTGAGAGAGTGGGAAGATCTCTCAATATTCATCTACTGTTTCTAACCCTATCGATAAATAAGGTTTTGCTTTTAATACTAATGGACAGTTATTAAATGACACAGAAGTTAGTTGACAGAATGGGCTAAATGGATGGCTCTAATAGAAAGAAGCTTTAAGGGGTATAAAGAAGTCAACAGAGAAAAGAAACCTGATATGTGAGCTCTTATCTTTAGGGACTTCTGGTCAGCTTAGTCATAGAATAGATAATGTAGTTTCCTGCTGAGATTTTTTTTTTTTAAAAAAAATGCTGCCAAGAGCTGGCTCCATAGGAAAGATCGCTACAACTTTCCATGAAAAGAACAAGTAGCTAATTCCTTAAGGAAACATGTGGCTCTATAAAGCAAGAGGTACAGGTCAGGTACATTGTAATTTAGGGGTGAATGTTTGTGAATTTTGGTAGTGGTGTGGAATTAACTAGTTCAGTTCACCAGTAGTAGACATCAGTTAATAATAGATATCTCTAGTTTGCATTGCATATTTTTAAGTCTTTATACATTTCTTGGCATTTAGTATAACTATATCTACCACCATTTTAATATTGAAATTTATAAAAATATATTTATCATTTTAATTATTGGGAGACATTAACTCATCAAGTTTCATAACCATAATTAAGCTTGTACCAACTATATAAAATGCAGTTGTAATTTCTAGAAGAGAGCAATCTTTATGAAGAGGTGGGTCTTACAATTTTAACCCTGTTTCAGGAACAGAAGCATCTAAATCCTCTTATAGTTATATCTTCCATCTTTAATTAAAATACTAATCATTGTGCCATTTCATTTTTTAAAAATTTTATCTACACACATTATATTGGAATAAATGAGACAAGAGGAACTGAGTTATTTAATTCCATTTCATTATTGTCTTCATACTAAGACTCACCAAATGCTCATGTGATGGATTAGAACAGAGAAGACCCATATTCTAGTGCTACTGCGACAACTTATTAGTATTTCGATCTTGGGAAAATTAATGAACCTCTCTGTACCTCATTTTCCTCATCTATAAAGTGGACATTTCAGCTGCAAAAACTATGAATTTCCCTTGTATAAAGATTCCCACTATGGTCAATTTAACAACCCACTCACAAGATTCCTAAATATTTAATAATGAGGTCCGGTGGGCTGGTAGAATCAGTATGAGTGACATCTAGCACACAGTGGTTGAGAGAAATAGATAATGTAAAAGTTTTAAGAAGCAAGGTGTCACAGAATAGAAATAATAAAGACATATTAAAAATTAGGCTTAAATCAACAAAAAGTCCAGATATAAGATCATTAACTTCAAAAGACATGAAATAATTATAAGACTAGGTAGAAAAAATTTATAAAATTGTAAAGCTTGGAAGATTAAAACCTAAAGAATGAGTAATGAAAATATGCGAAATATGTCAATTTAGTTAACAAGTCTGTAAGAAGAGGGTTTTATAAAAGAAATGGTGTGATCACTAATTAATAGCTATAGACATTGTAAAATGAATGGAGGCTTACATGTACTAGTGTGTCTTTACCAATAGCCAGTTAAATGCAGCCCAGGATATTAGATAAGATGATCAACAAGACATAACTTTAAGTTTTGCTCAAGGTGAAAGAATAAAATAATGATAGTTGTTATCTAGTTCCAGATTTGTGTCTGCGTCATTACCTTCAGAATTTTCTAATCGTGAGTCTATTCCTATTTCCATTCCAGAATCATTCTAACTTTAGATTTTAAAACTGTCTTAACCCAATTCTCAATACCACTCTTAGTACCATTGGTAATTCCAGCATACTTCCCTAGCTAGATTAAGGAATCCCTTCTTAATCCCCTCTGTATATCTCACCAAATTTGTTTTAAGCCACTATACTTTGAAAGACTGTGCCAAGGAGAAACCATGCTTCCAAAAAGCTACACCTTCCAAAGTCTAGATTTATACCAATGTTGCTTTTTCATGTCTTTAGCTTTGGTTACTCTGCTTAGTGCTTTCTCTAAAATAAGTAAACTGGGTTCTGTTCCCTGGATCCACAGATTTCTGACTGCTGTTGTCTGATTTCTGAGTGAAATCTTTTCCAGTACTTGCTGGTTGTTGAACTATACCTCCTAATACTGATTATTTTCTGAATTTCATCATAGTTCTGCCTGTTCTTTTTTAAATAAAATTTTAGACTGCCTAATCCACTCTCTGTGGCTAACTGCTGTACTGAAAAGTACTTCCCTGTAAGTCTGACCCAGCTGTCTCTCTTGGTGTTCTCCTTCCTCCTGCGATATTGCTCAGGACATTTGTGCCCAGCCAGGTTGCCTCCTACCCTGGGACCTGCTTCATACTGTATCATACCAAAAAACCATAGGAACAGTGTGTCTTCAGGTGGGTAGATGGAAAATTATAAATATATAGGGCCCAAGAGTCTCATTTAAAAAAGCAGTCAGGATGCTTTAAGATAAAATCTTTAATAGTCAGTGTTCAGATAATGAAGAGTACATTCAAGTAACGCTCTATTAGATCCTTTGAAAATCTGTTCTTTGCATTACAAAATTGTGCAAAAGGATATTTTATTTTGTTCCATAGGATATGTTGATAATTCTCTAGAGAGAGGGAAAGTTAAGGAAATAAACATTTTTTTTCATAATAAACATTCATTCTTGCTGGCGACTGGAGAATGGGGGCATTCCCTTTCCAATTCTGGACAACTTATTGGCTACTTTTCTGAAAGTAAGTATAGATTATAAAACTTCATGAAGATCTAAGTAATTTTTTATTAGTGTCATAACTATACAGACACAGGGGATTGAAAAAACAGTTGTCCCCTAGTCTAAGTTTTAAGAAAAAGCATAAACTTGGAAATGGACAAATGATATCATTTAGTTACCTTTCTGTAGAATACTGGTTGTTGTCTGGTGGACTCTCCAAATATTCTCTGCAATTTTGATTAATTTTCTACTGACTGGACTATTGTAAGTCTAGAAATTAAATCATAGAAGTTGCAAGTGATTCCTTTCCATGGCAATGCAAATGATTACTATTCATATCTATGCAAATGAATTTTATCCAGTAGAGATAAAATTGAATTCCTCCTGGTTGAAACAGTCACACAAACATTACAATTTATTGCCCAGTAGGATATTAGACAGTTTTGCTTCTATTAACACATTTATTTCAGCATTTCTGACTCTGTCTCTCTCCCCCAGCTTCCTTCTCTCTTCCCTCTCTCCCTCCACCTCTCCCTGTCCCTCCCTTCATATGTATCTTAATTCTACACATTTTCTTTGGTACCTTATCTTATTGCTTCCTTCATTTGTAAATTAGTTAAATAATATGTATTTACTTTATATTTATAGGAAAACCATTTTATCTTTTCAAAAATTATTCTTTACTACTAATAAATCAATATGGTTGTACACTACACAAAAGAGCTTCACTGACAGGGTTTTTTGGGTTGATCACACAGTCCATAGGCTCTAAAGTGCCTAACATGAATACTGCCTCCTTTTCTAATTTATACACCCCATATTTTTATTCCCAAAGTCCATCTCTTGAATAAGAACTTTGCTTCTCTCAATATTCTCCAATCTCCCATTCTTTCTCCACAACCTTATACCTCTGTAAAATCTCAACTCCCTTCCCTCAGAAATTGTCTTATACCAATGTCCCTTTTACATATTGTAAATTGTGTAGCCTAATCTCTGCTATTGGCTAAAGGGAAGGGTGATTTTTGACCTGGTGGATAGAGAAAAAAAGCATGTTGGAAATGCCCTAACCTATTACTTAGCTTTTCTAAAAGTAGAGAGAAACAAACAAAAGTTAAACAGAAAAGATATCACTGTGAGAATTAAATAACCCTCCCAAAAATCTTAACCAGAGTTATATGAGATTTGACTTCCCTTTCTTAACATATCTTTGACTTGATCATGTTAAAAATACATACCCCTTACCGTTTGCCTCCCACCGCACATACACCCTGAGTCACATTCTGAAGCCTCTCTCCATTAGTCTAGCAAGCATCTCCTGCCCATCATTTCTGCCTAATTCCTGTTTTTCTCTTTTTTTTTTTGTTTTTTTTTTTTGTTTTTTTTTTTCTGTCTGTAAGAAATGGCAAAAAGCAGGGTTATTAGGAACTCATGGAGTAGAACTATCTGGAAAGATAATCCCACCTCAAAAGAATCCAGTGGAAATGTGAACATTTTTATTATACCATAGTCTAATACAGTCTCTTCTTTATGGGTACCTGGCACATGTACTTAATCAGTATCTGTTGAATGAATACATGAAATGTTTATTTTTTTTAAATGGCATCACTAGGCCTTAAGACACAGAGGTACCTGCTGTGTTCATATCCCATGTCCTTTGGCTTAGAGATGACTTGTGAATATAAGTATTTTCAATGAACTCAAGTTCCAAGTGACAATTTAAAATGTCTCCAATTAAAGGAATTATATAATTTATTAACTTTGTAATCCTGTTTTTATTCTTTTACTTTATCCTATCCTTATTTTTCTCAATGGAAGTAAGTTTCTGGGATTTAATAACTAAAATCTCATTTCCTGAGACATATTGCTAACTCTCATTATGTGTTCAGCTAACATTGTGTCTGCCTGCCTGAATTTCTTTTGATACCTTTGTTCTGCCAAAAACCTTTCTGGTAAAAAGGAGTTCACAGATCGAAAATGAGAGGGAAGAAGTGAAAACAACACACACAAACACACACTTCGAAATGAAAAATAAACCAAAGTTCAATCTTTATTGAATGGTGATGGGCTTAGCCTCATACAATACATTGAAGAATTTCTCCCTTGTAGAGATTTGTCAATGATTCACCTTGAATGGAAAATTGTCACATCCTATCTGAACAAGAGTCTGTTGTTTTCCTGCTTTTATATGCTGCCGTTGTTAGACTTCACATATTTCAGGCAGAGGTCAACATTGTTATTGTCACATAAGTGGGGAGAGTCTAGTGATTAACTCAATATGTGGAGGTCCTGATGTCTGCGCATCAGACTCAGAGATGTGAATTCTTTGGTTTTATTTTGGTTATAGTACTTTGTTTCTGAAGAAATGTACCACTTTTATAGTTAGAAATCAAAATAACTTGACAGAGTTTCATTTATTTGTAAACTACTTTGGAGATGAAAAAGACGTTTGTTTTTTTTTACAGTATACCGGGGCAGTAACAAACCTTGATGGAGAGAGAACTACTGAATCCAACCATGCATAACCCTTCAATAGGAATCTTGAAGCATCCTGAATCAGTTCCTCATTACTCTTGCCAAAAATTTATACTGCTGGGAGGTTTTGGGGACTTTTATTACACAGAAGGAGAAAAATTCCCAGATTATTAGATTGGAAAGTGGACTATGCAGTTGTCTGCTTGCCTTGTTATGGTATTTGAAGGCGAAAGGTCCTTTAATTGTCTACAACATGTTTCAGATTAACAAACTATAATCATAATCATATTTTTCCATTTTAATTTTGCAAACTTTTCAAAGTGTTTTTTGTAATTGTGTTATCTGAGGTAACAAACTACCTCTGAAGTAGTAGGATGAATATTAGCATTCTCATTTTACAAGGATGGGAACACAGAAGTGACTTGCCTAAGATCATACAACTCACATAGAGCCAGGGGTAGAGCAGAGTTCTGATTTTTAGTCCAGTGCTCTTCCACTATATTTCTCATCTTAGATGCAGCCTGAATCCTTCCACTAGATAAATACGGAAGTCTTATACAGGCAAAATGAGGATGAAAATTCTTCCCAGAGAACAATCATTTCTGGAAGCAATAGCATTAGGAAGATCAGGAAAATAGAGTCAACTAAGAAAGGAATAAAGAAAGAAAAAGGAAAAAGGGAGTGAACAGTTATTGAATTCCTACTTTAAGCCGGGCATTGAATACAAGCTCAGTTTACACCAGCATTGAATACAAGCTCAGTTTACACCAGGATTTCATTTCATCCTCATAATAGTCATATGCAGTAGAGTAAATAATCACCCCTTACAGTTGGGAAACTGAGAGTGCAGGAAGCAAGGCATCTTGCTTATGGTCACACAGCTTTGTAGAAGTGAATTTTGAAATCAGTCTATCTCCAACAACTATGTTTATATTATTAAACGGTGCAACCTGAAAAAATCAAAGAGCAGATTTGTAAACATCTAGAGGAAATTCCGTTGATGCTCACTCAAAGATTCCAGGTGTACCAAAGCAGGCCAGCAGACAGACTGGATGTGTAACCTCCACAGAAAAGTATATAGGGAAGCTTTGCAGTCATAATCGTCTAGCTACAAGCACAAAAGAGTAGTAATATCATAAATAGCACTTTCCCAGATCATTAAGTAAACGTTGAATGTAATAACTGTAAAAGTGCAATAAATTTTAAAGTATCACACAAAATGAAAGGTGATGTTACTGCCTAAAATAGTATGCATATCTTTATTGTGTTTTAAATGCAAGTTTCTTCAAAATGAGAACCATTTTTTTCTTCTAAAAATTTCCTAAAAGAAGACAAGAGATAAAAGTCCAGAAAAAAAGAGCAAAAATATATGTTAATGTTGACTTCAGTGCTCTTCAACTACTATACTGACACCCTAACAATAATGCTTGCTTTTTTTTTTTTTTTTTTGATATGAAAGCTTTCGGTTCACAGAACTCTTTTATGGAATTATGCTTACTTTATTTTTTATGAGGTAACTGAAGCTCAGCGAGGTTGAGAGCATGCCCAGGGTCCCACAGGTGTAAGTAGCAGAACAAGAACTGGTTCCTGCTTGTTCTTAGTCCATGCCCAGTGCTTATTCTACCATACCGAAACTGCGTATTCCTTTACAATTGACAGAGGTAACCACTGTCCATGAGAATTTCTGTCATGGTGAGAAATTCAGTAAACATGGAAATCCATGTAGATAGAGGCTATATTTTGACCCACTGTGGAAGAAAAATTATGGAATAATGAAGTGCTTTATCTAATATAAAGCACTTCATTTTTAGTGTATTTCCTTAACATTTTATAATAGTCTTAAATAATAGCAATGCTGGTGTTTGTTTTGCATCTGAGGAAACCAAACAGCTAGTATTATTTGATCAAGGTCTCTCTAGGTATGCTAACAAAGTATTAGATACCATAGTTAAATACCTGCCCCCATCCCTATTTAAAAATAAAAAAATTATTTAGATAAGGCATCTGAGACCCAAAGAGTTTATAAGACTGTGCAGAGTTAATGATAAAATGGCAGAAATAAATTTTAGCTAATAACTTTCTAATTAATTTCATCTGGAAGCCAACATGACCATTATTTCTGGAGTGGTAGAATACCGTCTCAGACCATGGCTCTTAAGTGAATTGGAAGATAAGAGTTACATAGTATCTTTCATCTCCGATTAAGTTTGGTCAGTAGAAGCTATTTACATTGTGGCAACAGAAACCCCATCATAGTCCTGTTGGTGCATTCTATGTAAAAGTAGGCCCGCTGTGACCTAGAAAAAACATTGCATTCATTTGCATAATTAGTGTGCTGTCTTTGTGGAGGTATGTTTAGAACCGCCGAGTTTGCAAGAATGGGACCAAGATGCTTTTGAAAAAATCCACATGGCCAATTTGGGATTAATGTAATAATTTACAAAGAGTGCGATTAATTTATTTAATATGTTAGTCGAAGAGAGGCTCCATTCAGGAAGTATAAATGCATTAAAACATATTTGGAAACATTTATAAATGTCAGGGCTACTGCTCATGGCTGTTATAAGACGTTAGCATTAAATTTTCAGTCATTTACGGGAAGAATACATACCTTCTGATCCTAGCATAGTCACTGATTAGTCATATCCCTTGGACATGTCACTTAATTTTATTGGCATCTATTTCCTCATTTGTAGAATAAAGGATTGAATGCAGAGGTCATTGACCTATAGGCTCTACATAGAATTTGGTCAGTATAGATATTTTATTTGTCCAACTCAGTGTTTTAAAGGGATGTGAATATAAATGACATTTTTAATACTCCTTTGATTTTGCTAATAATACACATGCCTTTCCCATCATAGAAAAGAGCAAAGACTTCTTCATTCTTCTCCAAATTACTCACTGCATTAAAATGTTCTATCTTTGTTTTCTTCACTGCTCTCTCCTCAATTTTCAGGATAAATTTGATGACTGAATAAAAGAATTCTCCCATTTGAGCAGCATTCTCCAAGAGCTATATAGATACACAACTGCAGGTGGTGAAGCAGGGCTGTGGAGCTCTGAGCTGTTACACACCTGGCAAGAGCTGGCTGCCTCTTGGAGCCTGCATTGTTAGCTGGAACAAAAAGAACTGAACTCCCTCAGCACCAGAGCAGTCAATAAAATCAGCCTAGAATCCTCATAGCAGCTCTGTAAAGTCCATCCTTATGATGGTTGGGGGAGAATCTGAACATCGGCACTGCGGTGAACATAACTCTTGTTTAACATATGGAAATTCACTTCTCATTTCTCAAGCTTTTTAGACTCCAAATAACTAACACTTTCCTTTCAAGGACAGCATGCCCACGAATGAAAAAAAAAATTAGGACAAGAGCAGCTAGGGCCTACTAACTCCTTAAAATCTGTCTTGGGGAAAGTGGTATACACCACCACCTGTGGACACTTTGGGATCTAACCTTTTGTGCAGAGGCCTGTGAGATGCACGACTTTGTAAGGATACCCAATTGTGGGTGAGAAGAAACAAGGAGAATTAAAGAGCAGGTGTAAGTGAAATGTGCATGTGAAATAGAAGCTAAATAGTTATGCCACAGAGAAAAGAATAATCTGAATGCTGCTGTTTTACCATATGGTGTGAATCTAAATCCATTTATATTATTGAGATCAATACTTACTAATTTTTTCCAATAAACTTTCAATAACAACGAACCAAAAGAAAGTAAATGTTAAATAAAAAATTAAGCACTGAGTTTGTATTTTGTAGAATGTTGATGAAGAATATCTAATATGTACAAAGTATTTTTTGATATTTACTATCTACCGTCGTTGCAATTGTAATATTTCTGATCACATGAGAACCAGAAAATACAAATCTGCTGAAAACCTAACCATTTTCAAGTTGCTAATAATTTAAGAAGACTGAGCCCAAAGACAAAATATTGACAAACTTTTCATTAATATTAATGGCCTTTTTCCAAATTAATTTTCAATTTCAAGTTTTCATGTGGCTATATACAGAGTGACAGTTAACAATTGTCTTAACAGAAGATGAACTTTACAAATTACATGAGGTCAATTCTATAAGATGTCATTAGGTTTTTTAAATAGAAAACAAATTATTTACAATAAGGATTTAAAGTTTTTATCCAGATAGTAAATATTTTCAGCTTTCCAGGTCATATGGTCTGTGTTGCATCTACTCAACTTTGCTTCACAAAAGCATTATAGACAACATGTTATGAATGCATGTGGCTGAATTCTAATAAAACTTTATTTGTGAAATGTCAAATATCTTTCACTAGGGAATTAGTTAAATATATGACAAGTAATATAAAATTATCATTTTCATAGATCTAAAAGTCATTATTAGCAATTTCATATTCAACCTATTATATTACATTTATATATTGGGAATACTACTCAGGTATATAATAAGAATTAGAAGACTCTCTATATAACATATAAAGAGATCTAGCATATATTCAGTGAAAATGTATAAAATGGCACCATTTATGCAAAACACAAGAAATAAAATATTCATTTTTTATATTTTTATATTTATATTTTTTCTATTTTATATATAAAACTACTGTTTTATGTAACAGTGGTTACCTGCTTTGAGGGGAGGAGGGTGGGTTAGACTGAGTAGATAGGAATTAAGGGTGGAAGATATTTCACTGTCTACCAATTTATAACTTTTGACTTTTGAAAACTGCTTATGTAGTTTTAACTAAAAAATAAAAGAAGCATGCTTCCAACTTTGCATACCATTTAATATTGCACCTGGACATATTTCATTTATACTTTTGTTTATTTTGTATTACTTTTTCTTTGTAAAAATAGTAAGACCCAAATATCATGGTTGTTTATTGACTGTCTCTTCCTCTTAACAGTAAACATATTTATAATATTACTAATTGTGTATTGAGGACTTATTGAACTGTGTTAGTCAAGGTTCTGTTTTGCATGTATCATCTGTTTTTAGTTATCACAATAATATAGTATCTATTATCACTGCCTTTTTTATTATAGTAAGATCATTTAATATGAGATCCACTAACAAATTTTGAAGTACACAATAAAATACTTTTACTATAAGCACAATGTTGTACCAGTTGAATAGAAACTTCCATTTCCCACTCCACTTAGCCCCTGGCAATCACCATTCTACTCCCTGCTTTTATGTGTTTGGTCCTTTTATCTACCTCACATAATTGGAATAATGCAGTATTTGCCCTTCTGTGACTGGTTTATTTCACCTAGCATAATGTCCTGTAGGTTCATCCATGTTGTCACAGAAGGCAGGATTTCCTTCTTTTTAAAGGTTGAGTAACATTCCATTGGGTATATATACCATATTCTTTATCCATTCATTCTTTAATGATATTTAGATTGTTTTCACATCTTGACTATTGTGAATAGTGCTGCAATGAGCAGTGAACATAACAGTGCAAATATTTCTCCAATCCTCATTTTAATTAATTTGGATAAATAATTAGAAGTAGAATTGCTAGGCCATATGGCAGTTCTATTTTTAATTTTTTTAACATTTTATTTTTTTAACAGTAAGCCATATATATTTTACATTGTATGTTCACCGCCCATAATTAGATTACTTTCTGTCACCACATACTTTACCTCATCTACCACTCCCATTCTCCACACCCCCTGATAACCACTAATCTATTGTCCATGTCCATGAGTCTCTGTTTATTTGTCCTGTTCATTTGTTGCTTTTAGGTTTATATCCCACATATAAGTGATATCATGTGATTTTCAATTTTCTGACTGGCTTATTTTACTTAGCATAATTATCTCAAGGACTATCCATGTTGTCAAAAATGGTAGTATCTCATCTCTTCTTATGGCTGAGTAGTATTCCATTGTATATATGTACCACCTCTTCTTTATCCAATCATCTATTGTAGGACACTTTGGTTGCTTCCATATCCTGGCCACTGTGAATAATTCTGCTATGAATATCAGTGTGCAAATATCTTTTCGGATATGTTTTCAATTCTTTGGGGCAAATACCCAGTAGAAGGATTGCTGGATCATGTGTTAGATCAATTCTTAGTTTTTTGAGGAACCTCTACTGTCTTCCATAGTGCTGTACCAATTTTGCAGTCACACCACCAGTATGTGAGGTTTCTTTTTCTCTGCACCCTCTCCAACATTTGATATTACTTGTCCTGCTGACAGTTGCTATTCTAACAGGCGTGAGATGGTATCTTAATATGGTTTTGATTTGCATTTCCCTAATGGTTAGCAATATTGAGCATCCTTTCATATATTTGTTGGCCATTCGCATGTCTTCTTGGGAGAAGTGTCTGTTCAGGTCCTCTGCCCATTTTTTAATTGGATTATTTGTTTTTTTTTTTTTGTTGTTGTTGTTATTGAGTTGTATGAGTTCTTGTACATTTTGGATATTAAGCCCTTTTCGGAGGCATTGCTTGCAGACATATTTTCCCATTCGAATGATCGTCTCTTTACCTTGTTGATGATTTCTTTTGCTGTGCAGAAGCTTTTTAGTTTGATATAGTCCCATTCAATTATTTTTATTTTTATTTCTCTTGCTTTTGAGGTCAAATTTATGAAATCTTCTTTAAGTCCAAGGTCTATGAGTTTAGCTCCTATGTTTTCATCTATGCAATTTTCAGGTCATATTTTTAGGTCTTTAACCTATTTTGAGTTAATTTTGGTATGTGGTGATAGACAACAGTCTAGTTTCATTCTTTTGCAGGTGGCTTTCTAGTTTTCCCAGCACCATTTATTGAAGAAGCTTTCCTTTCTCCAATGTATGCTTTTGGCTCTTTTGTTGAAAATTATTTGCCCATATAAATATGGGTTTACTTCTGGACTCTTGATTCTGTTCCACTGGTCCGTGTGTATGTTTTTCTGCCAATACCATGCCATTTTGATTAGTATTGCTTTGTAGTATAATTTGAAGTTGGGCAGAGTGATGCGTCCAGCCTCATTCTTTTTTTTCAGAATGACTTTGGTGATTCGGGGTTTTTTGCTTCCATACAAATCTGATGATTTTTTGTCCTATTTCTTTAAAGAATGCTGATGAGATTTTCATGGGGATTGCATTAAATCTGCATAATGTTTTAGGCTATAAGGTCATTTTAACTATGTTGATTCTTCCAATGCAAGAACATAGAATATCTTTCCATTTCTTTGTATCTTCTTCTATTTCTTTTAATAGGGTGTTATAGTTTTCATTATATAGGTCTTTCACATGTTTCATTAAATCTATTCCTAGCTATTTTATTCTTTTTTTTCAATTGCAAAAGCAATTATTTTTTCCACTTCTTTTTTCTAACAATTCATTATTAGAGTATAGGGACACTATAGATTTTTGAACGTTGATTTTCTATCAAGAAACTACAATATTTGCTTATTGTTTTTAGTAGTGTTCTTGTGGAGTCTTCAGGATATTCTATATAAGGAATCATGTCATCTGCAATAATGATGATTTGACTTCTTCCTTTCCTATTTGGATGCCTTATATATCTTCATCTTGCCTAATTGCACTTGCTAGGACCTCCAATGTTATATTGAATAACAGTGGCAATAGTGGACAGCGTCACCTTGCTCCTGACCTTAGAGGGAAGGTTTTTAGTTGTTCACCACTTAGTATAATGTTGGCTGAAGGTTTGTCATACATAGCCTTTATTATGTTAAGGTACTTTTCTTTTATACCAATTTTGTGACATGTTTTGATCATAAATGGATGCTGTATCTTGTCAAAGGCTTTTTATGCATCTATTGATATGATCATATGATTCTTATTTTTTAATTTGTTTATGTGGTGCATCACATTAATTGATTTGCGTATGTTGAACCTTTCCTGTGCCCCTGAGATGAAGCCCAGTTGAGTGTGGTGTAAATCTTTTTAATGTGTTGCTGAATTCAGTTTGCTAATTTCTTATTTAGGATTTTTGCATCTGTGTTCATGAGAGATGTTGGTCTGTAGTTTTCTATTTTGCACTATCTTTATCAGATTTTAGTATCAGAGTAATATCAGCCTAATAAAATGAGTTAGAAAGTGTTGCCTCCTCTTCAATATTTTGGGAGAGTTTCGGGAGTATAGGTATTAAATCTGCTTTGAATGTTTGATAGAAGTCCCTGGTGAAGCCATCTGATCCTGGACTTTTACTTTTTGGTAGGTTTTTGATGATTGTTTCAATTTCCATACTGCTAATTGGTCTATTTAGATTTTCCAGTTCTTGATTCAGTCTAGGAAGATTATATATTTCTAAGTACTTGTTCATTTCAAAAAACGTTTTGATATGTTGTCCCAAAAGTTTTGATATGTTGTACTAGCATTATCATTTGTTTCTATGTATCTCTTGATCTCTCTTTTTATTTCCTCCCTGATCCATTCTTTAGTAGCATGTTGTTTAATTTCCATGTATTTGTAGTTCTTCCTGCTTTCTTTTTACAGTTGATCTCCAGCTTCAGAGCATTATGATTAGAGAATATGACAGGTATGATTTTAACCCTCTTATATTTCTTAAGGCTAACTCTGTGTCCCAGTATATGGTCAATCCTTGAGAATGTTCCATGTGCACTAGAGAAGAATGTATAAGTAGCTGTTTGGGGATAGAAGGCTCTGTAAATGTCTAGTTGGACTAATGTGTCATTTAATAATGTTATTTCCTTATTGATTTTCCGTTTGGATGATCTGTCCATATCTGACAATGGGGTATTTAGGTCCTCTACTACGATAGTGTTTCGGTGTGTTTCTCCCTTTAGTTCAGTTAGTAATTGCTTTACATATTTTGGGGCTCCCTGATTGGGAGCATAGATATTATTAATAAGTGTTATGTCTTCTTGGTGCATGATTCTCTCTAACATTATGAAGTGTCCCTCAGTATCTTTCTTTACTTTTTTTATTTTGAAGTCTATTTCTTCCAATATTAGTACCACTACTACCACTTTTCTCTGAATGCCATTTGCTTGAAATATCATTTTCCACCCTTTCACTTTGAGTTTATATTTGTTTTTGGAGCTGAGATGTGTCTCCTGAAGGCAGCATATGGTTGGGTTTCGCTTTTTGATCGATTCTGCAACTTTGTGCCTTTTTATTGGTGAGTTCAGTTCATTTACATTTAGGGTGATTATTGAAATATGAGGTTTTCCTATAACCATTTTATCTTTTGCCTTCTGGTAGCTCAGTGTTTTCATTACTTCCTTGTCTTTGTATTTCTGGGTTTTTTTGGGGGAATGAGGGTGGATTTTCCCTCTGGTTCCCCTCTGGGTTGGAGGATGGGTTCTTGTGGCTTAGCCTCGTGTATTGCAACCACAGCTGGTAATAATCAGCTGTTGCTTTTCTGTCATCCCCCATTTGCTTTCTGCTCTGATTCCTGGGCTCTGCCACTGCGTGGAGCTAACAGATCTCTCAGGCAGTGTTGTTCAGGGAACCCACCATACCTATTTCCCTCCCCCTCCTTCTGCAGGGACCTCTGGCTATGAGAGGCAGCTTCTTTATTCCTCCCAATCTATCACAGGACTCCCACGGTTCTGTCCTCTGGTAGCAATTATGCACAGATCACTGGCTCAGACACGCTTGTGTGCAGATTGAATGTTATTTATTGAGTTTTAGATGTTCAACTTATTATTTCAAGGGGAGAGATCTAGGAACATCTCTCACTCTGCCATGCTTCTGATGTTACTCTTATTTTTAATTTTTTGAGGAACCTCTGTACTATTTTCCACAGCAGCTTCACAGTTTTACATTTCCATCAACAATGCACAAGGGTTCCAATTATCTTTGCCTTTTTAAAGTTAATGAGCTAAGATTCAGATAGGTTAAGTAAATTGCTCAACATTACAAGCCTAAAAGGGGTGGACCTGAAATTCACAACTTGATCTTATATCAGAAATTATGCTCTTCTCCTTCCCCCCTCCCTTCCTTATTCTTTTTCTTGACCCTTATTTCATATCGTTAATAAATAGAAACTTTAAAAAAAGTGAACCCCTTCACCATTGTTCTACATACCCTAAAGTGTTTAATCATTATTAACAGATGAATCTCCAAACTTCACATGCATGCCAGAGCAGATTAATTTGTAACAATCTTTCATCGACAGGTTGACTCTCTACCTAGAACACTATTTCTTCTTGATCCAATCTTTACTTTCCCAACAAACCTAAGCTTGGACCTCATTTTTTCTAAGAAGCCCTCCCAGGGAACCTAGTATCCCATATATGAGCTCATAGCAGCAGCATATACTTCTGCTTATTACAGATTTATTACTCTGGATTAAAATCACCTATGCATTAAACATATAAAATTGCTGCTATTCAACCAATTCTGAACTACAAATACAGCTATATCATATGATTCACTCTAAAGTTTGCTTCTTACACTAAAAAACTCTTTGAAAGTAAGGATTGTGTCTTGATTGCTAATAAATCCCTAGAGCTTAACACAGTGCCTGAAATATAGGAGCAATTCAACATAATTTTTATGAAAGTGAATAAATAAAATAAATGAGCAAATAAAATGTAACAGAGTTTATGGACATTGTGAAAAAAGTAAAGCCTATCCAATTAGCTCCACCTCTGCTATCCAAGGCTGTAACATAATTTATGATAGAAACTATGTAGAGGTTTCAAAACAATAGTTCTGTTTTATGCAACTTTTTTTTTACTATTGAAAAATGAAGCCTAAATGCATATGAAATCAATAGGAGCATTTGTTGTTGTTGCTGTTGTTTTTCTGTTTTGTTTGTGTCTTTTTGTTTGGTTTTATGTAATCCAAACTAATATGCATATGACCTCTTTTAACATGAACAAATAGATGATTTTCTCAATTTACTCTTTTTAAGATGTACCTTTGAAGATTTTTATAACTGAGGCTGATTTGCTAAGTTTAAAAAGAACTTACCCTTATGTGGTGGTTTTTACATGACACTGAAAAGCTGGTTTATTCCATCTACTGATTGCCATATTAAATAATGAGTTGAGAAAATTATATACTGATTAAACCGTTCATTAAACAGGATTTTATAAAAGAAGACCTAAGCTGATATTCTTAAAGTCAGTAGATATATCATCTATTTATAGTCTTTCCAGATACTTAGCTTTCCAGGGTTCCCTAAACTATCACTAGTGCTGTCTAATAGAACTTCCTGAAATGATGGTAATGTTCTATATTCTCACTGTCCAATACAGTAACCATTAGCCACATGTGACTAGTGAACACTTAAAATGTAGCTAGTATAACACAGACACTGATTTCTTAATTTCAATTAATTTTATTTAAACTTAAATAGCTACTTATTGCTAGTGACTACTATATTAGGCACTTCAAGAAATTTCCTTACAAAACAAAAAATTGTCTCAGTGTAGTTTTAGCCCATTTTCTCATCATTTCTTATACCTGACACTCTTGTTTTCTTGTTTGTTTCTTTTTCAATCTTGCTGAATGAATGCTTTACTGGTTCTTTCAGTGAGGGTGTGTGGGTAGTAAATTGTTTCTGTTGTCTTAAATCAGAAAATATTCTGATGAGCTCACACTTTTGAATATTCATTTAGCTGATGCAAAATTCTATGCTGACAGTTATTTTTCTCTAGCACTTTGAAGCTGTTGTTCCATTATGTTCCAGTAGCTATTTTTGCTGATAAAGTTAGTTGGAGCCTATTTGAGCTTTTTCCCCTTCTCTCTAGTAGTATTTTCTCCTTGATAGTCTACAGCTTCAATGTTATGGGTCTTGGTGTGAATTTAATGTCATTTTACTTGGTATTTTAAGTGCCCTTTTAACTTGACTCATATTTTAAGTTCCGGAAAACATTCAGTTATCATATCTGTAAATATTAATTCTCTATAATTTTCTCAATTATCTCTCAGAAATTTTGGAACTCTTTATCTTCTATAACCCTTCCTCTCTTATCTTTTTACCTGACTAGAAAACTAATGAATCAAATGAGGATTCTGGTGAAATTCTCACCTTGTTCACTAGTTTGTTCTTAGATTGTGCCAACTGAACATTTGTCCTATCGGAATCCATCTTTCCTTTAAAAAAATAATTTTGTGTTATTCCTAATGGTAATTATTCTTTTATTTTTTTGATGTTTTGCAACATATTTACTTTAATGTATTTTTTATATTCATTTTAATAGCATTAGAATAAGTATTTTGATTATTGATTGGGATAGAGTATTTTTCTTAGAAGATTTGGATTACAATCTTTTGAATGGAAAGTTCTGTCTCTCTTGCCCTACTTAACCATGCGATTGGCTGCACTGAGACCCCTGAGATTCTAATGAGTTTTCTCTCCAAGTGATGCGTTAGATATCACAACTCTTGTTCCCTCACTAGCAGGTGGTTTGGTTTATTTCTACAGATTTTATCTGTATCCTTCTACTTCTCTACAGCATGTACAGCAGATTTTTTTTTTCATTCTCTTTTTAGGGTTAACGCACCTCATCAGTGACACAGGTCTAATTTCTCTCATGTGGAATACGTTTAGTCTCTTACTCTTCAGGGGCCAAATTCTCTGCTTGTGGACTTGAAATTCATCAAGATCATGATTTCTGCCCTTCTCATGGCTTTATGTTTCTGTCCAATTTCTAGACCAAAGAGATGTTATTATCTTTTTTTATGTTTTCTGTATTATATTTGTTTAAAAGTGTAGGGGTGTCCCCCAGCTCTGGCATGCTCCAGGGCATAAGTGGAGGTGGGTATTTATGTATCAAAATAGGACAGGGTGATATATAAATCATTATGCTGAGGGAGTGGGGAGGGGAAGAAACAGAAAAAGAACAGAAGTAATGTTTCCAAGTACAGATTTAAGATGTCATTTTGAAAAGAAATCTGTCCTGGCTTTTCTGTCATGTACTGATCCCCTGCTCATAAGCACATTATCTTGCCATTTTATATTTTCAAAAACTAAAACAGTACCCAACATTTATGACCTAATAAATAAATATTTAATTGAATAAATAAATGTGTAAATATTCCACTTCTGAAGCCAATGGCTCTAATTAATTTCTGTTAATGCAGCTCTGTAGCTAAAAGCTACATCGAAACCACATTGAGTAAATAAAAGTGATGAGGAGGTTTAGTTAGGCATAGAGTAACTTTGCAATTACTGTATACTTATTTTCTGAATAAATAGTTCACAGATGCAGATAAGCCTGTGTACATCCTCTGAGGATCAAACATGGATCCCTTATATAATAGAAAATTTTTATTCACAGTGAGCCATCTCTACTTGCAACTGGTTTAAACATTTGAGTTCAATCAGAAATTACAGTTTTGTTATGTGGCGATTTCACCTGAGAGTGCGATGGTAGATATATTCAGAGCAACTAAATGGGAGCTCACCATGTTTATACCTTAATGCATTTTAGTCATAAAACAACTCCTTGGGCCCTTGCTCAAGTCTATTTAATCTTATTTTAAACAAATATTGTCTTATTTGGCTCTGCAGTTTCTCAGAAGTCTATAGTAAAGGAGGGAGACAGACAGATAGGCATAGGCACATTGAGATCAATGGAAAATGACTACTGATAATCAAGTAGCATGAAAAACTTTAGCAAAGCCATTTTGTTGAAGCTATTTAGTCTTGCCTACTTAGAGGATCACTATATTATAATCAAGCACAATTATTGACTCATAATTTATATTGACTCACTAGCAAAGGTTAAATTATGTTCATTCTATTCCAATTAAGTGGTTAAGGAAAGCACAGAAAACACTGTAGAAATATTTACTTGGAAAATGATCCATAATGATTTTTACCCTAAAATTATAGATAAGCTGATATAGATAGTAGAATTATTTGATTCTCATTTAACTTAATCCAAAATCAGCTGTATAATTTTGATGAGCATAGGGTGGAAAGAGAGACTGAGAACTTCAGCACTGTAGGTTATTTCTTTTTTTAAAAAAATCTCATTTGAACATCACTACCTCAATTGTTCTTTTATTTTAAATAATCTTTTATTTTTCAATTACTTTTGACATACAATATTATATTATTTTCAGGTGTATAGCATAGGGATTAGATACTTATGTAATTTATGAAGTAATCACCCCAATAAATCTAGTACCCATCTGACATCATAGTTATTACAATTTTATCAACTATATTTCTTATGCTGTTCTTTACATCCTCATGAATATTTTGTAACTACCAATTTGTACTTTTTAATTCCTTCCTCTTTTTCACTCACCCATCAACTCCCCTCCCATCTAGCAGCCATCAAAATATTCTCTGTATCTATAAGTTTGTTTCTAGTTTGTTTGCTTTTTTTGTTATTTCAAGTCCACATATAAGTGAAATCATATGATATTTTCTTTCTCTATCTGACTCCATTCAGCACAATATTCTCAAGGTCCATCTGTGTTGTTGCAGATGACAAGATTTAATTCTTTTGTATATCTGAGTTATATTCTATTGTATTTATGTACCATCTCTTCTTTATCCATTCTTCCATTGGACACACAGATCACCTCCATATCTTGGCTATTCTAAGTAATGTTGCAATGATCATATGTATTTACAAGTCCCTTTGAAGTACTGTTTTGAGTTGCGCTGGATAAATATCGAGCAGTTGGGTTACTGGGTCATTTTTTGTCTCTTATTATATTTTTTGTTTTAAAGTCCATTTTGTCTGGGATAAATATTGCTACCCCAGCTTTTTTTAAAATTTTTATTTCCATGCAATATCTTTTCCACCCCTTTACTTTCAGTCCGTGTATGTCTTTCAATCTGAAGTGAGTTTTTTTGTAGGTAGCACATGTAAAGGTCTTATTTTCTTATTCATTCAGCCACCTTATCTTTTGATTGAAGCATTTAATCCATTTACATTTAAAATAATTGTTGGTAGATACGTACTGATTGCGATTTTATTATTCATATTGCTGATCTTTTCTTCTTATTATTAAAGAAGCTCCTTTAACATTTTTTATAATACTGGTTTGGCAGTGATGAACTCCTTTAGCTTTTTGTTATCTGGGAGGTTCTTTATCTGTCCTGCAATTCTAAACGATAGCTTTGCTGGGTAGAGTAACCTTGGTTGTAGGTCCTTGCTTTTCATTACTTTGAATATTTTGTGCCAATTCCTTCTGGCCTTCAAAGTTTCTGTTGAGAACTCAGCTGCCAGTCTTATGGGAGCACCCTTGTAAATAACTAACTGCTTTTCTCTTGCTGCTTTTAAGATTCTCCCTTTGTCTTTAACTTTTAACACTTAAATTATGATGTGTCTTGGTGTGGGCCTCTTTGGTTTCATTATCTTTGAGACTCTCTGTGCTTCCTGGGATTGTATGTCTATTTCCTTCACCAGGTTAGTTTTCCATCATTATTTCTTCTAAGAAGTTTTCAATTTCTTGTTCTTTCTCTTCCCCTTCTGGTACCCCTATGATGTGAATATTGATTTGTTTGATGTTGTCCCAGAGGCTCCTTAAACTATTCTCATTTTTTTTATGGATTTTTTTCTTTTTGCTATTTTAATTATTTTCTGCTGCCTTATCCAAATCGCTGATTTGATTCTCTGCTTCCTCTAATATATTGTTTATTCCCTCTAATGTATTCTTCAATTCAGTTATTGTATTCTTTATTGTCAATTGATTCTTTTTATGTTTCTATCTCCATTTTTTGTTTCCTAATCACTTTGTTGAAGTTTTCACTGAGACTGAGCATTGTTATAACCAGTGTTTTGAACTCTACATCTAGTAGATTGCTTGTCTTACTTTGTTTAGTTCTTTTTCTAGAGCTTTGTTTAATTCTTTCATTTGGGGCATATTTCTTTGTCTCCCCATTTTGATTGCCTTCCTGTGTTCTTTCTATGTGTTAGGTATTGCTACTATGTCTCCCAATCTTAATAGAGTGGCCTTAAGTAGTAGGTGTCCTGTAGGGCCCAAGGCACAGTCTCCCTAGTCACCTGAGCTGGGTATTCCAGGTGTGTCCCTTGTATGGGTTGTGTAAGCTCTCATAGTTGAGCCTTGGTTGATGTTTGCATGTCGCTGGGTGGGATTGATCCTCAGTCTGATTGGTCGTGAGGACTGGCTGCAATTACAGTGTATAGCTGTTGTTCACCAGCTGACTGACAGAGCAGAATTTGCTTTAGCAGGGTTCTGGTGCCTGCCCCAGGTGCCCTTTGTGTGTGTCATTTGTGGAGGTGATTGGGTAGTGTTCTAGTGCGGTCCGAAGCTTGCCGCTGGGCATTTTGTTTCTTCATCCTCTTGAGATGGGCTCTGCTGCAAGCCAAGTTCAGCTGCTGCCTATGTCCTGCCCAGGGCCACTTGGTATATGCTACAAAGTGATCTGCAGATGGTTTTCTCTTGTGCTGGGCTTGGAGCTGCCTAAGAGAGGCTAAGCTATAAATTGAGGCTGGCTGCCACTTCTGTTGAGTTTGGGGCTGCTTAGCAAGAGGTACTAGGCATGCCAAGGCCAGATGCTCCTTGTTTGAAGTTTGTGAACCTTTAAGAGATTTTAGAAAAGACTGTAGCAAGAGCCAAGATAGCCATTTGTATGAAAAAGCCACTGAATGTGGCTTAGGTGGACCCTCATGTTAGGTGAGGCAGGGTCTCAGGGAATCACCAGCATAGGCAAACAGTGTTAACCAAGTTTATGGAGAATCAGACTTGACACTCACCTGTGTCTGCATGCTGGATTGGGGGAGGGCTCAACAAAGGAACAATGGCTTCTGCCAGCATTTCTATCTCAGAGGAAGTTGCCCCTCCAGCTCTCACCCTGAAGCCAGACAATTCAGTTCCTCCCCGTATGTCCTTGGTACCTTTCAAGTTGCTGCCCCAGTGCTGGAGCTCACAGTGTGTGAGTCAGTTAGCGAGTAAGTCTATGTGTGGGCCCTTTAAGAAGAATGGGACTCCAGCAGCCTTCTCTCTCACTCAGCTGCAATCCTCTCTGTTTTTTATAGGCAGAAGTTGTGGAGACTTCTCTTTCTGGCACTGGAACCCTGGGCCAGGGAGCCCGGTGTGAGGCTGAGACCCCTCGCTCCTAAGGGGGTACCTCACAGATAAGATATCCCTCTCAATTTTTAATTGCCATATGCGGGTGTGAGAATGGCCTGTTTAGCATCTCTATCTCTCCCACTAGTCTTGGCATGGCTTTTTCTTGTATATCCTTAGTTATACAACTTCAGCTAGACTTCAGGTGATTCTCAATGATAGTTGTGTTATAGTTGTAATTTTGAGGAGATCATAAGAGGAGGTAACATAGCATTTACCTATTCTGCCATCTTAACTGTCAATTGTTCTCAACAATGTAGGTGTTTCTATTCAGTTCTACTCAGTGACTTCATGCCCTGGAATGTATAGGAGTTGGCAAATATAAATCAATTCTTCAACATAGGGTCTCAGTTCCTAAATATTTCTCATCACAGAAGCATCACCAAGCTAAGTGGGATACTAATTTTTTAAAATATACTTTGAGAGGAGGTGTCGTACAACAAAGCCAAATAATTTACTTCATCTGGAACCCAAAATAGTGATTTCTTGTAAGACTAGGGCTAGGGGACAGTGAGATTGTCTCTGGTAGACTTATGGAGCAATGGTGTGTTGATCTCCAGTGTGGCACCATCCTAAGGAATATTTAAGGTAATGTGACTTTCTTTGATCTTTGCCATATATACCAAAATTCTGAACAAAGCCTCAACTTAATGGCAACTCTACAGTAATTAATGACTGTAGACACTCTAAGAGACAGGACTTTCTCTAAAGTATTGATACTTGTATCTCTTATGTCTAGCACATAGTAGGTATATATTAATTTTTAAATTATTATATTAAAAAAATCGACTAATCCTTTGAGGAAAAACAAAAAATGCTGCTGTTAGTTTACTGTTTTAACTGGTTATTTCAGACCAAAATATAGTGTTTTTTAAAGCAAGAACCTCATCCACCTTTTCCACTTTTGTTTCCTCAGAGGCTAGTTCATGATGGGAATGTAATAAATATTTTAGTAAAAATGAATGAACTAGTAAACCAATATAAAGTATAGGTAGGCACTCTCAGCCTTTCAGTTGTGTTTTAAATTTAACTAGCAATTAAGTGAATCTGACTAGAGTTAAGCATAATAAATAAAATAATTGGCTTTACTTAAGCATTTGAAAAGGATTAAAGGACTTGTTTTATATAATTGATGATGATATTAATGAGCTGACTCAGATTCATCACTTTTATGCCTGTTAAGGCTTTTAGGGCCTATGAGAGAAAATAAAAGGACTTTTACCTTATGTTTCAATTAAAAATGTCCTAGTGAATCAGACAAGGGCAGTAATAGTTGATTATTATTATTATACATTTATACATTTATATACATATCTGTGGTATGTGTGTAGTAGTCGCAGCAGCAGCAGTTACAGTGCGATTATGGCCCAGGACACATTATTTTCAGTGAATCTCTCCCATACCTTCCCCTGGACCTTTTGGATTTCAGCATTACTTGTAAAGGTGAAATAGAACCCGTGGGAGCTATGAGTCTGTAGGCAACTAAGCAAAGTTAATTACCATAAAATATTTTACGAGATTGTTTTAGAGAAGTTGGAGACATTCTGAATTGGTATTAGCTCACAACTGGAAAGGAAGAAGAAAAATCTTCCTTCCCTTAATAATAAATCATCTCTCACAATTCATCATGGATTTGGATTTCTTAATCCCAAGTGAGATTAACTCTCATGCTTAAACTGAATCAGTTAAACATTGGGAAATTGGTGGGAGGAAAATGAGCATGAAATGGAAAATCAAAAACACAGAATGAACACAAACTCATTTTCTTCTCTGATTAAGTCTTTTTTTTTCTTCTCCCACATATATATATATATATTTTTTCTCTTTATAGCAGGTTACAGAAGTCTCTTCATTCCCTAAGGCTACTGAAATTTATTTCTAAGCATTTTAAGGATGAAATTCTAAGGTCTGCATTCTATGTCTACAGTCTGTCTTCCAATTCTGTTCATTTGTCCACATGAGTAGATTGTAAATTCTTTGAGTGCACAACAGTTTTACAGCATTCTGTATTTTAAGATAAATAGTACTACTTACACTATTAGAATGGACAAGACAAACCATACCACTGGTTTCACATGCCATTGCTTCCTCACATTTTCAGATATGTATTAACTTTATTTAATTTTTCGGAGATTGTACCTAAACTATGGGAATATTATATATTAATAGCCTTTTTCTGAAAGCTATTTATAGAAAAATGCTTCTTTTTTAAAAAATATCTAAACATCTGGTGGTTTAATGGAATCTGAATCTTTTGAAATTTGTTGACTTCACATATACATATCACACAAATGCAAATAAAAAGAAAATGCTTCATATAACAGTATCAAATCTAGAACAAACAAAAATTGTTGGTGTGTTTCCTGCCCCTAAATATAGTAAATATAGTGGACTATGGAACATAAAGGAAAAAAGGAAACTGGGCATGTAGGAAAACAAATCAAGACAAAGAAAATCTTTCTGCTCCGGGGAGCATATTAGAGATAAAAGGAAAATACAAATCAAACTGAGAAAATGCCTTTTGAATGGCTTTCTGATGGAATGACACAATCACACATGGGGAGCCATATGGGAGAGTTCAGACAGTTTTAGACCTGAGCCCAGAGGGCAGTGAGGAGGCTGACTGGGAGAATAATTTGTTTTGTTTCTTGGGAGGAAGGCCAGAATGACTGATGTTTTGACAGTTCCTGCTGGCTGATCAGCAACTCCCTCCAATTTTTCTTAACCTCTTATGAGAGATAAGACTAGAAGGGCAGAGACTGTGTAGGAGGTGATGACAGGGAACAACACTCAAAAGAAAAAGAAAGCCTGACACTACAAGCACATTCTAGTCAGACACAGAAGCTTGAACTGATTAGACTGTTTAGATAGTTTTATGTGGCAGCCTTTACCGAGCTCTACTTCTTCAAACATGAGAGGTTATGTGTACATTGATGTTAGGAAAATGTTAGAATTTCTTGAAAAAAATTTGTGGCACTATTTTCATCTTTCTTTTACTAAAGTAAAAAAAAAAAAAAAAAAAAAAAAAAAAAAAAGGTTGAACCTGACATTAGGCAGCTGCAACTTGAAAGCCCAAGAGATGTTGAAGATCTTTTTTTTTTTCCTTTCAAAAAAAGCCAATGGCCACATAAAAATCTTTTCATTTTGGTTTAGAGGAAACCATACACTGGAAAGTTAAAATTTTTTGTGATATATGATCTACATATTAAAGACTGTCTATTAGCAGAAATGAAATTAAAGTTATTTCTAACCAGCAAGAAGAATACTAGAAATTCAACATTTGAAATATTTCTCATCATTAATAAACTAAAGGCAAACTGGTGAAAAGTCAAAGACTTCAGGAGAATTAAAAGTTTAAAGCACTTGTGTATATAGCTGCTCTCTGAAATTACTCTATCTTACCTAGAGAACTGCATGTGGATTTAAATAATAAAGGGAAAGTAGAAAAGGAGGAAGAGGGGAAATAAAAAATAGAAAAAAAAAAAGAGACAAAAACTTATTATTAATGGTGAACCACTATGCCAAGAGCTTTATTCTCCATCATTCATTATCAGGTGGCATCTGTGCAATTAATGAGGACTTAACATCCTGTGTATTTAACTCCTTCCTAGAGACTATCCTACATTCAGCCAGTTAGGAAAAAAAATGTCAGGCTATACAAAATTAAAAATATATTAATCTCAGATAAGTACTTGCATTTTCTTTAGTAATTTATGAGTGTCAATTTCTCCAAAGCCTTGCTAATAAATAGTTGTTATTCTTTTCATTTTTTTGCTAAGCTTATAGATTGTAAGTGGTACCTCAGTGTTTTGTTTATTTGTATTACTCCACATGAGTGTGAATATCTTTTCATATGTTTAGAGGCCATGAATAAAATACATATTTCTGAATTGTTCGTGTATATTGTTTTTCTATTTTTAAAGTTTTCAGTCCTTTGTTACTCAATTTTAAGAGTTTTCTTTTTTTAATGTATTAGAGATATTTACCTTTGGTCTCTAATACATGTTGCAAATATTTTCTCCCAGCTTATCAGATCTTTTTTGACTTTATGGGTTTTTTTTTAATCATGTTTTTTTTTTTTTATGTAGTCAAATTTACTGATTTTTTTTAACTGCCTCTGAGTTTTAGTCATAGTTTAAAAGTCTTTCCTTACACCAAGGTTAAAGAGGAATTCACCCATGTTTTCTTCTAATACATGTATGGTTTCATTTTTTACATTATGTCTCTAATTCATTTGGAATTTAGTCTCATGAAATGTGTGATGGGTCTAATTATATGGTTTTTCCAAATGACTTCCCAGTGTTCACAATACTGATGATTAAAAAGTCAATTTTTGTCCCTATGATTTGAAATACCACCTTTATCTTTTACTAAATTTGCTTATCTGCTTGGATATATTTCTGGGCTTTGTATTTTGTTCTACTGATGTGTCTGTCTTTTCATGTGACAATACCATGCTATTTTAATTATAGATACTTTCTAGTATGTTTTAATGTGTGATAATGCTGGGTTATATTCATTTTTGTTTTTTTCCTGGCTATTTTTTTTTTCCTGCTTATTCCTGCATGTTCATTTTTCTTTATGGATTTAAGTGTAAACTTATCTAACTCTCTAATAAAGCTTATTGACATTTTAATGGGGTTTTGGTCAATTTATAAACTAACTAAGGGAGTACTGTCTGCTTTAGGATATTGAGTCATCATATCCAAAAACAGAATTGTCTTTCCATTTGTTCAAGTCTACTTTTGTAATTTTCAGGAGAATTTTAAAGTTTTACTCATATGTGTTTTGTACATTTCTTGTGGAGTTTATTCCTAGGTATTTAATCCTCTTTGTTGCTCTCATAATGAGGTTTTTCCTCTGATGGTGTCCTCTAAATGGATATTGTCTCAAACATTTTTATTAGTGCTTTCCATGTATTATCTTATTTAATCCTCACAACCACTATATGGGGTTCTTTTCAAAGTCACACAGCTTGTAGTAGATAGCAAGGCAAGGTTTGTAAGCAGACCGTCTCCGATTTCAGTGTACCATACTGCCTACTTCCCAGTAATTATTTATTTAGAAGTTGATTTATCTAAAATCATGGACTACAATCTAATATATTTTCAAAACTCAAAGAGATTCCAAAAAGCAACAAGTCAAATCTGCAAGTTTTAACATGGGAGCTCTGACCATGTCTAGCAACTTAACTTCAAAAGACAAGGATAATATAAGAGGCAGTAACATAAGGTTCTTTCCTTTTGAGAGGAAATCAAGAAAGAATTACCCTCAGCATCTATATCCAGCCCTGAAATAAAAGGAGGAAGCAGAATAAAGGCCACAACTATCTGGGCTTAGGATAACACAGCATCCTTTTTTGGCTGGATAAATCTCCCCAGGTGCTGCCCAATCTAGGGGAATGGATGTTAAGAGAAAAGGTGGAGCCCCTTATACTAAAATGTGGAATGGGGGTCTTAGAGAAGGCTCTCAGAGCAGGTTTTGGAAGAAGAGACATCAATAGAAGGATGTAACATCTCAAAGTTCCAGGGACAGTGAGCAGCAGCCCTGCATTTGAACAGCACAGCAAAGGCACAGGAGTCAGAGCAGTTGCTATGAAAATGGTAGACATAAGCTCAGTAGCCATGACAGCAAAAAATAACAGTAATCTTAGTGCTTTAGTGGAAAGGTCAAGGAAAGCAAAGCATTCTTCATGCTACCAACAAAAACATGGAGGAACTTGGCAATGACTTTAGAAGTGACAGTGTCATCTAAGGCAGCAAGGAGAGCATTATACTGAGCAAATTTGATTTCTAGAATTTACAATGCAGAAGCTCAGCTAGATAGCACTGTTCTTGTCACTCCATACCTTCTTTGTTTTTCCTCAGGCTGGTAGCCTGAAAAATCTATTTAAGATTTTAGGTGGGACTGATTTTTCTGAAGATTATTTTTTTAACATAAGCATGATTTATGTTTGTAGGTATTTCCAGGTAACCAATATCAAAGTGTACTCTCTGGAGTCATGTATTTTTCCTTAGGTAGCACAGTTTTGTCCCTAATGCTATAGGGTTAGTATATTTAGGGTGGTATTTATTCTGTTCTTCCCAAAGTACCAAGTTAAGCATAAAAGATGCTTATGATGCTTGCACATATATTTTTTCCTCAATAAAAAGCATTTCTCTTGAAAAGAGTAGGTTTTCAAAATACAATTTTCTACTTTGAGAAAGATCTTTAATGGAATTTCCGGTGATGGATTCAAGGACCTTTTGATATGACACATTCCCTGCTCAGAAGACCATGAGAAACAGACAATTATGGCTATCAAGACTGTAACCCTTCTAGTCACCCAAACACCACTACAACATTCAGATAAAAAGATAAAACTATAATAATATTCATTATAAATGGCAACAACAAATAAATTCAATTTGCCTAGGAAAAGAAGTGACCGTCAGTGACATCTGTCCTGTTCACTCAAATACCAGCATTAGTCACTAATAGCTATGGCTTCCAGCATGAACAAAGAGTTATTAATAATAAACAGGCCAGAGAAGAAAGAGAAATTATTTGTAAGAGAGAATAAGAAGTCAGAGTTCCTCCTGAGGAACTTTATCTTAGAGAAGAAAGCTTTTACCTATATTTAATAAGCTGGTGGAAGGTGAGATAGTTAACATGGAACAAGTTATATATTTTCATTTCATATTCGTTTTTCAGTGGTTTGAGACTCTGGGACTTCAGATTTTCATAGTAGTAACTCTGCTCAGTATTATAGTATGTATCACCTTGGAAAAGCAATAGCAAAATGCTTGTTTGTATTCTCTTTGTGCAATGAGTGGGCTGGACTCATTCTCTTCAAACATCATTTACAACTCGATGTAATGAGCACACGTAGTCAGCAAGGCTTTTAAAAGTTAATGAGAAATAGAAAACTTTGGGGGGTTACTTCTCAATGTGTTCAGTGTCTACAATTATGTCTGTGGTTAAAAAAAAAAAAAAAAAAGCACTTATTGCCTTGCCATGGATTTTATTTTCAGAACAATGGACTGGGAGCAAACACATCCATCTTGCTTCGAATCTAATTAAGAAGGAGAAAGCAAAGGAGGAAGGGAAAAAAGGAAAGGGAAGAAACATGAAAGGAAGATGAGGAAAGCATAGCATGGTTTTTGTTTGAGCATCCATAGAACAGGGAAAATGATGTTATCCCAGGTATAAAAATACTGTGCAACCAGCCTAGGCAATACCAGAAAGGTTGGAGGAAAGATAAGATAGGGAAGATAGCACAGAGTAGCAAAGTGAAAGATCTCTTTTCCTGGGGTTATTTATTTATTTATGTTTTAATTTCAAAAAAGGGGAGGCAGAAGAGAGGACTTTATGAAATGATTAATTGAGAGACCAGAATTAACTTACTATACCAGAGCATGTACAAGGAGAGGCAGAGGTAATAAATTATCTCTGTTAATTTATTAAAGGTGGAGAAGTAGGACTGAATCAAGAACAATGAATTAGAAACCCAGAACTCCTCTTGGCTCTACTGTTCATGGTTTCCATGGCTTTGACAATTTAATGAGCCTCTTTGAGAATCTGTCTAATCATCTCTAAAAGAGAAGCTTTGGGCTAGAGGTCACTTCTACCTCACCAAATTTAAATTGTAAATTCAGTTTTTTTAATGGTACTGAAATCTGGAGTTTTTTAAATAATGTGAAAGCACAGAGATAAATTTATGAATGTTAAGCACTTTTTATCTGGTTATGCTTAGGAAACTCCATAAATTTTATTATAGTCTCATTGTATTTTTTCTATTTTCTTAGCCCTTAAATGTATTCATTCTAATAGAGTAATGATATCATTCTCTCTTATCTCAATTTCTACCTATTATTTCAGAGATTAGCATTATTTGGGGAAGGATGAGAAATTGCAAGAATGGCCTCAGTACACACTGAAAAATCTCTGACTATATCAAGACAACTAAAGATTTCATGTATGCATCATAATCAACAAATTTATCACTTCACTATTTCAACACATTTGTAAAACATCGTTTACTTTATACTACTACTCTGTAAGGAGTGTGCTCTTCCAGAATAATAATATTTTTACCAATCCATCCCTCATGCCTCAAAAGTATAGGATATTTTTAAAGCTACCCTTTGAGTTTAATTCTGGAGCCCAGGCATGTACAAAACAAGACCTAATGGGTAAAGTAGAATTTAGGTATAAGTAATAACCATGTAAAAAATCTAACTACATATTTTGGCAAGGTATTTGGAACAACAATACCAAACCACAGTGTGCAAATTTTAGGGTTCTTTCCTGAACCTTCAAAAGTAATCTTTTGGTAACTCTAAGACCGTGTTGATCCTGAGTAGCTTTAGAGTTTAGTGATTTCACTGCAATTTCCTACTACACTTTGTGATTAGTGTACTATTTTTAAAAATTTTTCAAATAGTTGACATTCAATATTTTTTTAATTTTTCAAATAATTGACATTCAGTATTATTTTATACTAGGTTCAGGTGTACAGCATAATGGTTAGACATTTATCTAATTTACAAAGTGATCCCCAGATTAGCCTAGTACTCACCTGACAATATACACAGTAATTACAATATTATTGATTATATTCCTTATGCTGTACTTTACATCCCTATGAGTATTTTGTAACTACCAATTTGTACCTCTTGATCCCTTCACCTTTTTCATCCAGCCCCCTAATTTCCCTCTCATCTGGCAATCATCAGTTTGTTCTCTGTTTATATGACTGTTTTTATTTTGTTTCCTCATTTATTTTTTTCTTTAGATTTCACATACAAGTGAGATCCTATGGTATTTGTCTTTCTCTGTCTGACTTATTCCACTTAGCATGATATCCTCTAGGTCCATCCATGTTGTTGCAAATGGTAAAATTTCACTTTTTTATGGCTGAGTAATTTTCCATTGCGTATGTGTACTACCTCTTCTTTTCTAACCATCCATTGGTGGGCACTTATGTTGCTTCCATATCTTGGCTATTGTAAACAGAACTGCAGTGAACATAGAGGTATATATCTCTTTTCAAATTGGTGTTTTGATTTTCTTCAGATAAATACCCAGAAGTAAAATTGTGGGGTCATATGATAGTTCTATTTTTAATTTTTCGAAGAACCTCCAAACCATTTTCCGTAATGGCTGTACCAATTTGTAATCCCACTAACAGTACACAAGTCTTCCCTTTTCTCCACATCCTCACCAACCCTTGTTTTTTGATTTATTAATGATAGCCATTCTGACAGGTGTGAGGTGATATTGCATTGTGGTCTTAATTTTCACTTCACTGAGGATTAGTGATGTTGAGCACCTTTTCATGTGTCTATTGTCCATCTGTATGTCCTCTTTGGAGAAATGTCTAATCAGATCCTCTGCCCAGGTTTTAATTAAATTGTTTTTTTGGTGTTGAGTGGTATGAGTTCTTAATAAATTTTGTATAGTAACCCCTTATTGGATGTATCATTGGAGAATATCTTCTCCCATTCAGTAGGTTGTCTTTTTGTTTTGCTGATGGTTTCCTTTGCTGTGCAAAGAATTTTAGTTTGATGTAGTCCATTTTTTTTTCTTTTGTTTCCCTTGCCCAAGATAATGTATCAGGGGAAAAAAATTATTAAAAGCAATGCCAGAGAGTTTACTACCTATGTTTTCTTCTAGCTTTTTGCTTTTGGGTCTTACATTTAAGTCTTCAATCCATTTTGAGTTTATAGTTGTATATGGTAAAAGAAAGTGGTCCAGTTTTATTTATTTATTTATTTTTGGATGTATCTGTTTAGTTTTCTCAACACCACCTATTAAATAGACTTGTCTTTACCCCACTGTATGTTCTTGCCTCCTTTGTCATATATTAAATGAGTGTATAAGTGTGAATTTATTTTTGGACTCTCTCTTCTGTTCCATTAATCTATGTGTCTGTTTTTGTGCCAGGAACATGCTGTTTTAATTACTGTAGCCTTGTAGTATAGTTTGATATCAGGTAGTGTGATATCTCTAACTTTGTTCCTTTTTTTCATAGCTATTTGGGGTCTTTTATGGTTCCATGTAAACTTTTGGATTATTTGTTTTAGTTCTGTGAAACATACCATTGGTATTTTGATAGGGATTGCATTGAATCTACGGATTGTTTTGGGTAATATTGACATTTTAATGATGTTAATTATGCCTATCCATGAATACAGTATATGCTTCCATTTATTTGTATCTTCTTCAATTTCTTTCTTCAGTGACATAATTTTCCGGGAACAGGTCTTAAGAGACCTGTAAACCTCCTTGGTTAATTTTATTTCTCGGTATTTTATTGTTTTTGATGCAATTATATTTGGGACTGTTTTCTTAATTTCTCTTTCTGATAGTTCATTATTGGTATACAAAAATGCAACCATTTTCTGAATATTAATTTTATATCCTGCTACTTTACTGAATTTATCAGTTTAACAGTTTTTTGGTGAGATCTTTAAGATTCTCTCTATATAACATCATGTCATCTGCAGATAATGAGTTTTACTTCTTCCTTTCCAATTTAGATGGCTTTTGTTTTTCTTGTTTAATTGCCGTGACTAGGACTTACAAAACTATGTTGAATAGAAGTGGCAAAAGTGGACATCCTTGTCTCTTTCCTGAGGACTCTTCTTTAAGCTTCACCTCCTTGAATCTAAACCACGAACCTTACAAAATGCCAGTAATACCTTCAAGTGAAAGTTGAACATTGAATGGTTGAAATTATTGTCAAAGGTTTTTATTCCACATATAGCAGTAGAGTTGAGGAGAGTTGTCTCATACATTACCAAATTGTAGAATTTTAGAGCTGAAAGGAAATAATCTAGCCCAGTACTCTTAATTATTAATTATAGATGAGGAAATATGCCCATGTGATTTTTTCAAGGCCACAAAACTAATTAGTTTTGATCAGAAGCCAGCCAGATTTTCTAACTTCCATTTAAGTCTCCTTTCATTTTCAATTGTATAGCATTGCATAAGAAAAACCAAGCAGTTTTTATTGGAGGTTAAATCCTTTGTCCTTGCCATGTGTTTCCATGTGGAGAGAATCCATTGCAACCATAGTCCTTGCCTATTTTACTTCTTTACTTTCTCATTTCCAGAGGAGGAGAAGGATCTAAGGATTGGTAAAATTGGGAGCAGGAATGGCTGGTATTGCTCTGTCCTCCCTCTCCCCATCTCTTTGAGGAGACTGCATGTGCTCAGATGAGGCAGGATTAGTAGTGAAGGCTGCACCTCTGCAGTAAGGCCTGCTGTTTTCTAGAGCTGGCTGTGACAATAGGCAAATTTCTTTCAGGCCATTTGGTTAACTGACTTATGACCTAGCCTTTATCATTAATAAAAGTAATAACTTGACCTATCTCTTGACCCTCTGTCTAGCCCCAATTCATTTCAAACCTGCCTGGTAATAGGGGATTTTTATTTACTAAGTTATCTAAAGTTTTATGACTTTTACCTGGCCTAGACTACACTATATTTTAGCCTACACTCAATATATTTATTTTTAAAAATTATTATTAAAAACACTACTACACAAGCAATACATAAGAAGAAAACTTGTGTAAGACCTGGTCTACAAAATAAAATGACTTACTCTTTATTAGAAGGAAGAATGTTTCTCTCCACATATGACTCCCCAACCGCATCTTTCCCTGATGTCCTGACCCTTTTCTCTCCAATGGAGCTAGGTGTTATCCTGGCTATGCTAATTATCGGCTATGTGGCCTAGGGCAACTGGTTTTTCTCTGAGTCTCAGTTCCCTCATCCAAAAGTGGTGATAATAATTGTACTTGAGAGAATTTTACTGTGCTTTAGAATGCCAAGTGTGGCCCTTCATCTTACTATTAATATTATTTTGATATTTTTATTTTTATTAGATTGCATTGCTACTTCCTGTAGTAGTTTAGCTTTTCCTCCATTCTGCTCATCTTGTGCTTGATAACATCAATTCTTTGCAGCAGATTTCACGGTGCTCTTTGTTTGTTTACACACTTGTGTTCACAATGGTCTGTGAGTCACTCAAGAACAAGTACTGGGTCTTACATCTCCATAGCCCCTACTCCTGTCTAGACTCTGGCACATAATATAGGATCAGTAAATGTTTGATGAGTGACTAAATAACGAGAGAAAGATAACAAATGATTGAATTATAATTTAAGTAGTTATATGAACAGAACATATAAACATTACAAGCTAGTGTTATATGGAAGGGCTTATTTTCAAATCAGGGGATCAGGAAAATTATTGTGGAGACAGGAAATGAGACACACGTGGGTTATCATAAATTCTTTTGAAAAAGCATCAGAGAAACATGCTAGTCTAAAGGCAAGGTATATGTAAAGTCCAGAGTAAGTAAGGTGCAAGCCTAATTAGGGCATGGGGACCAACCCAGAATGGCCAGACCTTAGATTTGATATTAGAAGGATGTGGGAGATGAAAAAGAGATAAGTTAGAAACAAACTGTGGTGGGCTTTGGATGTGTGAACACAGAATGTATATGTTATTCGTTTAAAAATGAGGGAGTTTCTTAAAGATTAGAGTGGAAAGCCATAATATTGGGATTATTCTGGTCACAGTGTTTCAGATGGATTGGAGTGGGCAGAGTGTTGAATTAGTAGTACAAATTTTGAGGAGATATGAAGTATAAGAGTTGGAATAAAAAGAAAAAGAGGAGTGCAATGTACAGTGGAAGTAAGAATAAAATCCTTTTTCAAATCCAATGAAAAACAGATAGATTTTGAAAATCTTTCATTCAAGTAGATTTGGCAAAAGAGTGACAGGTAACTGCTTCTTTCTAAGCTTTTAACCAAACACTTTGCCTATTTGCACAGTAAATAGAAACAGTTGAACTTGCCTGAAATAGAGGTGTAATATTTTAAATTGTGCATAGATCTTGGGAATCTACTTTTTCCTTTTATTCTTTCCACCATCACTTTATTCCAAGTTTTTTCATTTCTTTGATTCATAGTTTCCTATTCTCTAGACTCCTGAACCCTAATATGTTCCAGGAGTATATACACCCAGCCAACAGTTCTACAGTGGGTCACCTGCTGAGTAGTTCTAAGTATTCCTACTAAAGCCTTAGAGATCAGGACTCAGCAGATTATTCTTCTAAAACACTTACCAAATTACTCTTGAAGCTACTGCCTTATTTGTCCCTCATCTCCCTGATTGCCCCCCCCCAAACTAGAATTAACCTAGTGAAAAATAAAATAATATCTGGCATTTATGTGACATGTTTTCCCAAGAAGCTTGTAAATTTTTTTCCAACTATACTGGGAAGAGGAAAATCATGAAAATATCTCTACTTTGCATTTGAGAAAACAGGCAGGAAGGAAAATTTTGCTATAAGGATTTATAGAGAATCTGCCTCAGAACTAGAAAAAAAAAAACAAAAAACCCAGCATCTTGACTCTTGGACCACAGCCTAGAGCTTCACTAAAAATATATGAGAAAGATCATTACTAGGAGGCCTTAGGGGATGAAAGAGGCTCATTGCTTTGACTGGAAAGTGATGCCTTTGCAAGAGAAGGATCATGATCATAAATACAAAGCAGATATGAAAAGTGAGTCTTTCCTTTGGCAATTCTTTAAAGATAGCTGCTGCCTTTCCCTAAATACCAAGTTAGCAAAACCAAATTTCCTCCTAAGTTTCCAAAAAGTAACAAACCACTGTGTCCTACTCTGAGGGGCAGCAGTTCTTCCATTGCAGTGGTATGTTTTTCTAAGATGGTATATACCTAGAGCTAACTGCACTCTTTGACCCATTAAGATTTGTACATTCTCCCTTTTGACAGGGGTAAATTTTAACAGTGAATTCAGAAAATAATTTAACCTGGACAACTAAATATCCAAAATTTTGTTATTTCCCTTGATTGTTCAATTCTAACAAAACAAAATGTGTATTTATATAATCTAGATGATTATAATTTAGTTAGGTTAACATCACTAAAATTATTTTTCTAGATTTAAGTCTGAAGATTAATTCAAACGACCACATAGTTTCAACCTGGAATATAATTTGTCAGTATAATTAATTCTTTCAGCCTAGAACTCCACTGCATTAAACAAATGCTGTTGAACTAGGCAATTTAATTCATATTCTAAAGATGGCTTATTGACTTGTAAAAAGTGGCTTAGAAAGCAGGAGATTTTGGTTTACGATAAAATGTTTGCTATGTTCTATACTAGTACTTCTCATACAAATCACCTGGGGATATTGTTAAAATGCAGATTCTGGGTCAGTAGATCTGGAGTAGGGCCTGAGAGTCTGCATTTCTAACAGGCTCCAAAGTGTTGATGATGTTATTGTTCCTCTGATCACATTTAGTGGCAATGTTGTATGCAGTGGGGGTTCCTTTGAAACAATTTTTTATTATAACAATATTTGCTTGTTATACAGAATTCAGAATACTGAGGGTTTTCTAACTTAGGTTTACACCTAAACCATTCCAGAGTAGAAAATAAAAATTGTTTTTTATATATCTTCCATAGGAAATTTCAACTACTATCTGCCCTTGAATAATTCTCTCCAAACAGGTTTTTTTAGGATGTGATTTCTTATTTCTAACCTCATCTTCTATTGTTGAGAGAAGAAAGGTAATTTTATAGTATTGGGCATGTGGTAGATCTTTAGTAAATATTTCTGAGTTATAACATAATGATTTAATATACTTATGCATATTTTGATTTAATCCTTTTACTTATTTAGGAAAGAAATATCTTAGAATCTAATTATTACATTTTTCCCATTTCTCTATATTTATTTTTTGACACTTGTATCATTCCTGTCTTTATTTCATACCATGTCATGGGTCAGACTATTGTTGGGGTTATTTATATATTTTCTAAATGTCTGAAGAAGCGCTTGCTTTACTAACATATTTTAATTCTTTTATATCCAGCCTGGTTCTTATGAACATAATTCTGTTTAGAGCCATTACTAGTAGAGTACATTCTACTTTAGAGAGTTTGTTTACCTTAAAACACAATTATAAGTCACTTTCTAAATTCAGGTTACTCTGTGAGTTGGGATTCTTGATTATAGGCAACAAAATATGACTGCCTACCTAAGGGAAAAACTAAGGTTTACTGGAAAGTTTTGTGCAACTGAATCTGAGAGAGAGGAACACTTTGACTTACCTAAAGCCGACTGACTTTTAATTATTCCTGAAACTTTATGCTACCTGTTGAGAAATTAAAGCTCTCAACTGGAAGAATTTAAGTCACTTATCTGTCCTTCTGACTTCTCGTGGCAATGAGAGGGACTGTGGGGCCAGACACTGCATCTGTCAAGTCTGCCTCCAGTGGAGAAATGGCCTCAGATAGGGAAATCAAGGTGCTAATAGAGAAAGGGGGAGGAAAACATTTGAAGCTGGGTCAAAGAAATGTAAAATGTTCACTGTCTTCAGGTTAGGTAGAGCCTAAAACTTGTAGTCTTATTTTGCCATGCTCTCAGATTATCTCTGGCCCCTTCTTCACCCTGAGATAAGGATTGATGTACAACACTGGCCTAAGATACCTATTCCTTTCAACTTGTTGCCTCTCTGGGTTACACTTTTTCTAAAGGCAGAATAGAAAAGTGAGCAGCTCAGATTTAGAAGGAAAGATATACAATGCACTCACCTCTCATAAGAATCTATACCTAAACAAGGTCACAATCCTCAAACTAATATTTTCATATATAAGTCATAAATTATTATTCTTGGACAAAAAGAGCTGACTCAATGCTTAACATAAAAGAAGTATTCAGAAACAAGTGTCACTAATACCTGAGGGAAATATGGAGAATTATATGCTGATTTTGAGAAAAAATTCAAATATCTATCAATGTATGTTAAACTAATTTGAGCATGGGGCTTTTCGTCTCATGTGTTGCCATGAGTTTGTCAAACCCAAGGTTAAAGGGATAAGCTTCCACAAGTCTGCCCTCACTTCAGAAACCAGCCACACTTTGGGGATCAGAAGGCCACCCTTAATTCTGACCAGCTACTTACAAATTCAGGAGTTCTTACAACCACCTCAGGTTTGATAATTGCCTAGAATGAATCACAGAATACAGGAAAAATGCTATATTTATAACTACAGTCTTATTATAGCAAAAGAATATAAATCAGAACCAGCCAAAAGGAGAAATACATAGGTGAGTGCTGGGAGGTTTCCAAACATGAAGCTTCCATGTCCTCAGGAAGACCAATCTCCCAGCACGAATATAGATGTATGACAATACTCGGAATATTGCCAACCAGGGACACTCACCTCAGCATCTGTATCTAGTTTTTATTAGGTTTCATTATTTAGGCACAATAGATTGAATCATTGTCTATATGGTTGAACTCAGTCTGCTGTCCTCTTCTCCTCAGAGGCTGAATTGATATCATATGGTCCAAAGCCCCAACCATCCAATCACATCATTTATCTTTCTGACATGGCCAGCCCCCAATTCTGAATCATTGGTCAGTAACACTGACCATGTTGGCATAAACCATAGAGAGGTCTACCATGAGTCAACTCATAGTATTGTAGAGAGAAATTTGAGTCAACTGGGATCATAACAATTATTCTAACCTTTTAATTTTTTTTAACCTGAAAGCAACTCTGTAAGTAGTAGTTTTTGTTGTCTCTAACAATAAATGTAGCTTAAGTCTAAATGCTAAAATTTCACATCTCAGGGTTAAAGTGAGCTCAGAAAAGGTCTGCTCATTTTGTTCTGAAGTCACACTGTCACCTAGTGGTTTCTGATACACAAAATTTAAGCAAGAAAGCTATGACTTATTTGGATATTTTATTCTCTCACGTATACAAAATAGCTTTATAAAGGACTATTTTGCCTTTATAGCATCTGTAAGATGTTTTATATCTTTAATTTCTGTGGGTTTGGATACCATTTTATCTAACTCAAAAATCATTTTTATTAGAGCACATGATTTCCTCTCATAAACACATGCAGAATATGAAAAAGAGTAAATAATGGGTAATACTTCACATTACAATGGAATATTTGATGAATTTACCTGTTTTTTTTTTTTCCTAAACTTTGCTAGAGTGGTTATATAAACGAACTCTAATTTATAGTGCCAAACTTTTCTATTTCCTTAACAATACTCAATTATTCTGTAACTAACGATCTGTTCTCCTTTTTCATTCTTTTCCTGCTTTCAGTCAACTTTTCCTTGCTCCTTCTTCCAAAAGGTCAAAAGCGCCTAAGGGTCATGCATAAAGTGGATTCTTTATACCATTTGTTTTTCTAATTATTACTGTTGAGCAAGACTATTAAGATGTTTAAAATATAGGTTAAAAAATATGTCCTCAATATCCTATTTGTAACAGAGTACTGACCCCAAACAAAATTGTGAGGTCAGTGAAGATTGATGTTGATAAGTTTTCCAGTCCAGTCACAACTCTTGCTTCATTTCCTGAAAGTTCCTTTTATCACACAACTGAAATTTCTCTCACTCCAGCCTCCCTTGCTCCTTTTTCCCCACTCCCAAGCACATGGAAGAGAACCTACCCTAGATTTCATCTTCTAAGGAGAAAGTAGTTAGCTAGCTAATTTGAAGAATTCATCTAAGTGGGAAACTATTCGATAAATACTAGCAGAGAAGAAAAAGCCTTCCAGTTCCTATTAAAAGTGGAATCTAGAATTTCTACAATTACCATTTATTATTATCATACCATAGTTTCTAATTCCTCTTCTGTAATCTCCCACATAAAATGTTGGCTTGGATTTACAAAAAAGAAAAAAAATAGTAAGTTGTAATATAGAAATCAAATGAAATGATGGGAGTTCTTTCGAGATCAGGATACATAATTGAGAAAAAGATAGTGATCCTTGGCTAAAAATCGAAGCCTTAGACTAAGAGAATAATAAGTAAAATTAATATTTTTCTACAAATAAAAAAAATCTCGCTGGATGGTTCTTACCAAATCTACAAGAAAAGTCTATTAATTTTAAGTTTCATTCAGAAGAAAAAATTCTAGATTCCACTTTTAATAGGAACTGGAAGGCTTTTTTTTTTCTTTTGTGTTTAAGAATCCAGGAAATATCTATGAAGGTTTTTGATGTGCAATGCTTGGCATTTTAAAGTAGCTTATAGAACTTCTGGACCTACTGGGAGAATCAGAACATACTTTATTACAGTGAATTCTAAATCAACTTTAAAAATAGATCAAAATACATGTATAACTTGCTGTAATGTTCATGGAAATCAATTTATCTACAGGGCGGTTGCCTAAGGATTTGCTGTATCTATAGACATCTGTTTGATAATTGAAAGAAACTCTTTACTTGTAACTAAACAACTGAGAAAAATGTCAATAGCTAACAGAGACAACATAGAGGGATTCATAAACTATTTTTTAGTAATGTTTATGTTATTATATTTAATGGAATTCTTAAAAAAATATGCAGTTGTGGGGGATGCGATAAATACAACATGGAATCGATTAGGAAGATTTTATTTTTATGGTGTCTTTCCTCAAACACTCAAAACATATCAGAAGTCCAGCTGAGTCTGACTTGATCTAGATATGGAGGGAGAGAGGAATGTTGTAGGATTCAGAAACTTTCTCTGGGGAAAAAAATTGTGTACTGTGAATACAAGCAAATGGATATCACATGAACATTAAAAAAAGAAGCGTCATTTATGGAAAACTATTTTTTAATGGAAAATTAAAGGGATCACTTTTGTCTACAGTGTATTTAATAGCACATGTACATACAATAATCAGACAAACCCATAAGAGCAACAGAAATTCTCACTGGTCTCCTCTAGGATGAAGCTCTCCTAAGACCTCAGGGAAAAGTACAAAAATCCCAATCTCACACAGAAGTACACCAATCATTCAGGTATTCTGAGTTTTGAAAGAGAATATCAATAACTTCTCTGAGTTATTAAAATTTTTTTAAATTACTAATCTCACATGTCCATGAAAAATGTTGACTTTTTTCAATTCTAATCAAATAAAATATCCAGTGAATTATGGTGGTAAGAGCAAATTTTTGCACTTCAAAACAAAATCAGAAATGTAAAACATGATTACTTTGTAGGGGTCAAATCAGGCAAGTGATAAAATACTATCTCCCTGACATGATACGAATGGAAGTATTCAGAGTATGCTTACACAAGGTCATTCCAAGTTAGATGAATGTGGTGCTGAACTTCATACCTCTATTTTGTACCTTAGCCCATGGCAGCAGGGAGGATGTAAGACTGAATTAACCAACATGAAGTTTGTTCATTCGTTGTAGAGACATTCCCCCCATAAGAACCATAAAAACTAACATCTCTAACAATGAGTATTTGTTGTTGAATGTGTGTTGGGAAACTAAATGTATCAAAGATAATATTGCTATGAATTTTTACAGCTTGTACCTACCTACTTGCAGAATGGTCATATTTTATCCTTTATTTAATCTTATTTTGTTTATTTAAAATATGTGTGTATGTACGTTTAGGCAATCACCCTGTAGGTAAATTGATTTCCATAAACACACACACATAGACATGCCCATGCATGTGTGCGCACACGCACAGTCATCACAGTCCTCTATGTGCCAGGTGCTGTTTTAAATGTTTTTCATATATTAATGTACTTAAGCATGTGTACTTAAATAATGTACCACAAATAATTACTACAAAAATTTCATCAACCACAAGAACTTTAGTGTTCTGCTCTGACAGTTACAGAGTACAGATGGGTTATTGTGATCCTGATTATGACTAATGTTGCTAAAGCCTTAATATAAATCAGTACAACGTGCTATCTGTTGAGTACTTAATCTATCAGTTGGGGTCCAGTCAGAAACAACTTATTATTTTAACAGAAGGAATTTAATATAAATAATTTTGAACTAAGTGTTGAAAATTGAAAGACAGGTAAGAAAACTCTAACATATCATAAAAATAGAACCTATTTTGTACCCCCTTAGTGCTGGGAGTACAAAGAGAAGAGGGAATTATTAAAACTTAGAAGTTTAAGGGAAGAACCCTGGGAGCTCAGACCTCTAAGTGCTGCCAGCTAGTGCTGTCTACTCTAAGAGGGAGTCATGAGGCTGCTTTTTTAAATGGTAGAAAATGGAAACCCCAAACTGCTCCTGCCAATGTGAAGAAGTATGGCTAAGGTGATACTCATAGCAAATGGGAAAAGAGCAAGCCAGCAGAGATCTGGCAAGATGCAGTCTCTCCCTTCTCCTTCAGCCCGTCAGGCTCCCTCTTGTGCCCCTTACACATCTGTCTGTCAAATAAATGGAAAAGCAGTTTGCTTCATCCCAGCCCTAATATCCCAATGCTGAGAATAGTGGATTTGAAATTGAGAAACTAACTTCATAACCAGCACAGTGTTTTTTTGTTTGTTTTTTTTTGTTTTGTTTTTTTGTTTTTTAACATAAGGGAGCATTCACTTCTTCCTAACTTGGGTCTTTTATATTAAAATGTAACTCTATGTGTTCTGATTCATTTCTCTGAGAATAGGCAAAGAGCCTCTTTAATATTGTCACACTCATCCCTGGAAACATGAATTAAGGTGTGGTTGACATATTACTTGGTGTTTTTGATATCACTTGTACAGTATATATTATGTTTATAACAAATACTAGTTGAATGAATGAATGTGTAAAACTATATTGGCATAATTCTGACTCCTTAATTCTCTTTAAACAATGAATTTTTCATCCCTTTTCATCACTGAGCTAAGATATAAATAAATATACCATAAAAACCATAGGACCAAAGAAATATGAATTCCAAATATCAGAAGCTCTTTTACTTCATGAAGACAGGTAATATAGATTTTCTTATTTCTCTTCTAAGCCCCAGAGGGATACAAGGAAAGAAATTAAAACTCTCATCCTTTGATTTCCTCTTAGATGGAATCTACCTTTCTGAAACCTCAGTAGCTTCAAGCTGCTCTTTGTATTCTCTGTTTTGCACAAAAGATATAGGTTTGCTATTCAGCCTTTACATGAAAGAAATGAGAATTTAGCTTCTCTTTTCTTATTTCTGGCTTCATTCTCCTCAGTTCATCCTCAGTCTCCCTTGGGCACTGTAGTACTATCCAGATGTAAGATGCTCAACTATGTGTAGTAGTAAATGAGTTATTTTAGGGATCATCCTATTAAAGTATCTTTGAAAAGGTAAAATCTAATGTCTGTAAAATGGCATTTACTCTACTTAGTTACATGTTTAGTTTTCTGTTTAGTTTATAGCATTCATTGTGTCATCACTGAATATTTATCCTTTTCCAAAAGCAGGTGATACAAACTTGAATGTGAAATATGAGAGAACTGACTCATTGAAATAGTGGCCTATAAAACCCTCACTTTTTCTCAAATAAAACATTTGAAAGGGTAATGCAAAATTCTCTTGTTTTCATGGCAATTATCTAAGTTCTCTAAGTCTTTCTCAGATATATTTAAAGATATTATGTTGTGGACACTTTAGGAATTAGAATCTTCTTGCAGGAAATTTCTTTAAATGTTAAAAAAAAAAACTATCCATCTCTGAAGAACAATACATATAAAACATTTTAATGCATTATGTAGTCAATCTAATATTTAAACACAGTCATTCATTTCATTTTACAAACCATATCTTTTGCTGTTTTCCTGATATTTTGTTATTAGGAGATTATGGAGGAGAGTGTTTGTCATTTGTTTATGACCTTTCTGGGGGTTCACCAGAGTATGTCTCCACAGTAAAGGCAAATCCTTGCTCACTAGCTGTTTACAATATAAGAAGAAATGGAAGTTCAAAGTCTTGACAGTATAATCCCATGGGCAATCCCTTGATTTTCAATATAAAATAGATTCACTTTATATAAGGTACTGTGCCCTTAGGATTTAAAACACAAAATGATCTCCAGTTGATCTCCAGTTTCAAAACATCATGGTCAGAGAATATGCTTGGTATGATTTCAGTCTTCTTACATTAGTTGATGCAAAAGGGCTCAAATATTTGGTGAAGGGAGGAAATCCAACTTTGGGTGGTGAACGGTATATACACTACATATTGTTGAATTGTACACTTGAAACTTGATTTTATTAATGTCACCCAATAATTTTTAATAACAAAACAAAAATTTAGCTTTAAAATTGAAAACTTGATTCTAAATCAGTGCCGTCCTATGTATTCCAGGATGTTTAGTAGCATCCCTGGCCTTTATTCACTAGATCCCAGAGCACCTCCCAAATTGTGACATAAAAAATGTATCCTAAGGAGCAAAATTTCACCCGGTTGAGAACTAGTGCCTTAGATCTTGACTGTTTCCTTTCCATTTTTTTTCCTATTTTTCTTGTCCCCCTTTTGGGACCCATTATATTATGTAGGGCTCAGATGATCTTCTTTCTAAATTATTCATTAGGTTCCTTGTTCTGAAAGATCAACGTAGGATTAGTCACAAGGCAAGATCTAGTTTAGAGACAGAGATGGGTCTTTGTGGAAATGATGGTTGCTTGGTTATTTGAATTATACTAGCCTTTTATATGATGGTGATATTAAGGGTGCACTATATTAAACATCTAGTATATGAAGCTGTTTGTTCTGAGAATGGTGATAGAGCAAAATATTGTTGTGAATTTTAACTGTAATATTTTTATAAAATTAACAGTTTATTAATGATTAAATTTTTGTCATTCATCCCATTTACTAAATAACTATTTACTATTAATAATACAGTATAATTTAATATACAATTGTATTTATGTAATATTGACTATTATAAAAACTATTAACATAGCACTCAAAATATCTGACAATTAAGATTACTTTTATTAATTTGGGTCAATATTATTAAATATCAGATAGTATATATGGACCCCCCATTTATATATTTAGATGTGGAATTATGTCTTTAGCCATGTGGATGTAAATTCTTAGGAACTCATTACAAATGTTATTGCTGCATTAGATATCAGCTTCTAGTGGAAAAAAATAAATGATTGTAGAAATGACAATGAGGCCAGAAAACCCTGATATACTTTCAGGACAATGACTCTTCTTAAGCTAATGTCTTAGGAGAGAATATTAAAGTATCATTGGACATATGAAGCCAGTCATTTATTAACAGCTTTTTGGATATTTTAGATCACCCAAATTATGACTAAGAGATAAAAAAAATAATCAGGTAAAAAGAGAAAGCTCTTATGACAAGCAAAAAAAATTAACCTAGGAGAAGAAATGAGGGCATATTAATACTACAAAATAATTAGTACCGTTAGGAAGATAAACAATCTTTAATAACCAGAAGCTCATTAATCTCCGTATAAATGGGTAACAGCTGATAAACAAAACTGTGACCCAACCTTGAAAATGGAACCTTCAGTTCTTTGATTTTGTTAATAAGACAAAATAAATTTAAACTCTAAAAGCAATTTATCTGTTATAATTAACAAAGACTTGGGGTTTCCAGTAAAAAATAAACAAAATCAAATTTTGTGAAAGTGTATATGAATTTTTTTTGTTTCTTGTTTTTGTAAACAAATCCTTTTAAAGCAAGGGCTATAAATTTCAGTGAGTAACTTGACTTCTATATCAGGAAAAAATGGCAGGCAGGATATAAGTAGAATTCATCAAGGCATAAGATAACACGTAAATACATTGTCAGAATATTTAAAAATACATTAGTAACTGAATCATTTTCATTAAGATGCTGACTGATAATAACTTGGAGGCAATTATCAGATGTCACGTAACAGTATATAACCCTGTTTAACATTTACATCAACAACTTACATGAAAACCTCGAGGGCATGTTTTGCAAATGTGCCAATAATATGAAGCCAGAATGGACAGCAAATACAACAATGTCAAATTCTGGATCCAAAAGAATAAAATAAGTAAATAAAATAATTAAAATCAAGGAATATGAAATTTGATAGGGTGTATTATAGGCTCTGCATTATAATCCAAAGACATAACTTGGATCAAAGCAGAATGGAGAGAACTGGTTTTAGGGGCAGCATACATGGGAAAGAATGATAGATTTAGTTGACTCTAAATTTAATATGACTCAACTGTGTGATTTGTTTGCCAAGGAACTAATGTGATCTGAAGGCATATTCATCATGACATTTATAATATTCTAATATCTAGAATGACATTGATGATAACATTTCTCTATTGGGATTGGATCTTACCAGAATAATTTTGAAAGGAGGAGAATGGTAAAGGGAACCTCACATATCAATTGAGGAATGGTTGAGGATACTCATCATGTCAGGGGAAATATCACTGCTACTCTCAGATATTTGAGGAGATGTTATGTGTAATTGGGATATGATTTATTCTATGAAGGTAACTCCCAAAGTTAGGCTCACTAGCTACAAGTTATTCCACCTAATTTTAGTCTAACCTCCTTTTCAAACAACTATAAACCTAGATTTCTCGAGCAAATGAAAATCTAGACAAAGACTAACAGGAAATTAAACAACTATTTTTTGTCTCCCTAGAGACATCGTAACATTACAGAGAAGTCCTTGAGGAGTAATCTAGAGTAGTTTATAGTACTATTACACTTCTACTCTTTATGCACAGGAATCTGTTAAAGACCAAACTGTATTAACTCAACATGAAATTTGCTAACCTTTCATGTGTACCTTAATTCTATCATAAGCCTCAGAGTTGTTAGGAATGGACTATTGATGAATTAGATAACAGATTCTACTGGAGAAAAGACTGAAGTTTTTTCTTCTTTTTATTTTCATGTTAATCTTTAAAATTTGATGTAATACTGCAAGGAATGGATAAATGTCCTTCTTCTCTAATAGGTAACAGAAAAACTCCATTGTCTCAAAAAATATATAACCTTCTTTTATTAAAGAATGGCCCTGTAAGAAATTTTATATTGCTATTTTAATGTAGACAGTGAGAGGAGCTATAGGTTAACTATTTTAGAATTAATGCCATCATTTTTGGTAGACATCTCTCAGCTTTTAACTATTTAATAGCTGACAATTCTATATAACAGATCTTACTCAGTCACCTATGTGCACTTCGAAGGAACTGAAGTACACATAAGAGAAAGTAGTTTATCTTTGAAGAAACTGAAATTCTATCATTCTCATTTTCTCCCTCTAATAATAAAGATTTCTTTCTTTGTTTGTTTTTATTTGGGGTGGAGAATGGTTTCTTTTCTCCTGATCTTCCATATTAGTCATTTATAGATTACAGATTCTCAGGGAAAAGATGAATGAACTTTATGATTCATCTTTGTCTCCCCCACAATGTTATTCAGAAGTTAAATAGTCATTATACATTCTCTCAGTAAAGAGAGCTTTAATTTAAATAATTGGTATCAGGAAAAATATTTAAACCATACTTTTAGATGGGAACTTAAGTTTTGTTCCCTGAAGAACAACTTATTTTCCCACATGACTGACAAAGAAAAACAATAAATTCCTCAAGTCAAAGAGCAAGCAAATCTTTTGATTTTCTGTAAAGAGCAGAATCAAGCAACTGATGAGATGATATCTACCAGAAGTTAACCATTTATGTACAAAGCACATTCAGCTCCTTGGTCCATCTGGATTTTATTCTGTAGAGAGTTGAAGACTAGAAACTAGAAAAGGAAGTTAAAAATTACTTTTGTTAACCAAGTCTCAACACTGCTGAACAGCTCTTTCTGCAATAGCTGTTACCAGCTGGTTGATACATGGAGCAATCAAGAGATTTATTTTTCATCTGGGGCTTAGGAAAATATAAAATAAAGCAATAAATGACAAATTCCGTAATTGCTTAGGGATATTATCATTTCCAATG